>CM035131.1:124147357-124747357 GCA_020205605.1 Panax ginseng | reverse complement strand
GAAACCCGATTGTCGGCGTTACGATGCGATATTTCTTCACATGAGTGGTATTAGGTATCCAATGAAATAATGACACACAAAATGGCACTGCTGTACACGGTATTTTAAGCTTTAATCTGCGTCGTCATCGCGCGCCGGACCTCGAACTAGAAAAGTTTTAAAAATAAAAATTTTGGTGAGTTTCCCGGATTCATAACTTCTTCATTATAAGTCCTATTTGGTCCGTTCAAAAGCCTACACATCATAAATCACATACTCTACGTGTTCATATAAGAATTCTACACTTTCGAATCCATTAACTCAAAATTCACTATTAAGTTCATTTTAAGCGTTCGTTAAATGCTAATGAGCATTCAATACTCGTTTTCTTCGTTTTAAGTCGGAATCCAACGATTCTTGAGTCCACGACTCTCAAATACCCTATCTCACGTGTTGACATTGAAAAACAACATTTTCAAGTCTCAAGGCAACTTTCGACTACCAATCCGGAATTTCTATGTTTTCGACAATTAACGTCTAATTCCGTAAAATTCTCCATAACTTCGTTACTAGTGTTCTATAAGCCAAATCACATGGAATACTCCATTGATTTCATATCTACATCCTAACCAAGCAAGATGCAATATATTCTAATAGTGATGGTTTTCAATTTGTCCATCAACAACAATGTTCCTTAATCAATAATTTCTACGGTTTATACTTACGTAAACCCTTACGATTCTTACTTGCGAATGACTTATAAATGTTTTATATATCACAAGCCATCCTTCTTCATACATAGGAGACATGCTCCACCAATTTATGATTCTTCATAATAAAGAAATCAAAAGGGATGGAAAACCAATATTAATGGAATATTACCTTTCTGAACTTTACGTTCTTGCTAAACTTCTAAAGAAAAAGCTTCAAGGTAGGAGAATGGTTTAAGTCTAGCTCTTTTTCTCTCTCAAAATATGTTGGATGAGTCTTGAAAAAACCTCAAATGGCCAACATATGCTTCTTATTTATAGGAAAATAAGAGGGAGGGCTTTATGGTCAATTGTCCCACCTCCTTACTATTCACTACTTCATCACCAAGTAAAATACTTGGTGATCAAGTAGTTTACCTAGCTTGCACACCAAGTGTTCGGCCCACCATGCCCATGGGTCATCCCCATGGGTTGCCCTATGGGTTTTACCCATTCATTGACCCACCGGTTCGACCCGGTCCGGTTTCTTGGATCAGGCTTAATTAATTCTAACATTGGGCTTTAACTTGGGTCTAAACATTTAATTCATTCGGCTTGATTACACAATCATTTGGGCTTGATATAAACCAAATCCAATTGGATTATACTAAGTCCTTATACTATAAATCCAATAATACCCAACGTATTCCCCACGTATAATTTACGTATTCTCTTCACATAATACTCGTACGATATTCGTATTATACTTCGTATTAAATTTTCGTATTATACTCGTATAATATATGCATAATCATTATCATAATTCATTATATGCCTCACATTTCCTTCTCGGAAATCATTCTTCTCAACCCTTAGGTTTTTAAGTCCGTAGGCAAAAACTTCGTTTGCCATAAATGAAATATTATTTGATATTCCATCTTGTCTTAATATTCTATCATTATGCGTTTCTTGGAATTTCGAACTCAATCCCCGAGCAGAAACTGATGAATAGTGTTTTTACGAAAATTTCTCGAAAAACATTTATTTTCGTCTTGGAAATTCCAAATAATTAATTTTAGCACATAGCCAGATTACTAACCACATTCGCACATTCTAGGTCATAGAATGACCTTCACATAGCTTACTCACATAAATAATCAATTAAATTCATTTAATTGACATAATCAAATAAAATTAAATTCTCATATAAATCTGATTTTTCTCGGGCGTTACATTCTCCCCCCCTTATAAGGATTCTGTCCCCAGAATCTCGCTTATAATTACATAAACAAATGAGGAAAATTTTCTTTCATTTTACTTTCGAGTTCCCACGTTGCTTCTTCAGCATTGTGGTTTCTCCATAACATCTTCACTAAAGGTATTACCTTATTTGTTAAAACTTGTTCATTCATATCATTAATTTGGATTGGAAGTTCCTCATACGATAAATCTTTCTCTATTTGGATAGATTCATACTCTATTACGTGTTTATAGTCTGGTTTCTAAGGACGTAACACAGACACGTGAAACACATTATGAATGCGTTCCATTTCTAGAGGTAAGGCTACTTCATAAGCTACCTCTCCTACCCTTCTTAAAATCTCAAAAGGTCCTACAAACCTTGGACTTAACTTCCCTTTCTTTCCAAAACGTATCTTTCCCTTCCAAGGCGATACTATCAGAAAGACAAAAGATCCTACGTCAAATTCTCTCTTTTCTCCGTGAGGATCGGTATACTTCTTTTGCCTATCTTGAGCCGCTACCAATCGAGCACGTATCAACTTTACCATGTTTTTTGTCTGTTGTACCAACTCCCTTTGAAATCTATAACGCAAGATCTTAACATATCTTCAAGCGTTTGAATTGTCCGTTCACTCTGCCCATCCGTCTGAGGATGATACGCCGTACTCAATCTTAACTACGTTCCTATTTGCTCTTGCAAACTCCTCCAAAAGTTCGATGTGAATCGTGGATCACGATCTGACACAATCGAAATAGGTACTCCATGTCTGGAAATAATTTCCTTGACATACAACTTAGCTAATTGTTCTAGGTTATACCTCACTCCTATTGGTAGAAAATGAGCTGATTTCGTCAATTGATCCACTATCACCCAAATAGCATCGTATCTTTTCCTTGTTGTTGGAAGTCCCACCACAAAATCCATTGTGATGTGCTCCCATTTCCACTCTGGAATTTCTAATGGTTGCAACAACTCACTAGGTCGTTGGTGTTCAGCCTTAACTTTTTGACAAGTTAAGCACCTACTAACATATTTTGCTATCTCCCTTTTCATGTTTGGCCACCAAAAGTTCCGACGAAGGTCTTTATACATCTTCATACTACCGGGATGTATCGAGTACCTTAAACTATGTGCCTCCATCATTATCTCCTCCTTTAATTTGGAATCATTTGGAACCCAAATTCTTCCTTCAAAACGAAGTAATCCCTCCTTATCGAGGTTATACTTAGTCTTTTCTTCATCTTCTATACTTTTCTTTATCTGTCTGTATTCCTCATTGCTCAATTGCACTTCCTTAACACGTTCCACTATAGTCAGTTGAGTCTCCATGGAGAATAACATCTCCTCTGCTTCACCCAGAAATTTAACTTCTAATTATATTCTCGCCATCGCTGTTACTAACTCATTTTGAGCCGTTAACATTAATAGTTTCTCTCTACCCTTCCTACTTAATGCATCGACTACTACATTTGCTTTACCCAGATGATATAAAATATCACAGACGTAATCTTTTATTAGCTCCAACCACCTTCTTTGTCTCATGTTCAACTCCTTCTGTGTGAAGATAAATTTTAGACTTTTGTGGTCCATATATATCTCACACTTCTCACCATATAGATAATGCCTCCATATCTTCAAGGTAAAAACTACAACTGCCAATTCCAGATCATGAGTTGGATAAGCCTTCTCATAATCCTTTAATTAACGTGACGCATACGTAATGACCTTGCCATGTTGCATGAGCATGCAACCCAGTCCTTTATGCGAAGCATCACTATACACTACAAAGTTCCCTGTATCATCTGGTAAAGATAATACAGGTGCCTCACTTAACCTCTTATTTAATTCCTGAAAATTGTTCTCACATTTTCCAGTCCACACATATTTCATCGACTTTCTCGTCAAATTTGTCAGCGGAGTAGCTATTTTAGAAAAATCCTAAATGAACCTTCTATAGTATCCCGCTAACCCTAAAAAACTCCGAACCTCAGTTGGCGTTTTCGATTTCTCCCACTCATTAACTACTTCTACTTTTGCTGGATCCACGGAAATGCCATCTTTGTCAATAACATGTCCTAGAAATTGCACTCGTTCAAGCCAAAATTCACACTTTGTGAATTTCACATATAACTTCTCCTTTCGTAGTGTCTCTAACACTATTCTTAAATGTTCAGCATGATCTTCTGACGTCTTAGAGTAGACTAGAATATCATCAATGAACACTACGACGAACTTCTCCAAATACTATTTGAACACTCTGTTCATCATATCCATAAATCTTTGGTGGCGATTAGTTAACCCAAATGAGTGATGCGTAAACTCATAATCACCATAACGAGTTCTGAATGCCATCTTAGGTACTTCCTCCTTCCTCACTTTTAACTGATGATACCCCGTGCACAAATCTATCTTAGTAAAATACTTTACCCCTTTCAACTGATCAAATAGATCATCGATCACGGCAAGCGATGTATTTATTTTTAATCATTAACATTCGACTCTCGATAGTCGATACAAAGTCTTAACGACCTATCCTTTTTCTTCTACAAACAATATTGGTGCTCCCCGAGGAGAGACACTTTCGATTGAATGTACTTCTGTCTAATAGTTCTTGTAATTGAACCATTAACTCCTTCATCTCAACTGGCGCCATCCGATATGGTGCCCTTGAAACTGGTGTCGTACCTGGTAATGGATCAATTACAAACTCAACCTCCCTGTCCGGTGGAATACTCGGTAACTCCTTCAGAAATACATCCGCGAACTCTTGAACTATAGGTATCTGGTCCAAGGATGTTCCCACTCTTTGGGTATCCACAACATGGCACATGTGACACCCCCAAATCCGAGCACCTCAATCCCACAGATTTGGTGTTCACTGTCCAATTAAATCATAACTAACTACCCATAAACAAATGATATAATTAAAATCAAAAGCTTAAACAATCAATCTCCCATTAAAGGGTTACATAATCTAAAATAAATTCCAGGTCATCTAACCTTTATTACAATCATCAGCAAAAAATTAAAACATGATCATAAATAAATCTATTACATAAGCTTCATAAATATAATATAAATTAAATATTGTCGTTTAATCAAGCTCTTTGTTCTTGCCCTTACTTGTATAAAGCTCTTCAAACTTCGTAACCTCATCTGCATTGTTTTGTGCAAGAGTGAGCAAACAATTTCCCACAAGAAGGATAATATACAATAACGTTTTATGAATGATAATTAACTGAGCTTTTAATGGTAAAGTATTCTTACCAGAACAAGAAACTTTAATTCAACAGCTATGAGTTCAAAGGAATAATGAACGTTTAAGTTAACAATAGATAACAACATCAAAGAATACACTGAGGGTCACAAGACCACGAACTCTATTCTAGGTTTTCAAGTATTTATACTTTAACCTTTAACAGTCTAAAAGACTATAATCATCATCTATGTCCTAGGTTCACAGGTGTTTTTACTGTAACCTTTAACAGTTTAAACGACTATATGGACCATCATTCCGTACTCCAGGTGATCAGCCCTTTGTACTATGTATTGCACAAACATTTTAACGCTATTGCGTAGCTCTAAAATAATCCCCTGATATAAGGTTGTTCATCTCAGCTTAGATTATCAAGTTCCGAACCAAAGGAAGTTTTGTTGGGAATTAACTTCAAAGGAAGTCTAGATTTATTTTTTAGAACGATCATCAACCAAGTACTGGTTGAATCAGATAGGAACCAATAACTATTCAAGAGTTTGATTATAATATCTTCATGATCAAGGTATGTCGATGAATCCATAAGAGTTAGAGTATTAACAATTTCTAAATTGAATAAATGATATCATCGACAACATGCTTTCAAAGGTGTGTGAGTACATAAACAAACCAAAGAAAGTTTGGTTTGGGTTGACTTCAAGGGTAATTTAGAGTTTCAAATATTCATCAACTAAGGATTAGTTGAATTGGTAAAGAATCGCTAAGCAACTTAGAGTTCGGTACAATAATGTAAGATAGTACAATGATATTGAAGAACGAAGATCAAACAACAGTTATTAGTAGCTGAATAAACACACTTCTTAGAAATAAAATATAGACTTTGAATAACCAAGGTAATCTCGATTGGAATAAAGAAACAAAGATTAACTAACTTGCACAACAATAAATGAGGGTTAAAGAACTTGCATGATAATAAATCGTTAAACAAGAGATTAGAGATAGAATTTGCATAAGTATAACATAACAGTGAAAAGTAACCTTGCTGAATAATAAAGTAGCAAAGGTTAGGGAACTTGCCTCTTGCGTAAGCTATACAATTACCACTCACGTACTCTAATATCCTACACATACCATTAGGATCATCACATCAATTAGCCACATACACATTAACCTCATAGATTCATTTCCCATCTTAGTTACGTTATAACCTTTAGTTTAAGGTCTAACCATATAAATAAACCACATAACACGAAACTGAAACTCACTAACACATTTTAGTTCAATCACAATATCTATTAGACATGTTAAGATCCACTTCCAAAATAACACCCATTTATAGCTAAACTTGTTAATTTAGTACAAGTCTCATGCTACTATATAAATATCAGAAATTTCAAGTGTTAACCTTCATAATACTTATTTACTAATCCATATTCTCAATAAATCACAACATGTCATTTTCATAGTTTACTAACTTCTTATAACTTTAGAATTAGTAACCACATACACTATGTTGGTTTAACCTTGTCGTTACACATTTGACATATTAACATAACCTTAGACCAAGTTATGTTGATATCCCAAGTCTCGCATGACATCGAACTCACCATCTCGAGCGAGGGTATGGTGCGGTTGTCATGGCCATACAAGCCTGGTCAGAATTAGCAACACGCTATTTTTGCCACAGCATCGGTAGCAATTGCAGGTAAGGCATACTCAGACCTTGAAAGCGGCATGAGCGATTGGCGGAAACTTTAGTTTAACCAACAAGAATTTCACCCACCAAACAGTGAAATTAACACAAAAAAAATGATATAAAACTATTACAAACATGTTTCCTCACATATATATCAATATAGAACAATTTAACAACAACTTAAACTAGTTTAATTTCTCAAATTCCTCATTTTCATATAAAACTCAATTTTTTTGATATTCTTCACAAAAATTAACACTATGATCTCTATACTTGGCCAAATTGCTTCGTTCAAATTACGTTATGCTCGTTTCTTAATGAACTAGCACAATCAAGCCTCAATTTATAGTTTCACATACAATTTGACCTCTAGAATTGGTACTTTTCACAAGCCATATAAAATTATAAACACTATAAATAGTTTTCTTCCTTTTTAACCGTCATTAGCATACAAACCTTGTTTAATTACTAGTTCTAATCACCATGAACACATACAATCGCACGTAATCATTTATATAACAACAATTCCAATAATTGAATTCACAAAATTTAAGAATTATGTCGTAGAACTCACATATATACATATGTATAAACATATAACATTAAGATTATGAATAATACCTTCAATTAGCTTGGTAATCACTGAAATTGTTGTGAATCACAGACTTTCTCTCAACTCTCTCCCTCGTTTCTCTTAGTTTCTCTGTATTTTCTTCCTTCTTCTTTTCTTAGGCTTAAACCAATTTTCTTTTTACATAAAACACACTAAACCTAACGCACAAAATCAAACGTCTATAACCGACATTGTAATAAAACAATAATACGTTATCAATTATAAATATATATTATATTATTTGATTTATTTTAATTTATTTTATTTATAATTCAAATATTAAAAATTCAAAAGCCATAAGGCTTTGTTTGGCAAAAAGTCTTTAAAATAAAGACTTAATATATTTAAGCCTTGTTTGGTCAAACTAAATTAAACTACTTTAATTTTATTTTAATAAACCATTTAGTTTATAATTTATAATCACATATTTATTTATTTGGATTTTCATATCCAACATTAATGAAATAAATTAATTATACATACTATATTTTAAATAAATACTCCACTTAAACAAATATCACAAAATTATAATTTTATTTAGTAATATACTATACCACTTTAATTTATTAAATTTAAACAACAATATAACATCGATGTTATATTATAATTCTCTAAATTATAAATTAATTTAATTTAGAATATTATCTAATAAATTTAATTCATAAATATTTAATAACAACAATCACATCAACATCAGTTAAAATATTTATTTAATTTAATAAATAAACCATATTAACATCATTTAAAATATTTATTTAATTTAATAAATATTTTGAATTACAAACTATAAAATCTTGGATTGTTACAGCACAGGTAACCTACACACCCTTTTCTCAACATCTTCCTAGCTTGTGTCATCGATAGACAACAAGAGCGTCTCGATGATTTACTACCGAAGAACACTACCTTGGTTTTCTTAGAAAGCCGAAGGTTCACACTTTTCCTATGGCAATCTATTATCGCCTTATGGTTAATCAACCAATCCATACCAAGAATTACATCGAATTCTTTTAACCTTATCGGTACCAAATCTACCGATAACTTATTACCTCTAATATGTACGCAACAATCCTTATGAATATGTTCAATGGGGATTATCTCTTCGTTTGCTACCTTAACATCTAAAGGTATTGCTATCTTTTCAGGGATTAAACCTAATCGCTTAGTAAATCCACATGCTATAAAAGAAAAAGTAGCACCCGAGTCAAATAACAGATAAGCATTTATTTCATTTGGCTGGAATGATTCCTCGCTACCACATCCGTTGATGCAACCGCATCTTGGGCAGTCATATATAGCGTCGAAATTTGAGGGTCTACCCAGCTGATGGTGTTGGTCCGATAATAGCTAATTTACCACTATCAGAACCCTTTTTCCCTCTAACCCTTTCTTCGGGCAATTTCTTGCCATGTGGTCCAACGATCCACAGATAAAACACCCATGGTTTTTCTTAGGGTTAGGACAGGTGGGTGACAGATGTCCCTCCTGCCCACAGTTGTAACAAACTAATTTCCCCTTTAAACAGACTCCCATATGAGTCTTTCCGCATGTCTTGCATGCCTCCATCCTACGCTTAGGATCTCCCTATTTTACCCCAGTATTCCCAAGGTTGAAACTCTTCCTCTTAGGCATGTTGCCACTACCGCTGGCAACTTCTGCCTTACTTCCTCCCTTTACTTTATTCTTGTTCTTCCTTTCTTTAAGATATTGAGACAATGCCTCACAACCACCTTCAGCTATTATCGCTTTTTCCAGAATGGTCCCGTAGAAAGCACTCTGAAATATCGATATTCCACTATAGAGCTAGGGTTTCAAGCCTTGCTCAAACTGACGTGCCTTCCTCTCTTCCGTGTCCACCTGATGTGGAGCAAATCTCGCCAGTTCATTGAATTTGGCAGCATACTGGGGAACTGTCATATCCCCTTGTTTAAGTTCCAAGAACTTAATCTCCATCCTACCTTGCATACTAGTAGGGAAGTAGTTGTCGAAGAATACCTTCTTGAACTGTTCCCAAGTAACTGCTTCTGTCCTAGACCCACCCTGGTGAGCCTCCCACCAGTAGTTGGCCTCCCCTTTCGTCATGTAAGTCACAAAAGTAGTCTTTTGCGCCTCACGTACGTTTGTAATAAAAAACGCCTTTTTTTATCTCTTTTACACATGTCTGGGCCTCTAAGGGGTCCGTCGTTCCTCGGAACTCCGAAGGACCCACACTCTTAAACTCCTTAAAGGTAGTTGTTCTTGCTACCCTAGGTGCTACATGAATTCCTCCCCCAACTTGGTTAAATGCTGCCGTTAATAAATTAACGAACTCTTGCATAGGGTTATTAGGACCCTCCCGATTTACATTATGAGACTCGGCCTCTTGGTTACGTTGTCTCCTTCTTGGCGGCATAATTCTGATTAAATAATAAAGTTTCGTTATTATTTATTTAACTATTTGGTTATCATTCTCAAATAACAACTCATACCACAACAAGCACATTAAAAATAAAAACTTCATTATATTAATATGCTTTCATAGCCAAAACTATTTACACGTTGCTTCCTTAGCCCAAAAAGCTATTACATTACTATCTCGCGATTGACTTCTACAAAAATTTGAGATTTACAAAAAGACTACCCTTTAATTATACAAAAGAGGGTTTTACGTCACTACCATATATACCAAAAAGATCTAACTATCTACTAACACTACCGTACGACATTCTCATGTTTATGATTTGCTAAAATCGAAACAATATCTTGACTAATGGTATGTCGAGTCTTCCCTGACTCAATAGAATAACAAGCAATTTTTAGCTTGAAATCCTTGTGAGCACGGTCATGGATGTACGAAATCCTAGCAATCTTTTGGTCCTTAATGGCCAGTTCCTTACGAAGCTCTACGGCTTCATTCTTATAATCCCTCGCCTTATCCGTCATCAGCACTTTCTCATCGTTCTTCGACTCAAAATCTGCCTCTGCAGACTCCTTCGCCTCATACAAAGCGGTAATCTCCTCGTTCTATGTCTGCGCCACCGTGCGTAGATGCACATTCATATCCAACACTGCCAGATACAATGATCTCATTGCTTCTGGAGGTGTTGGCTCCTAAGTAGGTACCACCATATTAATCGATATTACCTCCATCTCCTCCTCCACGTCTATCATCATATTTAGATATGATGTTATTCCCATCATTTCCTCAGAGTAATCTTCCCCAGACATGTACTCTTCTGGATCAGAATCTTCTAGAACCACTATTGGTACCTCCGCTACTGGCATAGGTACTACCTCTACTTGGTTCACTGACTCTTCACTCACAACGTGAATGTCTCTATACATCATGCAATCGATCGACATCTACAATAGCACATAATAAGTTGATTAGTATATAATACACAATAGTATAAGCAGAAATCACATTTAATTTATTTAAGGTTACTTTTCATCTTTTAAGTCTTTCAGTACTGAGTTTTCTCAATACTTTATTAATTCATTCGACTCGAATTTCTTTCTTCGGACTTTACCTTCCTTACGAGGTTATTAGCCTAAGGTTCTTCCCCCCTTAAGTTTTATAACCTAATGCTTTGATACCAACCTGTGACGCCCCCAAGTTCGGGTATCTTCCAACCCGACGTATGGTGCTACATGGTACATATAACTATGCAATCAGTCCATTGAAAACACAATATAATGAATGTAATTACTATCTTCTTTTTACAATCAAAGTGAAATCCTTTCCCAGGTTCATAAACCGATTACATCATTCTTTATTCTTAAGTATAATACATACAACCATATTAATCTATTACAAGATGGTTAACTATCCATCTTAGCCTTGCCCTTATTTCTCTTAGCATTCTCAGTTTGCTCGGCTTTAACTGCAATCATATAATTCACACAAGAAGTGAGCATAACAAGCTCAACAAGTTTAACAAAGAATAACATTAATACCACATTCATGAATTATACAACAAATTTTCCATAATTGAACAAATAGTTATGAAGTATCATGAAATAGTAATTCTTTAACAAATCATGACATCAATTCCCAAAGTATAGAATAGATTAGGAATTCGGAATCAATCGACAGACCATGAACAGTAACTTTCTGTTTTTATACTTGAAAAAGGACATCACAACACTAAGGTTGTACATCCGGCATTACTTATGAGCACTTCTAGGTGATCAACCTATAGTACTCTATGTTGATCAACATTCATTCGTTAAACGTATTTACGTTTAAGTTTTGGCAAACTCGCGTGCCCATCTAATAATCGATGAAAAATACTTTTGTTTGTTCATAAACAAACCTTACCTTCAAATCTGTACCAATTTCTTGGCATAGGATAGCGTTAACATTTCTATATAGAAAGATATTAAGACAAATCAATCTATATCTTACGAATACTCTAGCCGAGTTAAAATTGGCATTAACCCTTTCTTTAAAATCAATCATGCAATTCAGTAACATAAATCACATAAAACTTGACTAACTTGAAAGTTAGACAAACATTAAGAAAACTTTCCTTTCAGCGTCTTCAAATAACTTAATCGATTATTCACAGCCTTTACAGAATCTACATGATATATTCACATAGCACACTGTAATTAGCTACCAAACAATTACTCACATTGTTTCTACCAACTTCTTTCTTTTCTATGTCTTAGTTAACTTTATTTCATTTAATAAAGTCAATTCGACTCATTACCCTTCATCCCGACTTATTAAAAATCTTACGTTATTATCCGGACTCTATCATCATTGGTGAAGTACCAATGTCGTTTACCGATTATGGTTCATTAATAACACTTTGTGTTCTTCGTTTATAAGTTAATAACATGAGTTCAATTCCTAAGTTCATTACCATATACATTAGTATATGTAATACAAGAATGGTCTTAGTACATTCATTGAGTATATAAACTCAAATCATGTAGGTCTCGGAACAACTGAAGTTCAAAACCTAGCTTTTATAACAAAACCGTGCTTCTGCTTGGTGTGACATGACATAAGCCTAACAACTAGCAACATTGCTGGCTAAGTTTGCGATGATCGAACCCCGGTCTTAAGTAACTTGACATGACATTTCTTCACATGAGTGGAATTGTATTTCACTCTCTAAGTAATGACACTGTACCAACACTGTGGCACGACACTTTAAGCTTTGTCTAGCGCTGCGACGCTAGGCCTTAGCACTAGAAATGTTTGAAAAATAAAAATTTTGGTGAGTTTCCCGGATTGATAACTTCTTCGTTATAAGTCCGATTTGGTCCGTTCAAAAGCCTACACATCATAAATCACATACTCTACGCGTTCATATAAGAATTCTACACTTTCGAATCCATTAACTCAAAATTCACTATTAAGTTCATTTTAAGCGTTCGTTAAATGCTAATGAGCGTTCAATACTCGTTTTCTTTGTTTTAAGTCAGAATCCGACGATTCTTGAGTCCATGACTCTCAAATACCTCACGTGTTGACATTGAAAAATAATGTGTTCAAGTCTCAAGGCAACTTTCGACTACCAATCCGGAATTTCTACGTTTTCGATTATTAACGTCTAATTCCATAAAATTTGCCATAACTTCGTTACTAGTGTTCTATAAGCCAAATCACATGGAATACTCCATTGATTTCATATCTACATCCTAAACAAGCAAGATGCAATATATTCTAATAGTGATGGTTTTCAATTTGTCCATCAGCAACAATTTTCCTTAATCAATAATTTCTACGGTTTATACTTACGTAAACCCTTATGATTCTTACTTGCGAATGACTTATAAATGTTTTATATATCACAAGCCATCCTTATTCATACATAGGAGACATGCTCCACCAATTTATGATTCTTCATAATAAAGAAATCAAAAGGGATGGAAAACCAATATTAATGGAATATTACCTTTCCGAACTTTACATTCTTGCTAAACTTCTAAAGAAAAAGCTTCAAGGTAGGAGAATGGTTTAAGTCTAGCTCTTTCTCTCTCTCAAAATATGTTGGATGAGTCTTGGAAAAACCTCAAATGGCCAACATATGCTTCTTATTTATAGGAAAACAAGAGACAAGAGGGAGGGCTTTATGGTCAATTGTCCCACCTCCTTATTATTCACTACTTCATCACCAGGTAAAATACTTGGTGATCAAGTAGTTTACCTAGCTTGCACACCAAGTGGCCGGCCCACCATGCCCATGGGTCATCCCCATGGGTTGCCCTATAGGTTTTACCCATTCGGTGACCCACCGGTTCCACCCACGGTCTGGTTTCTTGGATCGGGCTTAATTAATTCTAACATTGGGCTTTAACTTGGGTCTAAACATTTAATTCATTCGGCTTGATTACACAATCATTTGGGCTTGATATAAACCAAATCCAATTGGATTATACTAAGTCCTTATATTATAAATCCAATAATACCCAACGTATTCCCCACGTATAATTTACGTATTCTCTTCGCATAATACTCGTACGATATTCGTATTGTTCTTCATATTAAATTTTTGTATTATACTCGTATAATATACGCATAATCATTATCGTAATTCATTATACGCCTCACATTTCCTTCTCGGAAATAATTCTTCTCAACCCTTAGGTTTTTAAGTCCGCAGGCGAAAACTTCGTTTGCCATAAATGAAATATTATTAGATATTCCATCTCGTCTTAATATTCTATCATTACGCGTTTCTCGGAATTTCGAACTCAATCCCTGAGCAGAAACTGATGAATATGTTTTTACGGAAATTTCTCGAAAAATATTTATTTTCGTCTTGGAAGTTCCAAATAATTAATTCTAGCATATAGCCAGATTACTAACCACATTCGCACATTCTAGGTCATAGAACGACCTTCACATAGCTTACTCACATAAATAATCATTTAAATTCATTTAATTGACATAATCAAATAAAAATTAAATTCTCAAATAAATCCGATTTTTCTCGGGCGTTACAGGGAATATGTGCAAAGTAAATTATATATATATATATATGTGATAAATAAAATTTATTTATTACATGAATAATTGTAAATAATTTTTTTTTGAGAATTATTTATCATTATAAATTATATTCTTATAATAAATTAATAAAAGTATTTATTATTTATTTTCCATGAAAATATGATTATTGTATATATGGTATGATTATTAGGATTATTATGATAATTATTTTATTGTATTAGTTAAGTTAATTGCTTTAACTTAACTAATGATGGTATATATGAAGGTTATGTCAGATATGGATTCAAAACCCTAATTTTGGATTTTAAATAAGGAATGGGAATAATAATATAATATTATTTATATTTCAGCGCTATAAACAAGCATGATATATGTGTAATGTTAATTTATTGAACAGTTATAGTGAAACAGTACAAAACCCTAACATTACTGATAAACTCTAGTATAGAAGTCAATTACGACTGTAAGATTTGTTAACTTGTTGTGTTATGTAATTAATGACAATTATTATAGATTTAATGTTAATTTGGTAAACCCTAATTAATATTTAGAAACCCTAATTACTAAATTAGAACCCTAATTGCTAAGTTATAATTCCTAATTATTAATTTAGCAAGCTTAATGGTAATTAGTAAATTATAAAGCCTAATTTACAAGTCCTAAGTGATTAGGAAACCTAATTTAATTAGGGAACCCTAATTCATATTTTTAGAAACTAAAATTTATATTTTAGCCCTAATTACAAAATCCTAGAAAATGAGCTTATGAAACCTTAGGGTTAAACCCTAAGGGTCAAACCCTAAGGGTTGGAATGAATTGCCAAGTTTGCCACTAAAAGTAAAAGCCAAATGACATAATTGTCCTTCTTGAATTATTTAATAGATAACTTGTATAGGTTGTTATAACTTTAGTTGGTGACCAACTCTAGCTTAGCCATGTGCCTATAAACCTCAAATATCAGCCATTCACCTGCCAAACACATTGTATTCATGTTATATATAAAGATCAAGAGAGAGAAAAGTAAACCAAATAGCTCATTTGTTCAACAACTCACCACCAATACTCTCTCTCAATAAACCCATGAATTTCAGTAGTAAATCAGTCCCTTAGCAAGTCCCCACCACCACTAATAGCATATCAGAAGCATAGAATTAAGAACTTGTTCATAGTGAGGTATAACCCTAATTTATAATCTGATCATTAAAGTTATGTTAGATGTTAAGTTTTTATGTTTTAATATGTTGTATGATGTGTAACTAAGTGATCTAGGTTGGTATTTGTTAGATCCATGACATCTATAGGCTCGAATTTGATGTTTTTCAAAATCTGGAAAAGTTGAAAAATGTTGTCTGACAACGAATGTCAGACCTCATAGATCCTTTTCTATTTATTATTTTGGTGTTTTAAAGGTTTGAAGTTGTAGTATGTAATGTAGGCTTGGATCTGGAACTTGAATCAAGTCCAGATCATTTATAGATCGTAAGATATAGGTGGTCAAACCACGTTGATTAAGCCATGACCAAAGTCGATCTTGGTTACCCGATTGTTACCCGTAAAGTCGTGGACAAGATATTTATACCTCGGATCTTTCATATGTTTGTTGTTTTGTTCTTGTTATTGTATCTAGATTGTAATATCTTATATAAACTGTATATTCATGCTAGTATATCACCTAAAGATCAAATGGGTAGAACATAGTGGCTGGTCAAAGCAAGCCAGAGGATCACGGATTGAGTTTTTTGGGTAACCCAGAAAACTCAAGAACGTAATCTTTGACAGGGTTTGACCAACATATATCTTTCGATTGTGTTATTGTTATATTTGTTTTATGTATTAGATCTGTTCTCTTACATGTTGGCTACATATTGAAATCATTAGATCACAAAAAGGATACAAGAACAACAAGTAGTGGAAGCCCAAAATAGGCCTTACGAACTTTTCTTCATTTATGGGTAACCCAAAAAATGAAGAACAGCTCTGACAGCTTGTTCAAGGCCTTAGATGTAAGACCACGAATTTTATGAAATAAAAGTATTCAATTTTTCTTATAATTATTATTCAGTAAATGATTAAATTGATAAAAGTTAAAGTTAAGGGTGATATATATCAAATTTTTCAAAATAAGCAAGTGGTTATAAAATATTCCTTTTGTCGGGGAATATTCGTTTGGTCGTGGAATATTCTTTTTTTTGGGAATATCCGTACGACAGCGCAGTCATTCATTGGCCCCATAACAGGATAATTGTCGGATGAAGAAAATGACAAAGTTTGAGTTTTTATATATAGCGACGTTATTTTTACCGTTAACACTGTTGGAATACCTGATGGTTAAAATACAGTAATACGTGTGGGTGCACAGTAGCACCTGGTATTGCACAATATTTTTAAATTATTGATTCTTACGTAAGAATGCACTACTCAATAATTGTTACAGTAATTACTATTCAATATTTTATTTTATTGATTCAATAATTGCTGCGTTGATATTTTATATTATTGTTGTTTCAATAATTGTCACGGCACAATATTTCCCATTATCATATCAATAATTCATATTATTTGAATAATATTATTAGATAACATTATTGGCAATATCTATAAAGTTCTGTCAAGGAGAGGTTTGGTCACCTAATTGCGTGTCAGTAAGGAGAAATCCTTATCGAAAAGCCCCTCTTTCTTGGGAACTGCCTGGTTGTCATAATTGTGATTCTGTAATATTATTTGTCAATAATTAATTATTGATTTATATGATAAGGAAATATTTATTTGATGCGGATATAAATGATGAATTTATTTATTTTATGTGGTTATAATTGAAGGAATTAATGTTGATGCATTTTATCAGTATTTTTTTGTCGGAATGGAAGTATTAAAAATTAAATCAGTGTTCTTACGATATATTGCGTGAGTTATAATTTTTAATCCGACCGTTGGATCGTTGTGATTTTTGGATATGTTATACATATATAAGTTGAGTATATGTCCACAAATTTTGAACCGTTAAAAATGAACGTATCATTTGTTATGAATTGTAAGAGGTGACTGATATGAAAATTAGGTTTATAAATGATTTTTGGTGGAAAATTCTAGAATACGTGGGCCCCCCACCTATGGTTGGTGAAGAATGTGCTGAATTCTAATTCAAATGTGGTGGGTGGCAATAGTAGCAGGTAAATCCATCAGGTAGTAGGTCAAGTCTGCTTCGGCGTGCTAATATTTTCCTATAAATAGAGGGCTAAATTAGAATTGAAAATCACACCAGAAACATAAGTTTTCTCTCTTTCTCTCTCTATATTATCAAGCGTATTTTGTGAGTATTTAGATACTTTGAGAGTTGCTATTCAGTGCAAGGTTCCTTCGGCTTTACATTCCAGTTAGAAGTACTGCTCTTTTGAGGTAAGGGATTTTAAGAGTTATTATGTTTTTCAGTTTTGAAATTTTTCTGAACCTTCAAAAATTTTGGAAAAATTTGAAATGATATTTTGATGAGTTTTCTCGATTGTGTCCAAAAATAGTGATTTTTGGATGTATAGATTAGGAGTTACAGATTTTATGAGAAAATACTATTTTAAAAGTAAACCCTTATAACTCCTTGTGGTTAACTCCAAAATTGGTGAAATTTTTATTGGGAGTACATCTATATAACATCAGTATATTCTGTAAATTTTGGAATTTTTGGACAAAAGTACAATTTATGATAAATGTCAAAATATTCGGCAGTTTTGGCCATGTGAAAAATAGTAAATGAATTTTAAAAATTCTAAGAAAAATATATGTTCAGTATGACACTATATTCTGCTAAATCCTAGAAAAGAAATATTTTTAGAACTGATTTTGTATTTTTCATGAAAATGGTCTAGTTATGAGTAAATGAATTAAATATATTATGTGAAGTAAGAAAATTGGAAAATATGATTTTATGGCTTGAGAATCATATATGAGGTATATGTAGATTTTTGATGAGGGTTTTGATTATTGGTGATGAAATCTTATGAGTTTGGCATTTTAGGATGATTAAATGCATTAATTAGTAAAGTGTAAACAATTAAAATAAATTGATTATAAGTTTAAGAAATGATTAAAATATTGTGGTAATATTAATAATATTAGATTATGAGATTATTAAGTGATTTATAACATTTGGATTAAAGTGTTATAAATATTGATATAGATTTTATTGTGAAAGTTTATCTTCTTGTGTCGGGGTTACTATTCACGAGTTACTATTCACGGGGTACTATTCACGATGAAATTGGTTTCTTTTTCTGACCAAATTATCGTTAATTTATGAATCTTACTCTTGAAATTAAATCCATGTTTTGATAAAAAAAATTTTATTATCATATATAACATTTTTATAATCCTGGTGATGAAATTTCTCTTTGACTTAAGTGCAAAGATGGATAGATTATTGGTATGATTTTCACTATGGATTCTCTTTGGCCAGTAGTGCAAAGATGAATTGTTGACTGGTATGATCATGACCATTGAATTTACAATTGAATATTTTTAGCTTAAGAGCAAAGGTTAATTGATCAACATAGTTATAATTATTGTTTATATAAATTCTGAAATGATTATATATTTCTTTGAAATATTAACATCTTTGGCCTGTAGTGCAAAGATGAATTGTTGATGAATATCTTTGGCCCGTATTGCAAAGATGACCTGTTGTTGAATATCTCTGGCATGTAGTGCAAAGATGAACTGTTAATGAATATCTTTGGCCCGTAGTGCAAAGATGAACTTATTAGTATGATTATGAGCGAGGCTGTGATTTGGTATAACCATGATCTTTGATGTTTCAGGTAAAGACATGTGATGAAAAATATCTTCGTCTTGGATGAGAAGAGAAAATTAGAACTACAATTATGATTATGAGTTATTCACATGATCGTGAGCAGGATCTCATTGATTAATGTTACTGAGGTTAAAGCATTGTTGGTGGACTTTTAACATGGAGAAGATAATAGATTTTATGGTCTATTTGACTCTTCTAATGTATTGCTCATTCCGCTGTAACTATGGTTGAAAGTTTTATCATCTACCATATGTTCTAAATCTCTGATTTATTACTGATGAAGGCTATTGATAATTTAATTATCTTTAGTCATGATATCCTTTATTGGGCTAGTTGTGCTCACCCTTTTGCTTCACAATTCCTTTCGTGTAATAAGAGTGTAGGCGGGTGAATTGAGCCGGGGATAACAGGGAATAGAAGCGATTGGTCTATAGTACATTGAGGTTCTCCTAAATAGTATGGAAATAATTTTATTGAGAACTTTAGATAAGTGTGTCGTATTGTATACGTCATTTGATATTTAATTTTAGTGAATCGAATAGGGTGAGGTGAACCCAACTTTGGAAGGGTGTTTTGCCACTATCATACAAGATGTCTAACGACATACAACCTCGTGTTATCATAAGACAGGGTTGTGCACATCCACTTGATGAGTATATCTACGAGCACTACCTATATGATCTTGGAGTTTGCTTAAAATATAATTCTCAATTGTAGACAGTGGAGATAACTATATGTCAAGATAGGACTCATCATTGGAAGGAACATGATAGTAATTTTCTCATTTTTCTTTGGGGTCTATTAGATTGACCAAGGATAATTCTGTGGATATATGATATCTATCATAACCTAACATGGCCTCCCATGTAGAACGTTTCATTCACTTTGAGAGATTTTAATTTCTAAAACAGTTATTGACTGTACCTTTATGTAAGGTATCACTATGAGGTGATGTCCACGGTTGGGACATGAGTCAGAGTTGGTATATATTTGTATCAAAACTCACAACATATGTGTTGTTGTAATAATAAAGTTGTAGTTGTTTTCTGTACCATGTATTTGGCGATAGATGGATTGGACCTATTTTGGGGGTGTCACATTAGATCTTGCTCATGTGTTATGTTTTGGTCCAGAAATTGTTAAATAAGTGTAGTATTACACTAGTGCTACAAGATCTGAGTCTAAGTTTGCCCAAAAACATCATAGATTAAGAATTACTCATGGTCAAAACATGGCCACTCGACCACTGTCTATGAATGTTCTTGGTGATTAAGAACACCTAAGGCGACACTTACTGTCACTAAAGGCTTTAGCGACAGACTTAATAATTTTATTTATTTTAATTTCTAAAAATAATTTAAAAATAGAAAATAATTTTTGAAAATTATAAAATCAGCTTTTAAAATTATTTTAAATTATAAAAATTAACTTTTAAAAATTTGGCATATTTTTCATAAATATTAGTAATTATTTGAATATTATTGATATTTAATTTATTTAATAAATGCATTAAATAAATTAAATAAAATGATTTTATTATATTAAAAATCACTTTAAATGATAATAAGGTATTTAAAAAATATTTTAAGCTATAAAATGTAACTTTTAATATTTTAAAGAAAATTTCATTAATTATTAAATATTAATGATATTAGATTTATTTAATGATTATATTAAATAAATTAGTTTAAAAACATTTTAATATTATAAAATTATTTTAAATGAAAATAAGGAGTTTAAAAATATTTTAAGTATAAAATATAACTTTTAATATTTAAAGGTAAATTTTAGTAATAATTTAATATTAATGATATTAGATTTATTTAATAATAATATTAAATAAATAGTTTAAAAATATTTTTATTGATTTAAAAAGGATATAAATGGTTTAAAATATTTTAAGTTATTATAAATGACTTTTAATATTTTAGCGAATAATACCTTAATATTTAAATATTAATGTTAATTATTTAAAAATGATTTTAAACGTTTTAAAAATCATTTAAGGGTAATATTAATACTTTAAAAATATTTTGAGTTATTATAAATAACTTTAATATTTTAGCAATGGTTTCTGTAGACACTCAAAATTTTCTGCATACTTGTTATTAACATTGCAGGAGGGTAGAATCGTCTTTCAGAGATAACCCTGAAGGACAGCTCAGCTCAATCCCAGAAACAACACCGGTAGTGTCAGTTTCAACCTCGGAGATAACCCCGAGGCATGTAGTGCAAATACTAGAAATCACACTGGAGAAGCCCGTTTCATCTCGGAGATAACCTCGATTGTAAGACCCCAACTTTTATAAATAAAGATAATTTTTCTATAATTATCATTTTTGAATATTATGGAATGAATTTGTTATAATGTTATAGTTGTGGGTAGTATTTATAAATTCTGCAAAATATGCAAGTTATTATATTATATTCGATTGGTCGGGGAATATTCGTTTTAGCAGAGAATATTCGTACAACGACACAATCATTGGTGGACCCACAACATAATTATTTTGGATTGAGAAAACGACAAAAATATTTTTATGAAAATAACTCATGCGGAAGTTTTACTCATTAATCTTGTTGAACTACTTCGGTAGTAAAAGTACGATGTCTGGCGTGGTTCGTAGTAGCGACACGGTATTGATTATTGATGCTTACGTGAGAAGTCACTCGGTTATACTCAATTATTACTCTGATGAATCGTTTGCATCATATCTCTCATATTATTGATTCGATTATTATCACAAGATCATCGCATTATATGATATATTATTAAATCAATAATTGAGACGACAAAGTTATTCATATTATTAAATTGAAATATTTACAATGTCTAGAAGTTCAACCAATGAGAGGTTTGGTCACCTAATTGCGCGCCAATAGGGAGAAATCCTTATTGGAAAGCCCCCTCTTTCCTGGGAACGACCTGATTGTTAAATATTGTGAGTTATGATATTAATAATGAATAAGTTCGTGTTGATTAAAGATGAATTTGATAGTTCCATTATGTTGGGATTATTGGTTTTAGTTTAAATCGACATCTAGTCCAAGATAATTGATGTCTGGGGGTTATATTGATAAATCAGGTAATTTATCGGATAAATGAGCAATTAATTGCTACTTATTCACATGCTTATATAACTATTTATTCACATGTGTATACTATTGAGTCACATTCACTTACTATTAGGGGAGTTGGTGTAAGATTGATAATACTTGCATAATTAAGTTAAAAAGGGAGGTATAGATGGAGGTACTATACTGTATTTCGTATTTTCACATGATTATAACTATTGATTCACATGATTGAATAATTGATTCACATTATTTACTATTAGGGGAGGTGGTGCAAGTTTGATGATACTCGAATGACTAAATTAAAAATGGAAGAAAAGTTGGGAGGTATTGTATTGTAATTTTTTGAGCCCCAAAACGTGCAATTATCGAAACTATATTTTTCTATAAATAGTAGCTCATTCTTCCTTCATTTCTCACCAATTCACCAAAGCTATAGAGCATTTATTATAGAGAGAAATTATAGAGAAAGAAGAAGAGAAGTTCCGCTACATTTCTATTTCGGTATCCAATTTTTATTCTAAGATAAGGGGTATTATATCTTTTGTATTCATGAAGAGAACTTACATTATTCCATTCTTTTTATTATTACATTGGAATAACTTTGTATCTGTGAGCTACCTTATACTTGGTGAAATTCTTACATTATTCCATTCGTTATTATTTTGTTGAATATCACGTAAAATGCGCTTTTACTTGGGACTGGTTTTATCTTTATTATTCTTTTGGAACATCCCGCTTGCAAATTTACTTTGACTGGTTTCGATATTTATTATTCTATTGGAATAACTTTTGTCATGCTAGGTACCGCATGCATGGTGATTTCTTTTGTTATTCCATTCTTTATTATACTCGGTTAAGTTAAAGTTTTGACTTATACTCCATGAAATTAGTGGAATATCCTTGATATTTGCGCTTCATCTAGTATCTTTTCATGGAAATATTCTTCTGAGCATTCTTGAATTTTACTCTACAAAGAAGTATCATGTTGACAATTTGGATGTTACTAGTTCCTGAATAAATTAATTCTTGAACTTGTTTTATTGAATTCTTATATCATTGTCATCATCCTCATGTTTATATTATTTTTTTTGAAAGTCATCTCGGCCTTTGTAAGTGCATAGATGGACTTGGTATGATTATGACTGAGGATTATTGATTGTAATCATGACCGTAATGTTACAAATGATGTGGTACAAGTCCTCATTGGCCCGTAGTGCATTGATGGGACGAGTTGTTGGCATGATCATGACCATTGATGAATACGAATATTCTTGGCCCGTAGTGCATGGATAATTTGTGGTCGTGATACTAATGAATATCTTTGGTCGAAAAGTGAGGGATGATGTGGATTATTTATTGTCGAGTCTCGTGATAAAAGTGATGAAAACCTTTTTAAATCATAAAAGATAGTAGATTTATTTCTCTACTTGACTCTTTTAATGGATTGCTTGTTTCATTGCAGATTAAACTTGATGTCTATTGTATTTTATCAGTTTAACATTGTTGAAGACTAATGATAATTTATTCTGCATTATCTTAGTCATAATATTTCTTACTGGGCTAGTTGAGCTCACCCTTTCTTTCACTCTTCTCTTTAGGAAATGAGAACGTAGCCGGGACTAGTCGGGGAACGGAGTGACAGTCCGAGATGGTGTCTTAGTAGTCCTCACTACTCTATTAAATAGTGTGATAATAAATGTAATGAGGACTTATTCTGGGAGTGGATATTGTCTAGAAGACAATATTTGTATTAAAACTCACAGCTCTTGTTGTATATTAAAGATTGTATTTGTTTTCTGTACCATGTATTTGGCGACTCAGAATAAGTGATGTATACCTATTTTTGGGCATCACAGTTGGTATCAAAGCTTAGGGATATGATCCCTGGCTAAAATGTGAGATAAGAACTAAGAGGGGAGAAACGGGGAATTCCTTCTCTAGTATGACCTACCTAAGTTTATCTGGTATTTAATTGGTCGGTCAAAATATAGGGATAATATGTGATATGTTAATTAACCCTTTTTTTGTGGCAGTGTTTGAAAATGGCATCCGAGAATGTTGAGAACATCAATGGAGCACAAGAGACCGTTGAGTCTCCACAGATCAATAATCAGGATAATGTGCATCAGGAAGGCGACAATCCTCAGGCAAACAATAACACTAACAAGATGATGAATGATGGAATGTTCAAAGGCTTTATGCAATTCATGCAACATCAGGCAAGGGCGGCTCCTATCCAAAATGCAGGTGGAAACACTGATAACTCTCGGATGGTCACCGCCAAGCAGTTTAAGGAACTGGGACCACCAGAGTTTTTTGGAGAGCCAAAACCACTTAAGGCGGAGACGTGGATAAAGCAAATCTGCAAGATATTTGATGTCTTGGGATGCTCTGAGGAGCAAAAGGTTCCCTTTGCCACCTTCATGTTACAATGCGAGGCAGAAGAGGATTCTTGGTGGGAATCTGTAAAGCATACTCAACCTGTCGCACTGAAGATAACTTGGGAGAAGTTCCAAGAATTATTCAACAACAAGTACTTTCCCGAAAGTATTCGTCACATGAAAGAGGTAGAGTTCATCAAGTTGGAGTAAAACAACATGACCGTGTCGTAGTACAAAGCCAAGTTCGCCGAGTTGTCCTGGTTTGCGTCCCATTTGGTTGATAATGAGGAGAGAATGACACGAATATTTCTAAGAGGTTTGAAACCCGAGATACGTCAATATCTTATCTCTTATAAACTGTGTTTATATTCAGATGTAGTTAATATGACTCAGTTATTGGAGCGCGATAATGAGTCAACCCAACTAAAAGAGAGCAGCCGGGAAAATGATAATACTAGTGATAGCAGTCATCGAAGCGGTGACAATAGGCGTGGAGGAAATTAACATGCCAAAAATGGTAACCACTTCAGTGGTAATCATGGCCAAAACAATAAGAATGGACATTTCAAGAAGAGGAAATTCAACAATGATGGAAAGACGTCAGCACTAGCACCCGTTGTTAAGGAAAAAGAACGACCACCTATCATATGCTTCAAATGTGGAGGAGAGGGACACATCAGTCCAAACTGCGCAATGCCATCCAAAGCATGTTACAATTGTGGAAGAGAAGGTCACTTGGCTCCCTCCTCTATAAATAGAGGGCTTGGGGTGGCCATTTTGTAAGAGGAAACGGCGAGAAAGCCCTGTCCAATTTGCTCTGTACACACCCTAAACTGAGTGCTTTCTCATTTTAAACACTTGTGAGCTTATATTCAGTCATATTTTATCGGCAGGAGCCGAGTGTTCACCCATTTAAAGCTATAGAAGTCTTCTTTAGCAGTCCACTGTAAGCCTTTTTACACCTTTTAAAGCCTTTCTCTTCTACTTTGCAAACACCGTTCTTCACATTGAGAGTCGTGTTGCGTGTGTATGCCAGGACTTCGGTTCATGGCTTTTATTTCCTTTTGTATATATATATATATACACACTTATATATATGAATGTTGTCAAACTTTGTTCGATGAGCCTAGATTTTACATCTAGAGGTTTATTGCTTTTTATATATATATATATATATATATATATATATATATATATATATATATATATATATAGCAATAAGCGCATCGATGTAAAATCCAAGCTCATTGAACCGAGTCCCACAATGATTTATATATATAATATATATATATATATATATATATATATATATATATATATATATATATATATATATATATATTTATCGAGCACAGAGTTTATTTCGTGGCCTTTACTTGATTTATTTAAATTTAGTCCCTTTGGAGTTTACTTCGTGGCAGTTGATCGTCTTTACTGCTTTATTTACATTTTTGATCCCCCATGGAGGTGCTTCGTGGTGGTTGATCTTGTCTATATATATATATTTACCGCTTTTATATATTTACATTTCCAGTCTCCCATAAAGTTTGCTTTGTGGTGGTTGACAGTCTGTATATATATATATATATATATATTTACAGCTTTTTTATATATAACTGCTTATTGCTTTCATATAAATTGCGGCATCATGTGAGCCTAGGAATTATGTGATCACAGATTCAGTCTACTGAATCTAGATTCGGTTCCCGTGATGGACATTTTCAGCTGTAAGTAGCTTGTAAATTATTCACGGTGCCTGCATTTCCTTAGTTGGTTTTCATGCCCACAAGGAATTTGGCACTGCTATATATATTATTTTCTCGAAGATGCTTCGCATCTCGAAAATAAAAGCAATCAAGCCGAACATTTAATAAAATGGAAGTATCAAAGGCCTCAATTACTATTGAGCACATGGTTTGAAAAACCTCTTTTAAGAAACATCATTGCTATATCTTGTTTAAAAATGAATTTTTACACAAATGCAAACCCTTTGTATATAGGTGTGAACAAGGCATAACACTACTTCCAAATAAATTTCACATTGATCCACACACACACACATTCATATAACAGTTTAATTGAAAAGTGGCGTTCACCGTGGTAACACGGATGTCGGGGGGTGCCTAACACCTTCCCTCCGCATAAGCAAGTTCATGGACCCTAATGAATCTCGGTTTCACAGACTCGTTTAGCAGTGTCACATCACTGGGTCAATGTACAAACCTTTTCTTGGTCGTGTTGGTAAAACCATTTAAAAAACTAACTGGCGACTCTTACAGTCAAATCGTCAATATATAAATGTCGGACCTTTTCATAACTAGTTTTTTCAAACAAATCTCACCTAACATGAGAACACCAAAAGACAAGAACAGAAGAGGGATAATAAAAATCCCAACGTTGACAGGTGGTGACTCTACTGGGACATCAGTAAGAGGACATAAGCCGCTATTACATGCTTTTTAAATTTGTTACATGCTTGTGTGTGGATGTTGCATTTACATTTTTTTATGAATGTGTTCGAATGCATTTTACTTACTGCACTGTAATATATCTATCTCTGATATTAGTGCTTCGCACATGTCATCATTCCCATAATGGTGAGACATGTTGCATGTGAATGTATGTTGTGTGGTTTCTTCACCAGGAGGCTATCCTGTCGGTGCTTGATTACTGGACTCGTAAGGAGACTAATTCCAACGAGGCTCAGAAAAGGCACCAACTAGATTCGCTCCAGTTGAAAGACCGGATTAACTTCTCGTCAAGTAAATTGTGATGATCTGGGAACCTTCATGCCAAAAAAAGCCGCAAAAGTAACCTAAGATAGGTCAGCCTCTTATAAACCAAATGCGGAGGAAAGTCTCTTCATGCTTTCCATTTTCAATTATTTGTAAAGACAATTACTTATAATTTCATTCCATGTCAATCTCTATGTAATGGAAAATATGAAGAATATGTGTACATACATATTAAGGCTTGACATGCTATCAAATGACAACCGTTTTGCAAGATAATATTCCTAAAATGGACACATTATGATAGCATGTAAACATTTATACATTCCCTAAGACTAAACTACATAAGTTTTTATAGGGAAATAATTGGGCATGTTAACCGTTCAAAGTCCAAAAAAGGCCGTAAGCCTACAGCCAATTATGTCTTCATCTGACCAATCTAATCCTACTCCTATCTCTCGAGAAGAATTTGACAGATTAAGCAAATAAATTACAAATTTGGTTGTTCTGCTTAAAGAACTACACTAGTCTACTCAGGGTTCATGAATACCCGTACATACAGAATCCTCTGCACACGGAAGAGCACAAGGTTTGGATAAAATAATTTTGAAACTTTAGTTGGATACAACCAATAAAGTTATTGAAAACACCCATCTCAAAGAAGATCTAGACAACGGTGATATCAGAAAAAAGGTCCTTCAAATGGAAGAGACCATTCAGTCTATAAAAGGGATTGGAGCACACAGGAGTGTTTCCTATACTAATCTTTATATATTCCCTGGTGTTCATTATATAGAAAAGTTCAAGACTCCTGAATTTGAAAAGTATGATGGGTTAGGAGATCCTTACACACACTTGATGGTGTTTATTGGAAAACTCAGATCTTATGCCGAGGAAGAGAATCTCAGAATGCAGCTGTTCCAAAAGAGTTTAACTGGAGAAGATCGATCATGGTATACAAGATTAGATAATTCTAAAATACATAGCTAGGAAGAGTTAGCTCATGCCTTCCTCAGTCAGCACAACATCCAATCTCGGATGGCTCTTAACCGGTACTAAATTACCAAGGTCAAGAAATAATCTAATGAGTCTTTCTGAGAGTATGCTCAAAGGTGGAGGCGCCTTGCTACTCAAGTTATTCCTTCTATGACTAAGTCAGAAATGGTGATGACCTTCATAGATATACAAGAAGCTCCCTTCTATGAGAGAGTTTTAGCTGGCATTGGCAAGCCATTTTCTGAAATGATCAAACATGGAGAGATTACTGAGATGGGATTGAAATCAGGAAAAATTCAAGACCTAGCCGCTCTGAAAGCTGTTGCTGAGCACATCTAGTCCGGAACTTATGGAAATAACCCCCGGAGGGTCCATAAAAAGAAAGAGGAGGATGTTTCCTTGATATTACAAGTCAGAAAGGCAGTCAGAACATGCCTATCTAAAGGAGAAACTATTCCCCTCTTCCAGCACAGTCTTCCAACCCCACATTACCAAAGGGTGGAGAAGTCCGATGCAATCGAGTGTTCACACCCCTAGGGGATTCGCTCGAGCTTCTGACTACTCAGAAGAAAATTACACATCTTCTTCCACCAGCCAACCCGAATGGGAAAGGTTACAATGCTACACGGAAGTGTGCTTATTATAATGGGGCACCGGGACATGATACTCAGGATTGCTGGGCCTTGAAACACAAGATCCAGGATTTGATCGACAACGGGGAGATTGTGGTGACTAAACCCAACAAACCTCATGTGCAAGATAACCCTCTTCCTCAACACAAAGAAGAAGAGGTCAATATGATTAATTGGAGCAGTGGAGAAAGTTCAAATTACGTTGTTGAATCTTCCCAAACCAGCAAGGACGGTGCTGACAAATGGGATTACGCACAGTTCCAGTTTATGATGGAACGAAAGATTAAGGCTCTTTGTAAGCAAGTAGATCAATTGGCAGAACTGGTAATCCATCAACACCAAGTCACACGCCAATTAGTCAGTCAAGAGCATGCTAGTCTCCTTCCTTTTGTTATGAATACTCCATCATCGCCTTCAGAAAGTGAAACACTGGAGGATAAAGTTGTAAAAAGAGCAAGTGCTAAAGCCCATCTGGATTTTTCCAACAAAAGGGAATTTACATACCTTAGCCAACCAATAGAGGAGATATTTTAGATGATGATCAATGAAGGAAGAATACATCCCTTCTACCTCCAATCAATCCCTGTCCTAGACGGTTCTATTCTAATGGAGTTTTCCAGTATCACTCCCATTCTCGTGGTTACAGAACAGAAGAATGCTGGGCACTCCGCCACCTCATTTAGAATTTAATTGATAGCGGTGTCCTGCAGATGGCAGACGATTACACTTTGTTACTCGAGAGTGGGAATACATGTCCTATAAAATGGAAGAACGGCATAGCATTTATATCCATTGAGGATGATTTGGCTGCCAGTCCACTCACAATACAAGCAATTCAATTCAAAGGTGCTGATAATCCTTCGAAATTGGCTACACCAGAGCCAATTCTCTTGCCATCTAGGCCACAGTATCATGTTGTCAGCTTGAAAAAAGTCCCCTGGAATTATAGACAAGCTGAAGGATCTACATCATATACAACTGCTATAGTATCAAAGGAAAATCCAATGTATCTTCCCCATCGGGTGGTGAAGCCTACCATCAAATCAAATGGGAAAGTTCCCATGGAGAAAACTGAAGAGTTCCTCCGTACCATGGGCCATAACGAAGCCAAGGTGGTTTGAAGCTTGAGAGAAGCTCCACAACAAATTTCCATACTGAACTTGGTTTTCTCTTCCGAAGATCACAGGAAGATCTTGCTAAGGGTCTTGGATGAAGCCCTTTTACCAAAATCAATGGATGTGGAAAAATTCAAACATCTGGTTGATCACATTTTTAACAACAATGTGATATCTTTCACTGATGACGACATACCTGTTGAAGAAATTTGGTCAACGCAAGTCATTTACATAGCTTTTTTATCCCCGGATACATGGTGGGAGGAGTCTTGATAGATGGAGGTTCATCTCTGAATATTTGTCCTTTTGATACCTTGGAGAAGATGAATATCAACCCCAAGAGGATCAAAAGCAGCTATACGGTTATCAAAGCTTTTGATGGGTCCCGACAAAATGTAGTTGGGGAAATTGAGCTACCTGTGGAGATTGGTGTAAGACCCCAAATTATTAATAAATGAAATTTATTTTCCTCTATTTATTATTTTGAAATAGTAAGGGTTGATTTGATTAATGTGGATAGTTATGGGTAAAATACGCAAATATTTCAAATAAGCAAGTGGTTATAAAATATTCATTGTTGTCGGGGAATATTCGTTTGGTCGTGGAATATTCTTGCTGTCGGGGAATATTCGTACGACGGCGCAGTCTTTTGTGGGCCCCATCACGAAAAACGATTGGATGAAGAAAACGACAAATATAAGTTTTTTAAAAATAACGGCGTAGTTGTTACACTGATTATCATCTTTGTTAAAATACTATTGGTTAACACACAAGTAGCACATGGTATTGCACCAATTATTGATTCTTACGTAAGAAGGCACTACTCAATAATTGTTACGATAATTCTTATTCAAGATTTTATTTTATTGATTCAATAATTGCGATTGATTGATATTTTATATTATTTGTTGTTTCAATAAATTGTCATTACACGGTATTTTTTCTTTATCTGGAGCAATAATTCATATTATCTGAATAATATTATTGGATAACATTATTGGCAATGTCTAGAAAGTTACATCTAAGGAGAGGTTTGGTCACCTAATTGCTTGGCGCCAAGATGAGAGATCCTTATTGGAAAGCCCCTCTTTCTGAAGCGCACGGTTATCAATATTGTGATTACGTAATATTATTTGTGAATAATTAATTATTGATTCATATGATGAGAAAAATATTGATTTTATGTGGATATAGATGGAGAAAATTTTCAATGTGACAATTGTTGAAAATTGAAATTTTATCTTTTCTCGATAAAATAATTTATTTAAATATATTATTATATTTTAATAATATAATAATGATGATATTTTTACGATGAATGTGGGATATATGAGTATATGTGGAGGAGGAGTATTTTTGTTATCAAAAATATTTAAAGCATGTTTTATGTGTTGGTGGACCCCATTTCTTAACTTAAATTTGATTATAGCTTGTAAAATCGTCCGTTTGTGGATTTCGGTCAATTTCTGTTTGGAATTTGGAAAAATTTTCTTCTGTAAAGTTGTAGAGAATTGAATTTCCTATAAAAACACGTGGGATTCGAATTTTCTGATAAAAGGCCTATTTATTATGAATTATTGAAGTTCCGAAGTTCCGAAATAATTAATTTTTGGAAGTTTAAAATATTTTTAATTACAGAAACATTTTTTTCATTTTTGAAACTCATTTAACATGTGATTAGGAGGCTGAATTCAGATTGTTAGTGTGCGTATGAAGTTGTGGAAAAATTATAATATTAATTTATTAAATTTTCTACTTTGGTGTTCTAAGCATTTTCCTATAAATAGGGTGCTTAGGTTAGAATTGAAAATCACACCAGAAACTGAAGTTTTCTCTCTCTATATTATCGAGCGTATTCTTGTGAGTATTTTGAGTATACTTTGAGTATTGCTATACGGTGCAAGTTCAAGTCATAGCTTATATCCGGTGTTTCAACTAGAAGTACTGTCTTTTGAGGTAAGTGATGTTATTTCTTCTCAAAGGATATTATTTCTTCAATATCATTATGCTGAAATATTGGTTGGAACTTTTTATCAAATTTGGAACTTTTTCATGTCGGGGTTACTATTCATGGATTACTATTCATGAGTTACTATTCATGAGTTACTATTCACGAGTTACTATTTATGAGTTATTATTCACGAGTTACTATTCACGAGTTACTATTCACGAGTACTATTCACGAAGCGTGAAGATGTTTTTTTGTGAAATTTCTATCTTTGGGTGTCGGAGTTACTATTCATGTATATGACACTATTCACGTATCAAGGCCTTTATTCACATATCTGTTATTATTCAATTAGAAAAATGAAATTTCTTTCTTTTGTCCAAAATATCTATTATGGATACTAGCTTTGATTGTATCCATGTTTTGATCATTCTTGAATTTTACTCCACTCGATTACTTATGAAGTATTTTTGAACTTGGATTGTTTAAAATACGAATCCTTAATAATTGTTCTTTTGTTTCTTTGGATTCGTTTCCTTTAAAATATTTTCATCATCCTCGGTCCTAAATGATGATATTCTTCAATATCTTTGGCACTGTAGTGCAAAGATGAATGATTTCTTAATGAATATCTTTGGCGTAGTAGTGCAAAGATGAGCAGTGTTGAGATGAACATGATCGATCGATTAATATCTTTGGCCCGTAGTGCAAAGATGAGCAGTGTTTAGATGAACATGATTAATCGATGAATATCTTTGGCACAGTAGTGCAAAGATGAATATTTGATTCGATATATATTGATTGATGTTACAGGGATAAAATATCAATGATGAACTTTTAAATTCATATATAGAAGATAGTAGTTTGCATTCTCTACTTAACTCTTCTAATGAATTGTTGTTGTCGCTGCAGTTGTTGATTTAAAATTGGTTGTCTATTGTATTCTATTAGATTTTTCCCTGTTGAAGACTAACGATAATTTGTTGTATATTATCTTAGTCATAATATTCTTTACTGGGCTAGTTGAGCTCACCCTTTTCCCTTTTGTTCCATTTTTCTTCTCAGGAGGCGAGAATGTAGCGAGTACTAGTCGAGGTATGGAATGAAGGTTCTAGAGAGAGTTGTTTAGTAGTCCTCACCATTTTTGTAAAATAATGTATTAATAATTATGATGGGGATTTATTTGCGTGTGGATATTGTCTAGATGGCAATATCTGTATCTAAACTCACAGTTTATATGTTGTAATAATAAAGTTGTAGTTATTTCTGTACCATGTATTTGGCGACTCAGAATGAGTTGGATGGAATGGACCTATTTTGGGGGCGTCACAGTTGGTATCAGAGCTTAGGGATATGATCTCTGGCGGAGATCGGGGAATAGAACTAGGAGGGGAGAGACGAGTAAATCCTTCGCTAGTGTGTCCTACCTAAGCTTATTTGTTAGTTGGTTAGTATATAGGGATATTATGTGATATATTGATTTCCTTAATTAACCCTTGTTTTATGATAGTATTTGAGAATGTCGACTGAGAATATTAACAGTGGAGTAAATGAGACCGTGGAGATGCATGTACTTACCAACGAGGAGAACGTGCAACAGGCTGGCAATGTACCTGCTGTGAATAACACCACTGAGCAGATGATGAACGAGGGGATGTTTAGAAGCTTTTTGCAGTTCATGCAAAATCGGGGCGAGGAGAATCGTGTTCAAAATATGAGGACGAAATGATAGAAATTCACGGGTTATCATAGCCAAGCGGTTCAAAGAGTTAGGACCACGAGTGCAGGGAAAGCGGATCCGATTAAAGGCGAGGCGTGGGTCAAACAAATTACCAAGATATTCGATGTCTTGGGATGCACGGAGGAAAAAAAAAGTTCCATTCGCTACTTTTAGTTCCGTAACGAGGCAGATTCTTGGTGGGAATACGTGAAGCGTACCCATCCGACTTCACTCAAAGATGTCGTGGGAGCGTTTGAAGCGGTTCAATGACAAGTACTTCCACGAAAGTATTCGTTATATGAAGGAAGTGGAGTTTATTAAGCTGGAAGCGAGAATAACATGGCTGTGTCCAAAGACGAGGCGAAGTTCAGCGGAGTTATCCGTGTTTGCACCTCATTTGGTGGAGAATGAGGAGCGATGACGCGGATGTTTCTAAGAGGTTTGAAACTCCGTATACGCCAAAGATCTCATTTCTCATAAATTTTCTCTATTCGAGATGTTGTCAGCAGGGGCTCAGTTGTTAGAAGCGAGATAACGAGTATGTTCAACCGAGGGACCATAACCGAGGATCATCACAGAAGATATCGGTCATCGAATAACGATAACCAAATTGAGAAAGAAGAATACGGACAAAAGCGGTAACCACTCTGGTGGAAATCGTGGCCATAAAAATAGAAGAAGCGAGTCGGGAGGAGAATTTAAAAAGAGGAGATTCAACAACGACCATATGAAGACGTCAATTATTAGTAGCCGGGTTCCAAGGAGGAGAAAGACCACCGGTCAGTATGTTACAAATGCTTGGAAAGAGGGACATATCATTAAGCGCCCTAGCAGTTTAAGGTATGCTATAATTGTGGAAAAGAAGGACATATCGCTCGAGAGTTATGCGGTATATCGAAACCCGATCAAGCGGGAATGGTGTTGAAAAGGATGTCCCGGAAAAGTCAAAGTCAATGGTTCCTAGAAGAGCGTTTGTCGTGAATGGGGTCAAAATGCGAGGAACCCGAACGAGTTATACGGGTTAGTTAATTGTAAATTCTTGCGAAGTTTATACCTTACTAGATACCGGTTCTACCCATTCTTTTATCTCTCTTACTTGCGCTCAACGTTTGAACTTGACTACGGAGAAATTAGACTTTGACCTATTTATGGAGACCCCGCTAGGAGAAACTTTCATTACATCCGTTGTTTAGAAATGTTGCTTAATTCAGGTTGGCACTATCACATTACCTGTTAACCTTATTTCTAGAGAGATATTTGCTTTTGATGTGATTTTAAGGTTAACTACTCATCATGCCGAAATTGATTACTTTCGTAAGGTTGTTAGTTTTCATATTCCTAAGCAACTTTGTTATTGAATTCAAGCAATCAAACCATTGTACTCAAACATTTTCATATCAAGCCATGAAGTCATTCGTTTATTACGGATGTCAAGTCCATGTTATGGATTTGAATAAAGACACGTCAGATTTGAATAATATTCCTGTTGTTATTGATTTTTCCGACGTATTTCTGAAGAATTTCTTGGCTTACTCCCAAAGTTCGATATTAAATTTTGTATCGACTTTGAACCCCAGTACAAAACTCATTTCTAAAATCTCATATCGAATGGCTCCTATTGAACTTGTGGAGTTAAAAATTCAACTATAGAATTTGGTACACGAGCCTTTATCTGGTGACTTCCTTTGTGGAATGCACCGAAGCCAGACTCTCCGTAGGGGACACCATATTCGTGCGATAGTAAACTGATAGGTGTCATGGTAACGTGCTATCCAAGGTTGGGATATGAGTCACAGTTGAGAACAACCTAAGTCGGTAATCGAAATACGTAGCTTTCTAGGCTTAGTTGGTTATTATCGGAGATTCGTTGAAGGATATTCTTGAATCGCTATTCCATTACTTGGTGACTTCAGAGAGATACAAAATTCGAATGGAGCAAGGAATGTGGGAAGAGCTTTGAAGAACTCAAGAGGAGACTCATTTCAGCACATGTTCTGACCATGCCATCCTGGAAAAGCGAACGTGGTAGCTGACGTGTTGAGTAGAAGATCGTATACAAGTACGAGTACGATATTGTCAAAGATTCATTTCGTATAATTTACAAATAATAGAGATGGAGATGAAAACTCTAGGTACCCACGTGGTGATATACGAGTATAATCGACTTTAATCGATAAAGTTAAAGTTTATTCAAGCTACACACCGGAGCTGATGAATTTGAAGAAGGAGGTGCAAGAAGTTGTTATTTCAAAAGCGAGAATCGGTGAGGTGAGGAAAGCTCAAACCTTCGATTTATTAATCCATTTGAAATTCTCGATCGAATAGGAACTGTGACCTATAGACTCGTTTTATCGCCAAGTATGACGCGTGTTCATAACGTTTTTCACGTATCGATGTTACGTAAATATGTGGACGACCCAAACCACGTCATTGAGTTAGAACCGGATGAGATAGCCGAAGACTTAACGGACGAGGAGGTACCTGTCAAGATCTTGGATAGGAAAGAACATGTCCTATGTACCGAGGTTATACCACAAGTTAAAGTTTTGTGGAGAAACCATGCTATTGAGGAAATGACACGGGAGTTGGAAGCGAAATGAAAGTGAGGTATTCTCATCTTTTGAGAAACACCGAATCACGACGTCAATTTCGAGGACAAAATTTCATAAGGAGGGAGGTTGTAAGACCCCAAATTATTAATAAATGAAATTTATTTTCCTCTATTTATTATTTTGAAATAGTAAGGGTTGATTTGATTAATGTGGATAGTTATGGGTAAAATACGCAAAATATTTCAAATAAGCAAGTGGTTATAAAATATGCATTGTTGTCGGGAATATTCGCATAACCAGCCGCGATCTTTTATGGGCCCCATAACGAGGAAAAGCGATTGGATGAAGAAAGCGACAAATATAAGTTGTTTAAAAATAGCAGGCGTGGTTATTACAATTAATCTTGTTAAAATACTTGGTGGTTAACACTTACGATAGCACTGCGTATTGCACCAATTATTGATTCTTACATAAGAAGGCACTACTCAATAATTGTTTACGGTAATTCTTGTTCAATTATTTTATTTTATTGATTCAATAATTCTTTGCATTAATATTTTATATTCTTTGTTGTTTCAATAAATTGTCATTACACGATTATTTTTCTTTATCAGACAATAATTCATATTATCTGAATAATATTATTGGATAACATTATTGGCAATGTCTAGAAAGTTACATTTAAGGAGAGGTTTGGTCACCTAATTGTGCGCCGATAAGGAGAGATCCTTATTGGAAAGCCCCTGCTTTCTGAACCCGCTGGTTATCAATATTATGATTCTGTAATATTATTTGTGAATAATTAATTATTGATTCATATGATGAGGAAAATATTGATTTTATGTGGATATAGATGGAGAAAATTTTTAATGTGACAATTGTTGAAAATTGAAATTTTATCTTTTTCTGATAAAATAATTCATTTAAATATATTATTATATTTTAATAATATAATAATGATGATATTTTTACGATGAATGTGGGATATATGAGTATATGTGGAGGAGTATTTTTGTTACCAAAAATATTTAAAGCATGTTTTATGTGTCGGTGGACCCCATTTCATGACTTAAATTTGATTATAGCCTGTAAAATCGCTCGTTTGTGGATTTCGGTCAATTTCTATTTGGAATTCGGAAAAATTTTCTTCTACAAAGTTGTAAAGAATTGAATTTCCTATAAAAATTTGCGAGATTCAAATTTTCTGATAAAAGGCCTATTTATTATGAATTATTGAAGTTCCGAATTTCCAAAATAATTGATTTTTGGAAGTTTAAAATATTTTTAATTACAAAAATGTCTTTTTCATTTTTGAAACTCATTTAACATGTGATTAGGAGGCTGAATTCAGATTGTTAGTGTGCGTATGAAGTTGTGGAAAAATTATAATATTAATTTATTAAATTTTCTACTTTGGTGTTCTAAGCATTTTCTATAAATAGGGTGCTTAGGTTAGAATTGAAAATCACATTTAAACTGAAGTTTTCTCTCTCTATATTATCGAGCGTATTCTTGTGAGTATTTTGAGTATACTTTGAGTATTGCAATACGGTGCAAGTTCAAGTCATAACTTATATCCGGTGTTTCAACTAGAAGTACTGTCTTTTGAGGTAAGTGATGTTATTTCTTCTCAAATGATATTATTTCTTCAATATCATTATGCTGAAATATTGGTTGGAACTTTTTATCAAATTTGGAACTTTTTCATGTCGGGGTTACTATTCATGGGTTATTATTCATGAGTTACTATTCATGAGTTACTATTCACGAGTTACTATTTATGAGTTATTATTCATGAGTTACTATTCATGAGTTACTATTCATGAGTATTATTCACGAAGCGTGAAGATGTTTTTTTGTGAAATTTCTATCTTTTGGTGGCGGAGTTACTATTCACGTATACGGCACTATTCACGTATCGACCACTATTCACATATCTTTGACCTTTATTCACCAAAAATGAAATTTCTTCTTTTGTCCAAAATATCTATTATGGATACTAGCTTTGATTGTATCCATGTTTTGATCATTCTTGAATTTTACTCCACTCTAATTACTTATGAAGTATTTTTGAACTTGGATTGTTTAAAATACAAATCCTTAATAATTGTTCTTTTGTTTCACTAGAAACGTTTCCTTTAAAATATTTTTCATCATCCTCGGTCCTAAATGATGATATTCTTTGAATATCTTTGGCTTTTGTAGTGCAAAGATGAATGATTTCTTGATGAATATCTTTGGCTGTAGTGCAAAAAAGATGAGCAGTGTTGAGATGAACATGACCGATCGATTAATATCTTTGGCCCAGTAGTGCAAAGATGAATAGGTGTTTAGATGAACATGACCCGGTGATGAATATCTTTGGCTCAGTGCAAAGATGAATATTTGATTCGGATATATATTGATTGATGTTACTGAGGATAAAATATCGACGATGAACTTTTAAATTTATATATAGAAGATAGTAGTTTGCATTCTCTACTTAACTCTTCTAATGAATTGTTGTTTTCGCTGCAGTTGTTGATTTAAAACTGGTTGTCTATTGTATTCTATTAGATTTTTCCTTGTTGAAGACTAACGATAATTTGTTGTATATTATCTTAGTCATAATATTCTTTACTGGGCTAGTTGAGCTCACCCTTTTCCTTTTTGTTCCATTTTTCTTCTCAGGAGGCGAGAATGTAGCGAGTAGTAGTCGAGGTATGGAATGAAGGTTCTAGAGAGAGTTGTTTAGTAGTCCTCACCATTTTTGTAAAATAATGTATTAATAATTATGATGGGGATTTATTTGCGTGTGGATATTGTCTAGATGGCAATATATGTATCTAAACTCACAGTTTATATGTTGTAATAATAAAGTTGTAGTTATTTTTTGTACCATGTATTTGGCGACTTTCGAGTAATGGGTTGGATGGAATGGACCTATTTTGGGGGCGTCGCCATTGGTATCGAGCTTAGGGATATGATCTCCGGCGGAGATGAGGGAATAGAACTAGGAGGGGAGAGACGAGTAAATCCTTCGCTAGTGTGTCCTACCTAAGCTTATTTGTTAGTTGGTTAGTATATAGGGATATTATGTGATATATTGATTTCCTTAATTAACCCTTGTTTTATGATAGTATTTGAGAATGTCGACTGAGAATATTAACAGTGGAGTAAATGAGAATATTGAGCCGGTCAGTTTCCATGCCCTGGAGGTGAGCAACACTCATTACCATCCTATTGGGGCACCACCTCTCACACCCAAGATTTATGTCGAGGTAATATCGGCCACTAAAGAGATAATTTTATTGGGTCATCAATCTGGATAAGGGTTATGCAAAGATCATCAGGGCATTAAGCACCTGATTCAAGTTCCTAGTCAAACAGGGACAGCTGGATTAGGCTATTCTGCTAGCTCTAGTCACAAGAATCCTCAGAAACATAAACAGATTCCTTCATCTTCATCCATACAGCGATTATATCCACCTACCAATCCTAAGCTTATACAGTCTCCTGTAAAGGGTCCAGTCCATGTTATGGTTATGCTATTTCCCAAACCGATACCGATTAGAGCAAAAGAGGTCCTGATTCATGGTCCCGAATTGGAAGAATGGGAACGAAGATGTAAACAAGACATCGACAGGAGTTTGTCTCATCTACTCATCCTTTTACATGATGAGCACACAAAAAGATACACTCTAGACGATGATTGTCCTGACATTATGGTCATCATTCGGGAGAAGAAAGATGATGATAGTCCCTTCATTACTGCCGTCCACCAGGAATCACCCTTGACAATTAGAGTAGCACTCCTTGCATTCGTCATGAGGTAAAAAAAGCGAGAAACCCTCTCGCCTCGTAGATAGCTTTAATCGCTTACTTTTCTACTGATAGTCTGGGTTATTTTGTCAGTACATTCTAACACTTTGTATGATTGAACAGTTTTATATATTAAGTGAAAGCATATTTTGTTTCACGACTCTGAATGTAGATGTGCTTATACTTGCTGATGAGGTGCCTTTTTTCCCCAAGGACTGTAACTTTGATGAAAAGTTGGACTTAGACTTGATGGAAATACAAGAGGACATTGAGATACCTCAGGATATCAAGGAATGGGTCGAAGATAAACCCAAACCAAATCTTGATCAAACCACCTCATTCAATCTCGGAACCTTAGAAAGCCCTAGGTTAATCCAGATTGGTACAGACCTCACTCCAAACCAAAGGAATGACATGGTTGCACTATTAACCCAATTCCAGGATGTGTTTGCATGGTCTCACAAAGACATGGTGGGTTTGTCCACAGACATCATCATCCATCGCCTTCCCATTAAAGAGGGATTCAAGCCAGTCAGGTAGAAGCTCAGGCGATTAAAACCTGAGTGGAGTTTAAAGGTTAATGAAGAAATTGTGAAGCAATTTCAAGCTGGCATCATCATGGTGTCAACATATCATGAATGGCTATCCAACATAGTCCTTGTGCCTAAACCGGGAGGAAAGGTGCAAGTTTGTGTAGATTACCAGGATCTGAATAAATCTTGCCTTAAGGATAGCTTTCCCATACCATTTATCCACATTTTCATTGACAATACTGCTCAATATGACATGTACTCCTTTGCTGATTACTTTGCGGGGTGCCATCAAATCATGGTTGATGAGGAGGATCATGATAAAACTGCATTCATCACGCCTTGGGGAACCCTTTGCTATAGACGGTTGTCATTCAGCCTCGTTAATGCCAGAGCAACCTATCAACGAGCTATAATGGCTCTTTTCCATGACATAATGAATAAAGAGATGGAAATCTACGTGGATAACATCATTGTCAAATCCCGAAGGGAGGAAGAACATATAGACCATCTCAAAAAGCTCTTCAATAGGTTGCGTAAGTACAACTTAAAGTTGAATCCAGCCAAGTACTCCTTTTGTGTTAAATCAGGCAAGTTCCTAGGTTTCCTAGTCAGCCAAAAAGGGATTGAGCTGGATCCCACCAAAATCCAGGCCATTAGGGAAATACCCATTCCTCAGACAGAGAAGGAAATACAGGGATTTTGGGGAAGAATCAACTTCATTAGTAGGTTTATTTCTCAACTCATAGCAACATGTGAGCCTTTCTTTAAGATATTAAGGAAGAACTCCTCCATGAAATGGAACGATGAGTGTCAAAATGCCTTCCTTATAATCAAAGAATAGCTGGTTAACGCTCCTGTTTTGGTACCACCCAGGGATTATGTTCCCCTATTTATGTACCTGTCCATTAATGACAATGCCATGGGCTACATGCTGGGACAAAAAGATGATAGAGGCCAAGAGCAAGCTATCTACTACCTCACAAAAAGATTCAGCAGCAGTGAACACAAGTACACTCTGATTGAGAAAACTTGTTGTGCTTTCGCATGGGCTTTCATGAGGTTACATCATTACCTCCATGGTCACACAACCCATCTCATATCCTGCGTGGATCCTCTCAAGTACATGTTCAGTAAACCCATATTTAATTGTCGGCTGTCCAGATGGAAGTTGATCCTATAACAATTTGACATCATCTACGTGACACAAAATTCCATTAAAGGTCAAGGAATTGCAGATCAACTGGCCGCTGCACCTGCAGGGTATTTCAAACCCTTGGAAATATACTTCCCCAATGAAGAGGTAATGACGGTGCAACAACACTATCAGTACAATGCATGACATACGTGGAACATGTATTTTGATGGAGCTGTAAATATGGAAGGTTCTGGAGCTGGAGCTGTTCTATTATCTAGTACAGGGGAGCAGTATCTCGTAGCCGTTAAATTGTAGTTTGTCAGCACCAACAACACAGCTGAGTATGAAGGCTGTATCATGGGACTCAAACTTGCCCAATCAATGGGTATTAGGCGGTTAATTATCTTTGGGGATTCAAAATTGGTAATCAGATAAACCATAGGAATATTTCATACCAAAGAGCTACATTTACTGCCTTACTATCGACAAGTTTTACAGATGGCTTCGGAGTTCGAAGAAATAAACTTCCTCCACATTCCTCGAAATAGGAATGATTTTGCGGATGTGCTAGCAAGTTTAGCCTCCTTGATCAACATACATGACAAGGAAAAGATGTCAAGCATCCCATTTGCCCTACAAAAGGCACCAGCCTATGGGAATTACATTGGAGAAATATCGGATGAGCTACCTCCCATCTAACACCCTTGGTATTAGCACATCAAGGAGTACTTACAAGATAGATCTACACCCGCTGAGGCGAGCCCGACTGAAAGAAGGCAGATCCATCGAATGGCTATGAAATTCTACTTGAGCGGAGATGCTCTCTACAAAAGAGATGTAGGACTAGGTCTCCTCAAATGTTTGGACAAGGACCAAGCTCAGAGGCTCATGGATGAAATCCATGGTTGAGTATGTGGCCCACACATGAGCGGCCCCCTACTTGTTAAAAAGATCCTCAGAACAAGGCACTACTGGCTCTCGCTTAAAGTTGACTGTGATGATCACGTCAAAAGATGCTACCAATGCAAAATTAATGGAATTCTATCCACGCCTCTCCGAGGGAACTCCATATATGAGTTCCCCTTGGCCCTTCTAAATGTGGGGAATGGACATGATCGGGCCCATTGAGCCCAAAGCCAGTAATGGGCATCGGTTTATCTTCACCATGATTGACTACTTCACCAAATGGGTAGAAGCAGCCTCCTTCCTCAGGGTTACCAAAGAAGTCATGATTTATTTCATCAGAAACAATGTCATTTGTCGGTATAGACAACCAGAGGTAATTGTGTCAGACAATGCTAAGAACATCAACAACAAAATGATGGAGGAGTTGTGCAGTAAATTCCACATCAAACACCTTAACTCCGTCATCTACCGTCCAAAGATGAATAGTGTTGTTGAAGTGGGTAATAAAAATATCAAGAAGATCATGCAAAAGATGTCCGCCAATCATAAAAGATGGCCTAACCTCTTGCCTCTGACCCTATTAGCCTACAGAACTTCAATGCGTACTTCCACTGGGGCAACCCCCTACTCATTAACCTATGGGATGGAAGCAGTGCTCCCCATAGAGGTGGAAATGGAATCCTTCAGAGTGTTAATAGACACTCAGCTAGATAAAGACCAATGGTTACAAGACAGGTATCACCAATTATCTCTAATAGACGAAAGGCGAAGTGATGCTATCTTCCATGGTCAGTTATACCAACAAAGGATCGCTAGATTCTACAACAGAAAAGTCCGGCTACGGCAGTTTAAACAACATGACTTGGTCTTGAAGAAGATCATTGACAACCAAGATCAAGCAAAGGGAAAATTCGCTCCAAACTGGGAAAGCCCATTTATTGTCAAGGAGGTATTGACAGGAGGTGCTCTCAAATTACAAGAAATAGACAGTGATGAATTTCCATAGCTCATCAACTCAAACATCGTGAAACGGTACTATGTTTGAAGTTACCATCAAGCAAACATCCTAGTTTTTGATCACTAGATCACCAGTCATTTCAGGTTTTCTAACCCTTATTACACACAACCCTTTCTTCATACCCATTTGCCCCATCAGGGAAACACACTCTTCAAGCCAGCAACCTGGTTTTGGATCATCAGATCCCTCATTTCACACCTCATACAATTTTGGTTATCCCACCAGGGATTGAACCCTTCCCCTGCAGTTTGTCTTGAACATGGGATCAAACGTTTTCACACCCATAGTTTGTCCTGAACATGTGAACAAACTTTCCCCCCTGCAGTTTGTCCTGAACATGGGATCAAACTTTTTTGGCTGCAAATCATCTTGAACATGGGGTGAACTACGTCGACCTGATCTCCTCGATACCTGGGAGTACATAGGAAACCATTTTATATGGCCCGATCGCAATAAAACAAAAATAACAAAAACATTTCTACACCCTTCTCTATAAACAAAAACATTTCTACACCTTTCTACCCTTACACCATTCAGCGTTGAACCTCTTACACCATGTTCGAACTACGCAGACCTGATCTCCTCTTCAATAGGAGTACGTAGGCAGCCATTTATAGTTCGGTCTAACCCCCTACCAAAACATAAATACTTGTTACACGGTACTGGGATCAAACTTCAATCCATTACATTTCATCGGCTTCAGACCAAAGGGATGGAATTACCTGGCCTCCCCATAAATAGGAGAGTTGGCGACCATCTAAGTTGCGGTTGATTTCTTGAAGAGCAACACCAATCCATAAGAGATGGAACTAACTGGGCTCCTCTTAAATAGGAGTACTGGCGACCATCTGTGGTGCGGTGAATCTTAGAGAGCAAAAGTCACACTCCTCTACACATATACATACAGAAACTAGTCCCAAGACACCAAAGAGGGTAGGGATACATACAGATTAATGATCCATTCTGAAAGATCCTGCGACATCTCAATGTCCACCTATCAAGGATGAGTTCAGAATACATCAAGATCACAAGCCCTGAAGAAACAGGCAAATATCAAGAAAGTATCAAGGCACAACTAAAAGGGAAGTGAATCAACATATATTTCCCTACCATATATAATGCTATTTGATATATACAATATGTGTTGTACATGACAAAATGGCTAAACTTGTCTGTACAGGAAAATATAAGTCTATCTACAGATCGGTATGTATGTGGACTATCAGATCTAACATAGCATCTCTCTCCAAAGAAGGGGGTAACGCTGCACGCTTCAGCCTAAGGGTATCTACATGAGCTAGCAGATCCGAGGCCAACTACATGGTGGCATGATGCTCATTAATATATGCACTCATATCGGAAAGTATGACAGTCGTAAGGGATCTCACTGAAGTACTATCTGTAACGGCCACATCCCGAGTAGATAGGGTAACATCTCGCTCAACAATCAATGCATCTCTGGCTGATCTGGCCTTATCTCTCTCCAATAGAGCGGTGTCTCTCCCATTAAGAGCTGTCAACATCAAGGCCCTAGCCTGATCTCTCTCAAAGGTCATCAGATGAAGACTCTTCTCTAAATACTGTGCTGAATGCTGAATCACAGTAGCACTCGTACTGGGAGAATCTGCAAGAGTTTCTAGCAACCTAGTGAATAGCTCCTCCTCGATGGGAATATCAATGTCCTTTATGAGCTCCTCATCATCAGAATCAATCCCCAACGATGTGGATACTACCGTATGAGATGTAGTCTTTGTCTCCATCCATGCGAAATACTCTACAGAACAACCTGGATGGCTAACAAAAAATACAACTAGCTCACGCTGATCCCAACAAGCATACACCCTGTATCTGTCATCTGTTGACAAGTGGCGAGAAGCCAAATGCTAACTCAATGCCCCCTCAAAAGGATGGAAGTCCTGGAACTGGTCAAACTGACACATCACAGCCAGTGGGTGGTAAGTAATCATGCCCCTCAAACCAGCTAGAGGGAGATAATCCATGCCCAGAGCATGAGTGATGAAGATGTAGGGTGAACAAAGCCCTATACACGGCAATACATCAAATGGATCTCCAATCCCTGCCAGGAAAATGGACCAAGATGCAGGATCTATAAACTCTACAGGCTGAAAGGAGTACGACATGGTTATCTCATAGGTAAAACAATACCCGTGTCATCGGAAAGTGTCAATCGGTCTCAAGTGTGACATGAACCACACGTATAACATGACCGAACTACCTGTGAATACCCCTGTAGGGTAGGAACTTCAATATGTAGCTGATCTCAATGTCTCTGCTATAATCATCGGCATAATGGTGTGACCCTCCTTGAGAGCTCTCACTGCCATAATGACGCCAATGTCCAACTCATCCATGTACCGTGGCATGTATACATATGACAATACGTATAGTAGCAGTATATCTACTCTAGCTAAATGCCAATGATCCTTCAGCATAGTAAAATCTCCTGAATGCCATGTATAGCTATCCTCTGAGCCAAATCTGTCCATCAGAAAATGTTGGGATACAACGTGGCTGGATGTGATCTCATCCTGCACAACTCTATGCCTCAGTCCGGTGAGGGTCATAAACTGTCGGCTCATGTTGCCGATAGCCATCTGCGCGCAAGGTCTGTCTAAGGGTAAAGCCGTCAATCGTGCATACTCCTCTAAAGTAGGAGTCAACTCATGGATACCAAACTGGAAGACCTTCCTCTCTGTTATCCAATGCTCTAGCATACCCTTTACAAAGCCTGCGGGAACCTGAAACATCAAGAGAGTCATAGTATGCTGCAATAACTGATCTACAGTCACCCTATCTGAAGGTGACATACTATCATACCACGATCTCAGACGGGATGTCACCAATACTGGTGGGGTATGATCAATACGGCTAACTATCGAAGAAGACATCTGTACGGGTCGTGTCATAAGACCATCCAGGGGTCAATGCTGAATATCTCTGGACATATATATATATGCATAACATAATACATGCATGATAAATAATAGATGGCAATATGATTTAGGGAATAACAGTATATACATTCCTAAGTACATCATCATCTAATACATCTCTGTACAACTAAAAATATAGGGAAATGGGGCACAAACGCCCAACTACTAACAGAGGCCTATCAAAAGATATAGCGAGAATGGGGCACAGCCACCCAGTGTCTAACAGAGGTCTATCAAAGGATATAACGAGAATATACATCAGAAGAAGACAATGGTGTCGATGTCTACATCATCAATCTTATCCACCTGATATAACTCCTCCTAATTCACTAGATCTCCATCAACGGGGATGTCAGGCCTATACAATAGAGGATCTGCATCGGCAAAGCCATATGGGTCACCTGAGGGGCCAACTCATGAGCTGGAAGGATAAAATGTATTTGCCTCTGCCGGATCTTTGCCCAAGTGCCGGATAAAGAAATGTGCACGGTCTAACTGCCGGGTCAAACTGTCAATCTATGTCAAATGAGTCGGATCTCTAACACAGGCCATCCAATCCATAATCATCACGGATCCAGGAACCATATCCCCCATAAACTGTGTGGTGCGGGTATGGGCTTTGATGGTACGAGGGGACCACCAATGCTGGAACATAGCCTGGGTATGTGGACCCTCTGATAGTGTGAAACCGTCAACACCCATCAAGGGGATATCAATAACAGGTGATTGTGAAACAGGCCAATAATTCCTGACAGGAGGCAAGATCGGTATACGAATCTCGGCTGTGGTGCTCCTAATAGCACGCTCTCCTAAATAGAGCTCCCATCCTCCATCGGTAAAGATAGGAATCCTATGGGTGGAAATCAAGTACTCGACACCAGTCGGATATCCATCCTCAAAAGATATGGCCAAGTGTTCCCCAGAATATGGGATCCAAGTAATGGCATCAGCTGTCAATAACTCCAGCTGTAGGCGACAATGAGTGAAACCGACAGCTACAGGGACCTCCGCTAGTATGGAATGATTCCATCGTTGTCCTCATGGATAGGTCTCCAAGCCTAGCACACTCACAGGACGCAAACATGGAAGCCTCTCATATGCCCAGAACTGCCAATACAAAGGCAAACATCTGCTGTAAGTCAACACTCTTAACATGTACATGGGAAATCAAAAGAGAAATACTCACCAGCAGAAATGGGTAAAATCCTATCCAAGCCTCCGTTAAGCCCTACGAACGTATGCGCATACCCCTAAGGAAATAGGCAAAGGTATAGGAGCCCCAATCTATTATTAATGAAATTTAATTTTCTCTATTTATTATTTTGAAATAGTAAGGGTTGATTTGATTAATGTGGATAGTTATGGGTAAAATATGCAAATATTTCAAAATAAGCAAGTGGTTATAAAATATTTCATTGTTGTCGGGGAATATTAGTTTGGTCGTGGAATATTCTTCTTTGTCGGGGAATATTAAATGCAATGGGCCTTGATCTTTTATGGGCCCCATAGCTTGAAAGCGATTGGATGATTGGATGAAAGCGACAAAAATAAGTTGTTTAAAAATAATGGCGTAGTTATTCTGAATTATCTTTGTTAAAATACTAAATTGGTTTAAAACACGATGCACTGCGGTATTGCACCAATTATTGATTCTTACGTGAAGAAAAGCCACTACTCGATAATGGTTACGATAATTCTTATTCGATATTTTATTTTATTGATTTAATAATTCTTTGCGTTGATATTTTATATTCTTTGTTGTTTGATAATTGTCATTACGGTATTTTTCATTATCGAAGCAATAATTCATATTATCTGAATAATATTATTAGATAACATTATTGGCAATGTCTAGAAAGTTACATCTAAGGAGAGGTTTGGTCACTAATTTTGGCGCAGATGAGGAGAAATTCTTATTGGAAAGCCCCTCTTCTCACAGGGAGCGCACAGTTGTCGATATTGTGATTACGTAATATTATTTGTGAATAATTAATTATTGATTCATATGATGAGAAAATATTGATTTTATGTGGATATAGATGGAGAAATTTTTTTAATGTGACAATTGTTGAAAATTGAAATTTTATCTTTTTCTGATAAAATAATTCATTTAAATATATTATTATATTTTAATAATATAATAATGATGATATTTTTACGATGAATGTGGGATATATGAGTATATGTGGAGGAGGAGTATTTTTGTTACAAAAAATATTTAAAGCATGTTTTATGTGTCGGTGGACCCCATTTCTTGACTGAAATTTGATTATAGCTTGTAAAATCGCCCGTTTATGGATTTCGGTCAATTTTTGTTTGGAATTTGGAAAAACTTCCTTCTGTAAAGTTGTAGATAATGGAATTTCCTATAAAAACTCACGAGATTCGAATTTTTTGACAAAAGGACTATTTATTGTGAATTATTGAAGTTCGAAGCTCCAAATAATTGATTTTTGGAAGTATAAAATATTTAAAATGACAAAAAAACGTTTTTTGTCATTATTGTGGGTCTTGCATGTGTTAGAAGTGGCTGAATTCAGATCTCTAAATGTGGGCGTAGGAATAAAAATTAATAAATTAATATTTTAATAAATTTTTGCTTTGGTGTTACAAGCATTTTCTATAAATAGGGTCTTAGGTTAGAATTGAAAAATCACACGAAAGCTGAAGTTTTCTCTCTCTATATTATCGGCGTATTCTTGTGAGTATTTTGAGTATATTTTGAGTATTGCTATCTGGTGCAAGTTCAAGTCATAGCTTTATATCAGGTGTTTAAATTAGAAATCTTGATCTTTCGAGGTAAGGGATATTATTTTTTTTTAAAATGATATTATTTATTTTAATATCATTATCTTTGAAATATTGATCTGAACTTTTTAATCAAATTTGGAACTTTTAGTGTGGAGATTCTTATTCACGTATCTGACCTTTATTCACGCATTATCTGATCTTATTCACGAATCGACCTTTATTCATGAAAAATGAAAATTTTTCTTTTTCGTCCAAAATATCTATTGTGGATACTAGCTTTGATTGTATCCATGTTTTGATCATTCTTGAATTTTACACCACTATGATTATTTTTGAGGTATTTTTGGACATGGATAAAACAAAATACGAATCCTTAATCCTTAATCCTTGTCATTTTTTGTTTCCTTTGGATTCGTTTTTCTTTAAAAATATTTTTCATCATCCTCGGTCTTAAATGATGATATTATTGAATATCTTTGCTTTGTAGTGCAAAGATGAATGATTTCGATGAATATCTTTGGGCGTAGTGCAAAGATGAGCAGTGTTTAGATGAACATGACCCAGTGATGAATATCTTTGGGCTGTAGTGCAAAGATGAATATTTGATTCGGATATATATTGATTGATGTTACGGGGATAAAAGATGAGCGATGAACTTTTAAATTCATACATAGAAGATAGTAGTTTGCATTCTCTCTTAACTCTTCTAATGAATTATTATTTCATTGCGAATATTGATTTAAAACTTGTTGTCTATTGTATTCTATTAGATTTTTTTCCTGTTGAAGACTAACGATAATTTGTTGTATATTATCTTAGTCATAATATTCTTCTTTTCTTGGGCTAGTTGAGCTCACCCTTTTCCTTTTTGTTCCATTTTTTCTCGGGAGGCGAGAATATAGCGAATGCTGAGTGGGGTATGGAATGAAAGGTTAGAGAGAGTTGTTTAGTAGTCCTCACCATTTTTGTAAAATAATGTATCAATAAATGTGATGAGGATTTATTTGAGTATAGATATTATCAGAAGATAATATTTGTATTCAAACTCACAGATTTCTTGTTGTAATAATAAAGTTGTAGTTGTTTTATACCATGTATTGACAACTTTCGGAATGGGTGATGTATACCTATTTTGGGGGCGTCACGGTTGGTATCGAGCTTAGGGATATGATCTACTGGCGGAGATCGGGGAATAGAACTAGGAGGGGAGGCGAGTAAATCCTTGTTAGTGTGTCTACTAAGCTTATTTGTTAGTTAGTCGGTATATAGGGATATTATGTGATATATTGATTTCCTTAATTAACCCTTGTTTTATGGCGGTATTTGAGAATGTCATTTGAGAATATTATGAGTGGAAATGAGGCCAGTGGAGGCCTTTACTACTCCTGTGAGGAGAGCGTCTGCACGGTGGTGGCAATGTTCTCTCTGTGAACAACACCCTTTGGCGAGATGATGAGCGAGGGGATGTTTAGAAGCTTTTTGCAGTTCATGCAAAATCGAGACGAGGAGACTTCGTGTTCAAAATCTGAGGGAGAAATGATAGCAATTCACGGGTTGTCACGATTGAAGCGATTTGAAAAGTTGGGACCACGAATTTAAGGAAAAGCGGATCCGATCATGGCGGAAACATGGGTCAAACAAATTACCAAGATATTCGATGTCTTGGGATGCGAGGAGACGAAGGTTCCATTCGCCCACTTTATGTTAAAGTGGCGAGGCGGACTCTTGGTGAGATGCGTGAAGCGTACCCATCGGCACTTTTCGGCATGTCTTGGGAGGCGTTTGAAACTATTTAATGACAAATACTTTCACGAAAGTGTTACGTCGTATGAAGGAAGTGGAGTTCATTGATTAGAACAAAACAACATGGCGGTGTCTCGATGCGAGGCAAAGTTTGCGAGTTATCGAGGTTTGCACCTCATTTGGTGGAGAATGAGGAGCATGTATGGCGGATGTTTACGAGAGGTTTGAAACCGGCATCGACAATATCTCATTTCTCATAAATTTTCTCTCTATTCGGATGTTGTAAGCAGGGCTCAATTATTAGAAGGCGAGATACTTGATCACGGTCAGTGAGGGGACCACAATCGAGGATCATCTAGGAGATAGCGATCAACAAAACAACGATAACCGGCGGAGAAAGAAAAAAAAGCGGACAAAAATGGTAACCACTCTGGTGGTAATCATAGCCATGAAAATAGAAAAGCGAGTCGGGAGGAGATTTTAAAAAAGAGGAGATTTAACAACGACCATGTGAAGGCAGCGGTCTTGCGGCGTGACAGCTGGTTCTAAGGGAGAGAAGCGACCACCGGTCGTATCTTTATAAATCTGGGAAAAGAGGACATATCGGTCAAGCGCCCTGACGAGTTCAAGGTATCTATAATTGTGGAAAGGAAGGACATATCGCTTTCGAGATTATGCAGATGGCGAAACCTAGTTAGTGAGGGGACGGTGACTCAAAAATTATCCCCGGAAAAGTCAAAGTCAGCGGTTCTGGAAGGCGTTTGTTGTATTTGGTCAAAATCGAGGAACCAAGCGAGGTGATCACGGGTAAGCTATTTATAAATTCTTTGAAGTTTATACCTTACTTGATACGGTCTACCCATTCATTTATCTCTCTACTTGTGCTCAGCGTTTAAACTTGACTCGGGAGAAATTAGACTTTGACTATCTGTGGAAACTCAGTTAGGAGAAACTTTCATCACATCCTTTGTTTATAAATCTTGTTTGATTCAAGTTGGCACCATCACCTTACACATTGACCTTATCTCTTTAAAGATACTTGCTTTTGATGTGATTTTAGGGATTGATTGGTTAACTACTCATCATACCAAAATTGATTGTTTTTCGTAAGGTTGTTAGTTTTCATATTCTAACCAACTTTGTTTATGCAATTCAAAACAACTAAACCATTAAAATCAATCTTTGTCATATCTAATCATAAAAGCTATTCGTTTATTGAAAAAGCGGATGTCAAGCTTTCTTAGCCCATGTTATGGATTTGAATAAAGACCGTCAAATTTGAATAATATTCTGTTGTTATTGACTTTCTGGCGTATTTCTGAAGAACTTCCGGTCTACCCCGAGCGTGAAGTTGAATTCTTTATTGATCTTGAACTGAGTACAAAGCCCATTTCTAAAACCCCATATCGAATGGCTCTATTGAACTTGAGGAGTTAAAGGTCAACTACGAGGAGTTGTTGGACATCGGTTTCATTAGATCTAGTACATCTCCTTGGGGTGCTCTGTTTTATTCGTAAAGAAGAAAGGCGGGAGTATCGACTTTGTATTGACTATCGGGAATTGAACCATGTCACCATCGAGAATAGGTATCCTCTACCTCGTATTGATGACTTGTTTGACCCGATTGCAAAGGCACAATTTTTTCAAAAATCGATCTTAGATTACGGATATCATCGGTGAAGATTAGGCGAGGATATTCAAAAGGCGCCTTTAGAACTCGATGCGGGCATTATGAATTCTTAGTCATGTCTTTCGGATTGACTAATGCTCTCTGCTGACTTTCATGGATATGATGAATCGAGTATTCAAGGAATATTTGGATCGATTCGTTGTTGTCTTTATTGATGACATCCTCATATATTCCAAAAGTCGTGAAGATCATGAGCACCATTTGAAATTTGGTACTCAAAGGCCCGTGAAAACAAAATATATGCCAAGTTGAAGAAATCACGAGTTACGGCTTGAGGAAGTAGCATTCCTTGAGCGCGTGGTGTCGAAACATGGAGTATCTGTTGATCCGTGAAGATTGAAGCAATACAAAGTTAGAACAGCAGAAGTCGGTGGTGTTGAAATCGTAGCTTTTTTGGGCTTATTTGGTTATTATCGGAGATTCGTGGAAGGGTTTTCTCGAATCGCTACTCCATTAACTTCAACTAACTCGGAAGGATATAAAATTCGTTTGGGGCGAAGAATGCGAGAAGAGTTTCAAGAGCTTAAGAGGAGACTCATTTATTTTGTTCTACAATACCATCTGATGCGGATGGATTTGTTATCTCTGACGATGCTTGGGCAAAGGGTTAGGATGTGTTCTCATGCAGCGTGGGAAAGTCATAGCCTATGCCTCGCGACAACTTAAAGAATATGAGAGGAATTATCCTACTCATGATCTAGAGTTAGCGGCCCGATCGTTTTTATTTAAAGATATGCGGAGGCACTATCTATATGGGGAGAAAGTGGAGATATATTAGGACCATAAAAAGCCTTAAATATTTCTTCACTCAAAAAAAGAACTCAACATGCTGGCGGTGACGTTGGCTCGAGTTATTGAAGACTACGACCACACTATTGATACCATCACGGAAAAGCGAGCGTGGTGGTGGCGCGTTGAGTAGAAGATCATATATGCGAGGAATGAGTGCGATGATGTCAAGTATCGCATAGAGCCAACTTTAATAGAAAAAGTTAAGGTTGCTCGAGCCCAGGGGGGGTGATGATCGTATGAAGAAGAAAGTACAAGAAGGTCTTTATTAGGGCGAGAATTGATGAAGAAGGAATACTTGAGTCCACTCGGACTTTGTGTTCTAACGACTACGATTTGAAGTACAAGATTATGATGGAGGCACACAATACACCATTTGCAATCCATCTGGAAGTACTAAAATGTATCGTGATCTTGACATACATTTTGGTGGAACAATATGAAGAGAGAGATTGCAAAGTTTATCTCGATGTGTTTAACTTGTCAGCGTGTAAAAGCGGAGCATCTAGTACCTAAGGGTCCGTTGCAACCACTTGAGATTCGAAATGGAAGTGGGAACACATTACCATGGATTTAGATTCTGGGTCTTCTACGGTTTCTCAAGGCATCAATCTTTATTTGGGTTATTGTTGATAGATTAACCAAGTCTGCTCATTTCTTGCCGAATCACGGAGACTTATTCCTTGAGCGTCTTGCTAGTATATATGTAAATGAGATTGTGAGGTTGCATGGCATGCCGGTATCCATAGTTTGGATCGTGACCCAAGATTCACTTCAAGATTTTGGGTTAGCTTGCAAAAAGCTATGAGCGCAGTTTCGATTGATTCGGCATACCATCCTCAAGCAGACGGACAATCGAGAGAGGACTATTCAAACTCTTGAAGATTTATTAAGACTACTGTGTCCTAGACTTCAAAGGCGGTTGGGATAAGTATTTACCATTGGTGAATTTCTCCCTGACAAGCAGTTATCGAGAGCAAGTATAGGTGTGGCTCCATTTGAAGCATTATATGGGCCGAAAGTGTGTCTCTCTCGATATGTTGGGATGAGGTGGGTGAAGCAACATTGTTGGGACGAGAGTTAATGCGATATGACTACGAAAAGATCAAATGATTGACAAGCGTATACAAAGCGGCACAAGATCGACAAAAGAGTTATGCGGATCTTCATCGAAAGGGCGTGGAATTTAGTATAGGGGATCATGTATTGTTGCGAGTTGCTCCATGGAAGGGATTTACAAGATTTGGGAGAGAGGAAAGCTCGATCCACGATTTATTGGTCCATTTCAAATTCTTTGGAGAGTAGGAAATGTAGCCTATAGACTCGCGTTACCTCAAAGTATGTCTCGTGTTCATAATGTGTTTCACATATCGTAGCCGTAAATATGTGAAAGACCGAACCACGTTATTGAGTTAGAAGCAGGACGAGATAGTAGAAGACTTAGCGTATGAGGAGGTACTGTCAAGATCTTGGATAGGAAGGAGCATATCCTACGCTGAAAGGTCATACCACAAGTTAAAGTTTTGTGGAGGAATCATCTTTATAGAGGAAATGACACAGGAATTGGAAGCGGAAATGAAAGCGAGGTATCCTCACTTTTTTGAAACACAGAATCGTCGTCGTCGATTCGAGGGCGAAATTTCATAAGGAGGGAGGTTGTAAGACCCCAACTTATTATTAATGAAATTTAATTTTCTCTATTTATTATTTTGAAATAGTAAGGGTTGATTTGATTAATGTGGATAGTTATGGGTAAAATCATAAATATTTCAAAATAAGCAAGTGGTTATAAAATATTCATTGTTGTCGGGGAATATTCGTTTGGTGGTGGAATATTAAATGCTTTGTCGGGGAATATTAAATGCTGACGGTATGCGATCTTTTATGGGCCCCATGTAATGGAAAGCGATTGGATGAAGAAAAGCGACAAAAATAAGTTGTTTAAAAATAGCTTGCGTAGTTATTCACAGATTATCTTGTTAAAATACTCGGTGGTTAAAACACGGATGCTTTGCGGTATTGCACCAATTATTGATTCTTACGTGAAGAAGGCCTTTACTCGATAATAATGGTTACGATAATTCTTATTCGTATTTTATTTTATTGATTTAATAATTCTTTGCGTTGATATTTTATATTCTTTGTTGTTTGATAATTGTCATTTCTGCACGGTATTTTCATTATCGAAGCAATAATTCATATTATCTGAATAATATTATTAGATAACATTATTGGCAATGTCTAGAAAGTTACATCTAAGGAGAGGTTTGGTCACTAATTGCTTGGCGCCCGATGAGGAGAAATTCTTATTGGAAAGCCCCCTGCTCACAGGGGCACTGGTTGTCGATATTGTGATTACGTAATATTATTTGTGAATAATTAATTATTGATTCATATGATGAGGAAAATATTGATTTTATGTGGATATAGATGGAAAATTTTTAATGTGACAATTGTTGAAAATTGAAAAATTTTATCTTTTACGATAAAATAATTCATTTAAATATATTATTATATTTTAATAATATAATAATGATGATATTTTTACGATGAATGTGGGATATATGAGTATATGTGGAGGAGAGTATTTTTGTTACAAAAAATATTTAAAGCATATTTTATGTGTCGGTGGACCCCATTTCTTGGTTGAAATTTGATTATAGCTTTGTAAAATCGCCCGTTTATGGATTCGGTCAATTTTTGTTTGGAATTTGGAAAAACTTTCTTACGCAAAGTTGTAGATAATGGAATTTCCTATAAAAACTTCATGAGATTGAAATTTTACGACAAAAACTATTTATTTATTGTGAATTATTGAAGTTAGAAGCTCAAAATAATTGATTTTGGAAGTATAAAATATTTAAAATGACAAAAACGTTTTTTGTCATTATTGTGGGTCTTGCATGTGTTAGAAAAATTTGAATTCAGATCTCTAAATGTGGGCGTAGGAATAAAAATTTAATAAATTAATATTTTAATAAATTTACTACTTTGGTGTTAAGCATTTTCTATAAATAGGGTCTTAGGTTAGAATTGAAAAAACACACGAAGCTGAAGTTTTCTCTCTCTATATTATCGGCGTATTCTTGTGAGTATTTTGAGTATATTTTGAGTATTGCTATACGGTTGCAAGTTCAAGTCATAGCCTTTATATCAGGTGTTTAATTTAGAAATCTTGATCTTTCGAGGTAAGGGATATTATTTTTTTTTTAATGATATTATTTATTTAATATCATTATCTTTGAAATATTGATCTGAACTTTTTAATCAAATTTGGAACTTTTGGTGTCGGGAGATTCTTATTCACGTATCTGCCTTTATTCACGTATATCTGATCTTATTCACGAATCTGGCCTTTATTCATGAAAAATGAAAAATTTTCCTTTTAAGTCCAAAATATCTATTGTGGATACTAGCTTTGATTGTATCCATGTTTTGATCATTCTTGAATTTTACACCACTATGATTATTTTTGAGGTATTTTTGGACATGGATAAAACAAAATCGAATCCTTAATCCTTAATCCTTGTCATTTTTGTTTCTTTGGATTCGTTTCTTTAAAAATATTTTTCATCATCCTCGGTCTTAAATGATGATATTATTGAATATCTTTTGGCTGTAGTGCAAAGATGAATGATTTCGATGAATATCTTTGGGCGTAGTGCAAAGATGAGCAGTGTTTAGATGAACATGACCCGGTGATGAATATCTTTGCTTTTTGTAGTGCAAAGATGAATATTTGATTTCAGATATATATTGATTGATGTTCTGAGGGATAAAAGATGAGCGATGAACTTTTAAATTCATACATAGAAGATAGTAGTTTGCATTCTCTACTTAACTCTTCTAATGAATTATTATTTCAGCTGCGAATATTGATTTAAAACTTGTTGTCTATTGTATTCTATTAGATTTTTTCCTGTTGAAGACTAATGATAATTTGTTGTATATTATCTTAGTCATAATATTCTTTCTTGGGCTAGTTGAGCTCACCCTTTTCCTTTTGTTCCATTTTTTTCTCGGGGGAGGCGAGAATATAGCGATGCAGTCGGGTATGGAATGAAGGTTAGAGAGAGTTGTTTAGTAGTCCTCACCATTTTGTAAAATAATGTATCAATAAATGTGATGAGGATTTATTTGAGTATAGATATTGTCTACAGAAGATAATATTTGTATTCAAACTCACAGATTTCTTGTTGTAATAATAAAGTTGTAGTTGTTTACGTACCATGTATTGACAACTCGAGAATGGGTGATGTATACCTATTTTATGTGTTTAGACGCATGTTATATCATAAGTCATTTTCCAACGGATAAAAATTAAAAAGAAGACATGCATACGTTACCAGGATAGTGTAGAACACTTGTATGGTGATATAATTTGCAGAAAGACGCCTAAACTCAGCAAATCTGAAGAAGAGCTCTCGGATTTCCTTCGCGGCGCAACTTGAAATGACTTGAGAAGGCAACTTGCAGCCTTAAAAGCCACCCACGGCCGGCCACAGGTGTACCTGCGGCTTCCCTGGGTGGGGCCCACCCCTCCGGCTCGGTCTAGTTCGAGTTGCAAAGGAGTTCTCACAAGCTGAAAAGGCCAAATCAGGAATAAAAACGCTACGCGATTGAGCAGAATAGCCTGAAATCCTTGTTTTCATGGGTCAAGTTGTGGCCTTATATATCACTCATTGGAATTCGCCCAAACATAGGGTATATTATACCAATGATCTCAGTTGTTGCAAACTACATTCGGCAATACCTCACGAAGGTTCGATGCCATCAATCCAGGGTCGTAGCCCTAAAACCTTGTCCCTAGCGGCTTTTCATACAATCCATCCATTGATGCACATGTCAACGAAGGTCAAGCAACCTTGACATTATCCCCAGCAGGGATCTCATCCATTGATGTACATGTCAATGAAGGTTAGGCAACCCTGACAACACCGACTGTTGGCAGTAACTCCAACAGAACATCAGAAAGACCTGGCAATACAAACCAGGAAAGAACATCCTCACCGGGGAGGATCGATGATGGAATATGTTATACACATCCTCAACAGACAAAACTTTATCCCCACAGAGTCTCTTGTACATGAGAGATGCATCTTTAGTGTGAAGTCTGTATTAAGGATTAAGGACTTTTATGATAACCCCAATGTCAACATCCTAGAAGCTCCTAAGAGCATTAGATTGCACATCCAAGACAGTTCATCAGGGTTGTCAGTAATAACTATCAATCCTAGTAGAAGTCAAGGGGAGCTGGTAATCATCCCACCATATTGGAGAACAATCCAACAAACCACATACATTTGCATCATGTTGTTGTACATTACATCATGATCATCTTGTTGCATTTCAAGTGTCTAGTATTCTTTATCCTATCCATGCCATTGCATTGCATGAATACGATAAAGCAGGGCATCTATAGACACTCAAAATTTTTTGCATACCTGTTACTAACATTGCAGGAGGGCAAAATCGTCTTTCATAGATAACCCTGGAGGACAGCTCAGCTCAATCCCAGAAATAAACCGGGAGTGTCAGTTTCAACCTCGGAGATAACCCCGAGGCATGTAGTTCAAATACCGAAAATCACACCGGAGAAGGCAGTTTCATCTCGGAGATAACCCCGAGATAATCAGTCTCAATCCCGAAAATAACACCGGGAAAGACAACTTCAACCTCGAAGATAACCCCGAGGAATGCAGTTGCAGTTCTGGAGATAACCATAGAGATGCTCATTTCAACCTATGCAGTCAGGTTCAACCTCGGAAACCACACCGAGGCACTCAGCTCCAGTCCCAAAAATAACCCCGGGAGGTCAGGCACACCTTAGAAATAACCCTGAGGATATTTAGTACTTGGCAGCAATCATCTCGGAGAGATAACCACGAGTAATGTAGCGCTTTATCATTAAATAGGAGATAACCCTAGTGAGGGGTAAAATAGTTATTTTGCCACCTCGATCCCACATTATGTCATCTCAACAACATCTCAACATACATTCTACACAGCAATGTCCCACATGAACCAAGGAATTCCAATCCCGAGTGACTACTACGCAAGGCAGCACACTGGATAGAATTTGAAGCTTGAAGACCAAGGGCATGGTCCCATCTTTCCGACTTCGCACAACCTCTAATCCCATGTCATTTGTGTCGCTCTCGACAACAGCAGACTAAAATAGGTCTTATACACCTCAATCGGATGCCCGGATTGATGTTTTGAAAGCTCGAGCGGACATCACATTGCACGCTTGCATGTACTTCGAGATTTGGCGGGACATGGAGCCGGGGCACCTCGGCGGCCATGAGTACATTTTTATACGCCACAAGTGTACCCGCGGCTCCCCCCTATATAAATAAAGGGCTTGGGGTGGTCATTTTCTAAGAGAAAATGGCGAGGAAGCCCTGTCCAATTTGCTTTGTAACCCTAAATTGAGTGCTTTCTCATTTTAAACACTTGTGAGCTTATATTCAGTCATATTTTTACCGGCGAGAGCTGAGTGTTCACCCATTTAAAGCTATAAAAATCTTCTTTGAGTCCACTATAAGCCTTCTTACACCTTTTAAAGCCTTTCTCTTCTACTTTGCACACACCGTTCTTCACATTGAGAGTCGTGTTGCGTGTGTATGCCCAAACTTCGGTCCGTGGCTTTTATTTCTTTATATATATATATATATATATATATATGGACTAACGTCCAGGAGCATTTATTTGCTTTGAGCTTTGGACTCACGTCCCGGAGCGTTTATTTGCTTTATATATATATATATATATATATATATATATATATATATGAATTGTTGTTCGAACTACATTCGATGAGCCTGGATTTTACATCATCCAGGAGTGTTTATTGCTTATATATATATATATATATATATATATATATACATTTTTGTCGAGCTGGAGTTTACTTTTGTGGCCTTTTACCGCTTTATTTACATTTAGTCCACTTTGGAGTTTACTTCGTGAAGGTTGATCGTCTTTACTGCTTTATTTACATTTTTGATCCCCCGTGGAGGTGCTTCGTGGTGGTTGATCTTGTCTCTCTCTCTATATATTTATCGCTTTTATATATTTACATTTCTAGTCTCATGAGAGTTTCGCCCGTGGTGGTTGTGATCTGTATATATATATATATATATATATATATATATATATATATATATATATATATATTCTGACTTTTATATATATAACTGCTTATTGCTTTCATATAAATTGTGGCATCATGTGAGCCTAGGAATCATGTGATCACAGATTTAGTCTACTTTATCTAGATTCGGTTCACGTGATGGACATTTTCAGTTGTAAGCAGCTTGTAAATTATTCACGGTGCCTGCATTTCCTTAGATGGCTTTCATGCCCACAAGGAATTCGGCACTGCTATATATATTTTTTTCTCGAAGATGCTTCGCATCTCGAAAATAAAAGCAATCAAGTCGAACATTTAATAAAAGGGAAGAATCAAAGGCCTCAATTACTATTGAGCACATGGTTTGAAAAATCTCTTTTACAAAACATCATTGCTATATCTTGTTTAAAATTGAATTTTTACACAAATCAAACCCTTTGTATATAGGTGCGAACGAGGCATAGCACTACTTCCAAATAAATTGCACATTGATCCACACACACACACATTCATATAACATTTTAATTGAAAAGTATGGTCGTGTGTAGTAACACGGATGTCGGGGTGCCTAACACCTTCCTCTCGCATAAGCAAGTCCTTGGACCCTAATGAATCTCGGTTTCACAGACTTGTTTAGCAGTGTCACATTACTGGGTCAATGTGCAAACCTTTTCTCGGTTGTGTTGGTACAACCATTTAAAAAACCTACTGACGACTCTTACAATCAAATCGTCGACATATAAATGTCGGACCTTTTCACAACTTATTTTTTCAAACAAATCTCACCTAACATGAGAACACCAAAAGACAAGAACAGAAGAGGGACAATAAAAATCCCGATGTTGACAGTTTCATTAATACTTGGATATTATTTAAATATTAATGATAATAGAATTATTTAATATTAAAATTATTTAATAATGATTCCAAAGTTTGAAAATTCATGATAAATTATAATAATTAATTAAAAATTATTATAAGTTATGGAAAAATAATATGATTGATATTTAAATTATCCAAAATAATATTTAAGATACAGATTAGAGTTTTATTAACAATAAACTCGATAATTACCCGATAAAGCCATCGGTACACCAAAAATGTTACCGAAATTGATTTGAACCTATACTGGTTGACCTGATAAGTGTCTGTTTATATCCTAATGACTGGTAAACGTATGTGACAATATGATTAGGTTATGTGTTAACTGTAAATAACAATATTGTGTGTTATGATATGTTATTCTAATCGATAAAACAATCTTATGAATAATAAGTCATTGAATTAAAGATAGAACTAAGTTGTGTAAGCAGCAGACCAGGCACGTATCCTAACCTTTGTATTTAGTTTATGCAATGGACATGAGTAAGAAAGTTTCAAAATTATATTATCGTCGTGCCAGATTATTAACTCTATTGTTATTGATTATGTATCCAAATATTCGTATTCATACAAGTTCTTGAACTTTATTCGTTCATTGTTTATCAGTACAATATTACTGTAAGATTCAGATATATATATCCTGTTCGTTAATTTCTAAGTATGGTTATACAAGTGTCCTCACTTGGATAATTATTGTACATGTTGATACATACTTGTTGATTTCCAATATGTATACCTTTAGGGTTATACAGGTTGGTAACATAGCTTTAGGGTTAGAAACCTTAGGTGGGGGTAGACATTAGGCTATAACCTTAGGGCAGAGGGAAACATTGAAAATACAAATAACTCATATAGTGTTTAAAAGGAGATGAATTGAATAAATCATCAAACAAAATAAAAGTAACCTATATAAAACTATTAATTGATGTGTGTATATAAAATATATATTATATACTAATTAAGATAATTTATGTGTAGATGTCAGGAGGAAACGGATTAGGATACCCTCAGATCGTAAAGGAGGAGCCAATCTCCATAACCAAGCCAATATCAAAGCCAGTAGATAAAATAGAGGCTCGCGTTGAAGCTAATCTTGATGAGGTGATCATTTTGGAAAATATAGTACCAGACCCAGAAATGGTGGAACTAACAGATAGTGATTCAGACACCGAAGTTGGAGTTGATCAAGCATTAACTGAAGTGTAGAATCTGAGGAACAAGGTTTCTTCTCTTGAAAAGTTGTGGGAAATAGAAAAGCTACTAAATAGTCATTTGCGAAAGGCATTAATCAAAATGATGGAAGAACAAGATAAGATTAAAATCCAAATTGATCAGATGGAAGCCAAAAGCAACATATCGTGTGCAGCTATGAGCAAGAAAGGGAAAAGGAAGATAAAAGATTGTGATATAGGAAATTCCAAATCTAACCAAGGGAACGCTAACAAAATAGAAAAGTGTACAAACTATAGCAACAAGCATGAAGGCGTATGCGGGAAAGGGAAAAAGATATGTTACATTTGCGGACATGAGGGACATATCTCTCCTCATTCCCAAATTTAAGCAGGGTGTATATTTTATTTATGGGTTGGAAGGTCATCGAGCAAAAGGTTGTCCAAGATCAGGAAAAGGCGTAGTGAATAAGTAGTATAAGTACTTTGGGAATATGTGTGTTCGGTGTGGTATATATGATAAGTATGTCTATGTAATGCCTCTTCGTACTTCATTCTTGAATTTTATAATCATTCGATAAATATTTAACTCTAGCATCTAGCATGTTTCTTAACACATTGGATAGCACACTGGTCACATAATGTAAATTAACTTTTCCCTACAAGCATGTTTTGAACATCAGTTTGAAACAGAATCTAAACTTGATGACGAGGATGGCGCAATTGCTGCAAGCTGCCAGGCTAGGCTTAGGATCGGCAAGCCATTGCGTTGTCCCCCTGGCTGCACTCAAGAGTTGAGCTTTTCATTTCCTATTTCTGTCCCACCCTTTATTATACTCAAATAATCACACTTAACATACAAACATGCTATTGTACTTTATATAAATGTATTATCATTCTTGAGTTCACTTTTACAAGTTTTAATTTACGATTTTCATGGATCTAAAGCATGAAAAGGTTATGTAATCATCATGCTTTATAACTTTGGCCCTATGTTTACATAGAGAGGTCACACAATCTATTAATACACAAGCTCATGGTGTTCATATTATTTATTCATAACTAGCATTATTTTAGCTCTTTGAAACATGTTTTAACTCATTTGATTTAGCTATCATTATGTCCAACACATACGAATCATGTTTAGAGACATAATAAACAGAACATGACATCTTAAATCTTTAGAATCTAAACACTCATATAATACAACTTAATTTTGAAAACATGTTCAAGATTGCCATTGAAATCACTTTAACATGAATGATGCAATATAACACATACAAGACAACTTTAAAACTCTTATTATATGTAACTAAATCATGTTAACATATTTTCAAGTTCAGAACCTACCTCATGTAGCATTCATGTACATTAACTTTAATATATCAAACTTTTCTTTTAAAATATTTTCTAACACAAAGCTTAACAATTTTGGTCATGAATAAAGACACTATAAACACTATATCATGCTTATTTATATCTGAATTCAATCATGTGTATAACATACTAAGTTCAGAACTTGTAGGTCATGTATTACTTCAAAGTTTGTTTTTAAAATTTAAGACTTTAATACCAATCTCTTCACTAAATCATGTTGATCACTTCATACTACATAAGAAAGCTTTATTTCTCATGCTATACCCCTTTTCAAGTATATATTTAAGTTATAATACCAATTTCACAACATATAGCATAACAAAAATTAGTAATCGATTAAAGTGCGATTAAATTTGTGTTACCGCACCCAAATATAAACCAAGCAAATTGCCCATACCGGAACCACAAAGAATATAAACTCTATTTTGCAGAGCCTCACTCAACTTGATTCTTTTTGATTTAAACATGTTCATATCCATCATTAAAGGTTTCATATATGTAAACATACTTCCTAAACACATGATGGCATACTAATTCACATCAATTGTCAGAGAATTCTATGAAATTTCAAGAACTTGGCAAAACCCAACTAAGTACAAAAGTTAAGATTTTTATACCTCTTAGAGCTTAGTAACTTCATTTCTTCGTTCTGAGATATCTAGACTCTTCTTTGAACAACAACTCACTCAATCTCAATTATCAGAGTTTCAATAGACCAAAACAAGCAACGTAAAAATTGAAAATGGACTACTAATTATAGAGGAAACTTGGACTGGGCATTCATTTTACACTGAGGTTAGAACCCATGGTGCATTGGAAGGAAACATTGGTTAATTAATAGTAGTTGAACTACCCAGCACCAGCCATCTTCTAGCCAATGAGTACAGACTTAGAAGTTACGTAATTTAGAGTGTAGGTTATTGTTCATGTACTATATGTGTAACTGATGAGCTTAAATTTCTAGCAACGTGATTAACTAGTTCAATTCAGTTACTTTACTTCCCCAAAATGAATTTTATTGTACAGTTGTTACTATATTAGAAAAATTAGGGATTAATTATGTACTCACATCATATAATCCATGTACATTAGTCCACATAATGTAATATTTATAACATATGTAGACTCAATTTAATTGGTCACTATTCCTTGAAAACCTCTTCTACTATTTACTTACACATCGATATTGAAATAAATATTTTAATACTACATATTTATTTACCCCCATATTTTGGAGTACACATTTAATTGTCTCGTCACACATGATGAGATAACAAAATTTATTTAAATCACTTTATGATTTAATTACTTTTACTATATATTTTTGTATATCATTAATTCCAATTAACTGTCACACTCCATTTAGTCTTAAGCAATAGATAATTATATATTACTACTACCCACATTTTTCCATATTACACATGGTAACATGAAATATTATTTAATGATAATGCTCACATTAATATCAATGGTAATTGATCCATTATTCTTCTCATTGATGTCACTACACCACCCATGCACTCTGTGGAATTATTTTTCCAAGTCTTACATCCCGTGCAAATTTGTCTTTGATTTCAAGAGAAGAAGTGGCGCAATTTGCACTACTTCACTGGAAATTTTTCTAAATTAGTTACTGTTACAAAAATTTCTATTAATTAATCCCTTTAATAAATAATACCCTCATTTATTATCTTGCTATTCTAGATAATTATGTAAATTACTTCATTAATATTATTCACAATGTAAATTAATTAATAATATAATATTAACTAATTATTCTTTCCACTTAAATTTCCATTCCCAGGCCACGCAAGGCATTTCTCAATTCTAATCACAACTCTACACTTATAAATTCAATTTAAATTAATTGAACTACTCGTCTTATTACACATCAATATTTATATTCAAATAAATACTCATTTTCTTATTATATTGAAATAATTATTTATTCTTGAAATTCTCGGTTCTTACAACATCTATTTTGCAGGAAAACCTTAAAACACTCCTAAAAAATGGACACATTTGTGAGATCCCGAATTTTATAAAATGAAAGTATTCAATTTTTCGTATAATTATTATTCTATTTAGTAAATGGTTAAATTGATAAAAGGTTAAAGTTAAGGGTGATATTTGAAATTTTTCAAAGTAAGTAAGTTGTCATAAAATAATCGGTGATAAAAGAACAGTAATATGCATGGTTACATAGTAGTACACGGTATTGTAAAGTATTTTTTATTATTGATGCTTACATGAGAAGTCACTCAGTTATACTTAATTATTGCTACAGTAACTGTTGCATAATATATCTCATATTATTGATTCAATTATTGACATAGTATCATATGTATAATATTTTATATTATTAAATCAATAATTGAGATGACAAAGTTATTCATATTATTATTTGCGTTATTGACGATGTCTAGAAAGTTCTGCCGAGGAAAGGGGTTTGGTCGCTTAATTGCAAGCCAATAGGGATAAATCCTTATCGGAAAGCCCCCTCTTTCGTGGAAATGATCTGGTTGTTAAATATTGTGAGTTATAATATTAATGATGAATAAGTTAGTGTTGATTAAAGATGAAATTGATATTTCCATTGTGTTGGGATTATTAGTGTTAATGAAAATCGACATTTATTTCGATAATAATTAATTTCTGGAGGTTAAATTGACCAATCGGGTGATTAATCGAATAAATGAGCAATTAATTGTTATTAATTCACATGCTTATAACTATTTGTTCACATGTATATACTATTGATTCACATGCATGTACTATTAGGGGAGGTGGTGCAAGATTGATAATACTTGCATGACGAAATTAAAAATGGAGGTATAGATGAAGGTACTATACTGTAACTATAGATGAAGATATTACATAGCATGTAACATTTCCCCATTTTCCTAGACTAAACTACATAGTCTTTTTGTAGGGAAACGATTGGTCCCGTTACCCGTTCAAAGTCCAAAAATGCACTAAGCTTACAGCCAGACATGGCTACAAGTGGCCAGCCTAATCCTACTCCTGTCTCTCGCGAAGAGTTAGAAGGATTAAGCAATCAAATAACAGAGTTGGTTGTTCTGCTCAAAGAGTTACACAAATCAACTCAGGGTCCACAAATACCCATCCACACAGAACCCTCTGCACATGGAGGAATCTAGGGTCCGGACAGAGAAGTTCCAGCACCTGAGTCTCAGAATGAGAAGACTAACAAAACCCCTAAAATCACAGAACTTAGGGATGATCAAGACACTGGCGATATTTGGAAAAAAGTCCAACAAATGGAGGAAACCATCCAGTCAATCAAAGGGACTGGAAACTATGGAAGTGTCACCTATTCAGATCTTTGCATATTCCTAGGGGCTCGATATCCTGACAAATTCAAAGTCCAAAAGTTTGAAAAGTACAATAGGGCAGGCGATCCCTATACACACCTTAAAGTATACATTGGCGAGCTAGGGTCTTATGCTGAAGATGAAAGCCTCAGAATGTAACTTTTCCAAAAGAGTCTCACTGGGGAGGCTAAACCTGGTATGCCCGACTTGACAATGCCAAAATCCACAACTAGGAAGAATTGGCCTGTGCCTTTCTAAATAATCTGAAAGATAGCCAACAAATGGCCCCAGATCGATACCAAGTGACTAAAGTCAAAAAGCAGAGTACTGAGTCTTTTCGAGAATATGCCCAAAGGTGGACACATCTGGCAGCGCAAGTCAATCCATCAATGACAAAAACTGAGTTGGTAATGACGTTTATTGATATCCAAGAGGCTCCTTACTATGAGAGAATCCTAGCAACATAGGAAAACGATTCTTGAAAATGATCAAACACGACGAAATGGCAGAGATGGGCTTGAAGACAGGCAAGATTAAAGATTTTACTACCTTGGAAGACGTCACCAAGCATATACAGACTGACAAGTATGCAAGCGATCCCAAGAGGGTACCCGATAAAGGCAATGAAGATGTATCCCTCGTTAAAAGGGGCAAGCTAGGAGACCAACCTACAGCCCCCTTATTTGGAAAAAGCAAGACAATCTGCCATTTCAACAACAGGCTGCATTCAACCAATGCCAGGACAGGAAGAGAAAATTTGAAAGAACAGAAAATTGGGTGTTCACTCCACTTGGTGATTCCCTTGAAAATGTATTGGCGGTGTTAATGGATCACAAGAAAATTACCGAACTGGCTCCACCTCTGGAACCAGGGAGCAAAAGATACAATCTAAGCCAGAGATGTGTTTACCACTCAGGGTCTTCAGGACACTATACATAAGAATAAAATGTCAACACCAACCTTCTGCAGCATGATACGGAGGGAGTAAACATGATTGGGTCAGGAAGCGTTGAAATGTATCCAAATTGTAAGTACATACAAAGGATGGAGAAATACCCCCTAAGGCACATAACAAATGTCCTAGAGTGGGAAAACTTAGAGGAGGGTATGACAGTAATGCAAAAATTAGAGACGATCCAGAATCGAGTAAATCTGTTAGCTAAGCTGATATTGCGCCAACATCAGGATACGAGACAATTTTTCACTCAACTATTAGAAAGCCAAGAGAAAAAAGAGGTTAACCATAATGCAAGCCCATATCTCTCCAGGATGAGCTAGCTAAATAAAGAAGATCAAAGCAGGCTAAAAGGACAAGAAAAGGGGAATGATAAAATTGCTAGAAGATCTCGCTAACGGAAAAATCACTTGGGGGAATGCGAATTCTTAAAGAAGAAAGATCAAACAAACTCCACAAGAGGCCGAAAATTTACCCTATTGGGAGATTGCATATTTAAAATTTGATGTTGAAAGTAAATATTCATGAATATATGTAAAGTCCTTCAAGGAACACATGTACAAGGACTTAGTGGTAGATCAAACTTGTTAGGTTGATCTAAGCTTTAATGTTTATCATTCTGTAAATGAATGTATAGAAGAAAAGATCAAAGATGTTAGGTTGATCTATATCTTGAGATGTAATAGATAGGCATCAGCAGAATCATGGTATGTCGAGCTAATCAAAAGATTACAGAAGCTAACGCAGAATCGTAGAGTATCGAGAATCGTAGTCTGTCTACTTTGGAGGGCCTCTCCTAGAATCTTAAAGTGATCCATACGCCTGCCAAGTCAAATTCAAGAATCGTAGAGTGCTCTTGGAAGCGTAGAGTCTGCAAGACAAGCAAGTAAAGATCGTAGAATACCAAAACTTAAGAGAAATCATAGTGTCTTGATTCTTCAGTACCATATTAAGCTCCAAGGTGGCAAGACACCATGATCAGGATTGTTGTGTATCATCTGTCTGCATCAGAAGTATCGAGCAGTGTCCATTATTTTAATTATAAAGGATAATACATATGGAATGGGTTATAGACGTTAAAAGTATCAGGAGTCCCAATGACACGACAGTCATCCTTAGTATGCAACAAAGAAACGTATTGAAGAAGCTAAGGAAAGTACTATAAGTTAGCAGGAAACACCTTTTTAGGTGTTAAGTAAGATAGTAGTCTGCAGTGTCAGTGGGCCAGACGGCTGGACAGAAAGATTTTAGAAAGTCACCATCAGGGCTCAGAAATGTCAAATACATTTAGTGCTTCAACGAATGTCTTCAAACAGATAGATTTCAAAAGCATCATATATACAAAACACAAGCAGATGAAAAGAACAAGCAAGCAAGAAGCAAAAAGAACAAAAACACTGAAGAACATTCAACTCTCAACTCTACGATCTGAAAAGAAAGCTTGCTCAGCTACTCAGTTCTTTCGAACTCATGCTTAACGATAACTGAGTAGCATCATTCAAGAACTCAACTACTATCAAGTGAAGTAAGAAGTTCCAAGTTAGAAGGACTTGAAGAGTTCTAAGTGAATTGAGAAGTACCAAGTCTGCTGGACTTGAAGAGTTTAATAGTGAACTAAGAAGTTCCAAGACTGCTGGTCTTGAAGGAATCTGTGAGATTCAAAGATTGTAAAGATATCCTTAGTGGATTTCCTACTCGAGGAGTAGAAGAGTGGACTAGGAGTTTTGAATGCTCTGAACCACTTAAAATCACTATGTCTATTATATTCTTGCCATAACTGCTATAACTGTTATAACTGCTTAACTCACATTAGCTCGTTATATCTTAAAGGAAAAACAAACAATTCTCAAATTCCCTGTGTTTAAATCATTATCAAAACTAACAGGTATTTTGAAAAGAAGAAATTAAAATATATATTCAACCCCCCCCCCCCTCTAGATAACTTTTATGCCTCTAAGAACTAACAATTGGTATTAGAGCAAGTTCTATCAAATAGCCTACAAAGCTTAAGTAGATCCACTGGCACATCTGATAAGCGAATCAAAGACTGGAGGAGGCAGTAAACCACCTATGTGCAACAAAGATAAATTTGCCAACTGGAAAGTTCGTATGCAAGCCTACATGGATTCAATAGATGAAGATCTATTTGAAACTATTCAAAATGGGCCCTACATTCCTACCAAGCTTTCACCTACGGCAGATGACCCAAATAGAATTCAAATTAAGGTCAAAGAAGAATGGACTGACAACGAAAAGAAAGTTGTCCAACTCGGCAAGAAGGCTAAGAACATTTTGTTCCAATCGTTAGAAGACGATCTGTTTGAAAATGTGGTCAACAGCAAAATAGCAAAGGAAGTATGGGATGCATTGCTCATCATGCATGAAGGAATAGAAGAAGTCAGAGAGAACAAGAAATCTCTACTGACTCAGCAATATGAAATGTTTGCCCACATTCCTGGAGAAAATGTCACTTCCACCTATAAAAGATTTAATGTTCTGCTTAACTCTCTTCGAGCTTTTGGAAAGATCTATCCAAATAAAGATCTAATCATAAAGTTCATGAGAGCTTTGCCTAGCAAGTGGGACGCCAAAACCACAACTATTAGAGAATCAAAGAATCTACATGAAATGACTGTTCAACAGTTATATGGCAACTTTCTCACGTATAAACTAGAGCTGACTCAACGAGCAGAGACACTTTCTGAAGGAAGGAAGAAGGACAAAGGGGTTTATCTCAAAGCAACAGACAACATTTCCAAAGCTAACACTGAAAATGAATCTGACTATGAAGAAGATGATGAGGACTTTGCAATATTAGTAAGAAGACTCAGAAGCTTCATGCATCAAGGAAAAATCAGCAAGCCTAAGAAGTTCAACAACTACAATAGCCAAGAACAGATAAATGACTTATGCTACAACTGCAAGAAACCTGGCCATTTCATTGCAAATTGCAACAAATCTCTTAGACAAGAACTAAAGAGGAAATCAAATCCAAAGAAAGATTTTAAAGGTAACAAGAGGCTCCAGAAGAAAGACAAAGGTCTTGTAGCTGGAGGATCGTGGAGTGACTCAGAAAATGACTCAACTCCAGAATCTGGAGATGATTAAGATCCTCAAATAGCAAATCTTTGTTTGATGGCCAAACATGCAAATGATAAGAAGAGCTCCGAAATTCATGAAGTAAGTATAGATGAGGTATTTAACTTTAACTCTCCTGATGTAGATATTGATGATTTAAGAACTGCTCTACATAGCATAACATCTGATCTGCATCAATTCATGAAATGGTTCAGAGTTCTATCAAAATATTATTCTCTTCTTCAAAAGGAGAAAGAGAAATTTCAGGAAGAACTGGAAATAGCTCTTCTAAGTGCTAACTCTCTCTCCAAATTTGAAGTTGAAAATAAACTCCTAAAACATACCAATGAACTTAATGCACAAAGAGAGTCAAATCTAACCTCTAAGATTGAGGAGCTAGAAAAGACAATCTTTACATGGAATAAATCCTCTTTTTCCATGGACTCCCTGATCTCTAGTCAGAGAAGTACATCTAACAGAACATCATTAGGTTTTGGGGAATCTATCTCAGAACCATATGTGGAAAAAATAAAGGAAACTAGCTCTAGTAATGTTTTAAATATTAATAGAAACATTATATTTGTGAAATCCTCACAAAAGGAAGAATCAGTTCATCCATGCTCTTCTGATCCAATCCATGCCTCAAGGCACGATGGATCCCATGCTGGTCTGGGATTCAGAAAAAAGAAAAGTAACTTAAACACTACTCTCCAACCTCAAATGATCGTAGAGTCGAGTAAAATCAACTCCACGAACCAACTGGGCAGGAACACTAGATTCAAGTTTCACTCTTCACAAATCATGAATCACAAGAATACATAGAAGAACTAGTATAAAGGAAGGATTGCTAAGAATCCACATAAGTCCAAATGGAGGAAGAATCAACCTACGCATATAAACATGCATCATATTAGACGTTTTATATGTAATAAGATTGGTCATATGGCTTCAATATGCTACCATAATCCTATGCATATTAGACCCAAAGTCAAGCAAATTTGGGTTCTCAAAGGTACTAACAAAGTAGGACCCATGCAAGTATGGGTACCAAAATGAGATTTTAATCTTATCACAGGAACAGAACTCCACAATCACAACCTGGTATCTGGACAGTGGATGTTCAAGGCACATGATCTGGAACAAAGCCCTCTTATCTAACTTCATAAAGAAGAAGGATCTGTTAGTCATTTTTGGAGATAATAGCTCTGGCAAAACAAGAGGATATGGCTCAGTTGGGAATGGTGCAATATCTTTCAGTAAAGTAGCCTATGTATAAGGATTAGAACATAATCTTCTGAGCATAAGCCAACTCTGCGATAAGGGTCATCAAGTTACCTTCCTTAACAATCAATATCAAGTTAGAGATCTGAAGACATCTTCTATAAAGCAGACCGGAACAAGAGAAAGAAATGTCTACACTATTAATCTTTGTCAACTGAGCTCTGATGAGAAAATATGTTTTCTGGCTAAAGCATCTGAAGAAATGAGCTGGTTATGGCATATAAGACTGTCCCATCTTAACTTCAAAAGCATGTCAAAACTGGCCTCAAAGGATCTAGTAGCAGGCTTACACAAGCTCAGCTTCGTCAAAGAAAGGCCATGCAATGCCTGTCAACTTGGAAAACAGACCAGAAGCTCTTTCAAGAGCAAAACTACCAACTCAATTAACAAGCCTCTACAATTTCTTCACATAGATCTATTTGGGCCAATTCCTACGACAAGCCTTGGAGGAAAGAAATACTCATTGGTCGTAGTGGATGACTACACCAGATTCACATGGGTGTTCTTTCTACACTCAAAAGATGAAACAAGCTCTCAACTAATCAAAATGTTCAGACTAGTGATGAATGAGAAAGGGGAGAAAATTAAGGCTATAAGAAGTGACCATGGTAGAGAATTCGACTTCTCTAAAATAGACAAGTTCTGCACAAACAATGGCATCAGTTACAACTTCTCAGCTCCACGAACTCCTCAGCAAAATGGAGTAATTGAGAGAAAGAACATAACGTTGATAGAGGCTGGAAGAACTTTACTAAAAGCAGCACGTCTCCCTGAATACTTCTGGACAGAAGTTGTCAACACTGCATGCTACACTCAGAACAGATCTCTTGTACACTCTACGTTAAAGAAGACTCCCTACAAACTGTGGAGAGGAAGAAAGCCAAGTGTCAGCTACTTTCATGTGTTTAGTTGTGCATGCTATATTCTCAACAATGGAAAATAGTATTTGATAAAGTTCCAACCCAAGTCTGACGAAGGAATATTTCTCGGATATGCCACAGACAGTAAGGCTTATAGAGCGTTCAACAAGAAGACACTAAGTGTTGAAGTCTCAATTCACATCATCTTTGATGAAATAGACTCGGACGAAATAGTGTCTCAAGACACTACGAACGACAATTCAGACACTACGAATGAGGTTGTCGAGCTCAACACCACGATCGTAGTCCTAGAAAATGAAATCGTCGAACCAGGGGAGGAGATCGTAGAGAGAACTATGCCAATCAACGAACCTCCACATCAAGAGGAAGAAATTAATCTTGAAGATCTCAGACAAGAAGGCATCAGGACAGATGTTTGAACATGAACCAGATGGGCAAAAGATCACACTCAAGACCTAATCATTGAAGATCCAAATGCAAGGGTCAAAACAAGAGCTGCCACTCAAAATGAGTGTTTCTATCTAAGCTTTATATCACAAATAGAACCCAAGAAGATAGAAGATGCTATGGAAGACTCAAGTTAGATAGAAGCCATATAAGAAGAACTAAATCAGTTTGAAAGAAGCAAAGTATGGAGATTAGTTCCAAGACGAAGAAATCACCCAGTCATTGGCACCAAGTTGGTCTTCAAAAATAAGATGGATGAAGATGGGGTAATTACAAGGAATAAGGAAAGACTAGTGGCTAAAGGCTACTCTCAAGAAGAAAGCATTGACTACGACAAGACCTTCGTACCTCTTTCCAGATTAGAAGCCATCAAAATATTTCTTGCCTTTGTTGCTCACATGAAATTCAAAGTATATGGATGTCAAAAGTGCATTCCTAAATGGTAAACTTCAAGAAGAAGTATATGTGGAGCAACCTCCAGGTTTCATCAATCCAACTCTCTCTAATTATGTCTATAGATTAGACAAAGCCTTATATGGTCTTAAACAAGCACCTAGAGCATGGTGTGAAACACTAACTAACTTTCTTATTGAAAATAGTTTCACTAGAGGTGGAGTAGATACCACATTATTTCGTAGGAGGCATAAAGACAAAGTCTTATTAGTTTAAATATATGTTGATGACATTATCTTTGGCTCTACTGATGAAAAATTGTGTAAGAGATTTTCCAAGCTTATGCAAAGCAAGTTTGAAATGAGCATGATGGGTGAGCTGACTTTCTTCCTTGGATTGCAAGTAAAGCAGACTGATGAAGGAATCATCACAAACTAAGCCAAGTACATTAAAGACTTACTTAAAAAGTATGGTATAGAATCAACCTCTCCCATGAAAACACCAATTGCTCCAGCAACCAAGCTTAACAAAGATGAGAAAGGTAAAAGTATTGATATAACTCAATATAGAGGTATGATAGGCTCTCTTCTATATCTAACTGTCAGTAGACCAGACATAATATTTGCAACATACATATGTGCTAGATTTCAAGCTAATCCTAAGGAATCATACTTAACTGCTGTAAAAAGGATTTTTAGGTATCTCAAAGGCACACCTCACTTGGGATTTTGGTATCCCAAGGAGTCCTCCTTTGAACTAACAGGATATCTGAGATCTTTGATTTTTTGAAAGTGCAAGATCGATAGAAAAAGTACCAGTGGCACCTATCAGTTGCTAGGAAACAGCCTTTTGTCCTGGTTTAGCAAGAAGAAAAACTCATTATCTACCTCAACCGCAGAAGCTGAATACATTGTTGCTGGCAGCTATTTTGCTCAAATCTTATGGATGAAAAATTAGCTAGAAGACTATGGGTTTGATTTCAAATCTATACCTGTTCATTGTGATAACACAAGTGCCATAGCAATAACACACAATCCTGTCATGCATTCTAGGACTAAGCATATAGAAATAATATATCATTTAATTAGGGATCATGTTCAAAATGGAACTATATCTTTATAGTACATTCCTACTAAAAATTAACTTACTGATGTGTTTACAAAGCCTCTAGATGAATCCAGATTTAATAAATTGATAAGTGAGTTAGGCATGCTAAATCTACAACCTTAAACTCTGTGATCTAGTTTATGCTAACCATAAAGATATAAAAGGCTTTGTTCAAAATCATAGAGATGACTGAAGAAGGACGACGATCATAGAGCTACCTTGACATGTCAATGAAGCAACCTGTGATGACAATTTTTTTAACAAATCCAAGCAATCCCTTTGATGAGCGCCTCAAGAACAAACCTAACCCTTAATTCACTCTAAGAGGTTGGCCCTTCCTGAGCTACCTTAACCTAGAAGGAATGTTGAGTCAAAGTTCATCACAAGGACTATGGCAGACAACATTCGTAGAGCAGATTCAGAAGTGAACTCAATGATTGTAGTGCAACCTCGATGATTGTAGTCCTCGCAAAGGATACACTAGATCAGGGGGAGCTAAGGGCAGATCAGAATTTTCCATATCATTAAAAATCTTGGAGCCAAGCAGGACTCGACACATACCCCACTATGCAGATCGAGTGGAGGGAAGTTACAAGCACAGTTTAAAAAGGGCTTTTTGAAAACTCACCTCAGAAGTTCAAAAAGCTTATTTCTCTATCTCTCTACCAGCAGAAACCCTAGCCTTCAGAAATGCTCAACCAACTTCAATGCAAGAAAATCAATGGCGGCTTCAAGTGTTATCACTGGTTACCGACTCTGTTTCGATGAGTTCAAGACAGCTGACCCCAAATTTCACAAAATTTTATCTTTGGTAAAGAAAGATGGTCTTGAAGAGGCTTTGGGCACCAGCACATGGATTTAACCAAAGCTAATAATGGAGTTTTACAGCAATGGAGTTTTTGAGAATGACACCATCACCACAAGGGTCAGGGGAGTACAAATTAAACTCAAGGCTGAAGACATAAACCTAGCCCTAGGTTTCAAATTAAAAGGGACTTCTATCGATAGAGGTCATCGACTTCCATGAAGGACCGAAGAAGATGCATCATAAAAAGAATGAGACCGTCAAGGGATACAAGAAGAATGAGTTTCCCCAAAAGTATGAGTTTTTGGCTGATATTGTTGGAAATTGCATATGCTGCAAAAGCTCTGGCCACGACTCCATAAATGAAGTACAACTGAAGTTGATGACAACAATCTGCTATGGGTTTCAACTCAACTTTGGGGTCCTACTCTTCGATTAGATTGGGAAATGGATACTTAGTTCAAAGAAATCAAAGAGCTCTGGAAAGATGTTCTACGGACGATTCATAAGCACCATCCTGCAATTAGCACTGGGTGACAATATTGGAGATAATGAAGGAGAGTTTATCAATCCCAGCAGAAGGATGACTCAGCAACTATTTCAAAACTGGAAAAGAAATCCAGCAAAAAATGTCAGGATGATATCTGAGTCAAGTGGAAGAACTGGTGAAGCAAAGGAGTCTGGACTGCCAGGAAATATGTCTATTGTGAAAGAAACTGATGAAGATGAAGAAATCAATAAAGAAGAACATATTGCCTTGATCAGAAAAAGCAAGGGAAAGAGAAAAATAAAGGCTCAAACAATAGAGGAACCTCAAGGTTCAACCACTAATGCACCTCAAGTGAGCTCAGGCACTGAAGCTTAGGAGGAAAGAAAGAGAAAAGAGTAGCAGTCTGAAGAAGAAGATAGAGCCACCATCTCTCAGCTGCTTAAGAAGGGAAAATGCAGCTTCAAAACAAAGAAGTCTTCGCTCTCTTCGATCGTAGAGTCACAACTGATCGTCAAGTCCAGACCTAACATTGCTCCAGAAGAGGTAGATGTAACAATTGATAGAGCTGCAGATAAAGAAAGTACCAAGGCTGAAGCTCAACCCAAAAAGGCACAGAGAAAGCTCGTCAAGACATATGTACTTGAGAATGTAAAAGCCTTGAAGGAAGAAGAAAAGAAAACAACTGAAGTAAGAGAGCTTCCTGAAGTTGTTGCTCTAGAGATTGCTCCAGCTGAGAAGGAGCAACTTGAAGTTCAAATGGATGATCGAATTGAGGGGGAGCCTCACGAGTTCTCTATATCAGAAAAGGCTACAGCTAATGATGAATTGTCAAGAAAACATCATGAACCTCTTTCAGTCCCTCAATAAATCTTAGCTTTTGAAACTGAAGAAATGGAGAAGGTTGACGCTATGGAAATAGAGAATGTAGAAGAACAAGGAAGAGATATAGAAATGTTTGATGTAGTGGAAATCTCCAATGGAGATAGGGAAGAAGAAGAGGATGAAGAAGTTAAGATAATTGCAGTGGGCTGGGATGGATACAGGAGAGCTAACTACAATCAACCATTTTCATACTTACCTATGATGCCCTTTCACAGAGCTCAAATCCTCAATTCCTGGGATCACATGTTCTGGATCTTCAAAGCTTACCCAGCAATCTCCGTGCTAGCCCATGGATTCCTAGGCAACCTCGCTTTCGTTCAAAAGCTTATCACTAATTGTCCCTCTTCTGAAAATGGACATGAGGTACAATATATCCATATTTCTTTTAGAATTAGTCACTTTCCACCATCAACCTTCAATCAATTCTACGAATTACCAAGATGGTTGGAAGTGATACTTCATCCACTCAATCAATTCCCAGTTACAGAATCCCAACATTCTGTAACTAATGAACCAAACTTGCCTAATTTTGTGCTGATCCAATCTACTGTTATTGATCCAAATCCAAGCGTCGAGTCACCTGTTGAGATCGTAGACTCAATCCCTCATGAAGCTCAACCTCACACACATACCCCTCCATTAAATATCCCTTCATCATCAACAAATAACTATTTCAGTCTTGTTCTTGCTCTCTACAATATGCAAGATCATTACACAAGAGCATCTCCACAAAATAATCAGCAACTTCATGAGCTTATATCTGATCTTCCTACCAAAACAGAGTTGTCATAAGCATCTAAGAAGGTGGCCAAGGACATATAAGAAGATCTTAAAGTTCATTTAGATCTTGTTCATATGAGGCTGACTCATTTGATCGATGCTGCTAACACCCTCCCCAGCAATCTAAGTACTGAGCTTACAAAGAAGCTGAGGGAGATCATAAAGGAAATGATTCAAAGCATCATTAAAAGGGATCAAATTCATTTTTAGGCTACCAAGAAGCATAAGGAAGCAGTTCTCCTTCTGCAACAGACTCAGGAATCTCAAAACAAGCTTATGATGGAGAATCTCACAAGTCTACAAACCCAAATGAAAGAATTCCAAGCTTTCTCCATGGGCCAAATGCAACAAACAGAAACTGTCTTGGCCATTCTTCAAAAGAGAGAATCTCGAACTGAGTCTCTGATCCAAGAAAATCGTGGAGACATTGCTCACTCCCAGAATCAGCTCCACGAGTTCGTACAAGGCATGACTAGACTCTTTGAAGATATTCAAACTCTTGATGCTGACATAAAGGGGGAGAATAAATACTACACCAAAAATTCCCTCTAGTGAAGGACAAATCCTTCACTAGAGGCCCTATATCACTCGCAAGTGATTTATTGCGAAGAAATATTTCCTTCACACGAGTGCTCGCATTAAACCTCCTCACAATTGGGTATCCTTCGCTAAGTAGTAACTAAATGTTTTTTGTAAAGGATATATTGTGAATAACTTTTTTATTCAAAAATTGTATTTAGTAATGGAATATTGTTATTTAGTGAAAGATTGGTTTCCTTCACAAATAATATTTTAAAGACTATTTGAAATTAGTGAATAACTTTATTCCCTCACAAATAATATATTGTGAAGAACAAATTTATTTAACGAGAGAAAATTTTCCTTCACTAATTATAAATTGAGAATGTATCTTCAAATTAGTGAGGAAAATAATCCTTCACAAATTATAAATTTGTAAATAAAAAATTAATTGCTAAATAATCAAAATTCATTGAAAATTATAAATGATATTCAAATCACTAATTTCATATTTATTATTATTATTTTTATTGTTAATCTCTATAAGAAATATCAAAAAATTTTATTTATTACTAAATTTTTTTGTATATTAAATTGCAAAAAATAACAAATAATACATTAAAATCAATACATTAGTTTCTTCTCCCATGAGACTAAAAGCCCCTAACAAAACTAAGAAACAAAAACCTAACCTATAATAAATGGTATTACATTTAGAGACTAGGATTTTAGAAACTATTAACAAGCTATAATTACTGGACTCGCTTATAGTCGCTGCCAGTAGTAATGACACCCTTAACGCTCCTCAATATTTGAGCTCCCACCTAATGATCTCCTCACAAGAACTCCTTGAACAAACACCATCAAGATATATGTGACCCCCCTTATATAGCATCCTTCTTGTGCTCGATGAATTTAAAGGAAAATAAAAGGCTTGAGAATGAGAACCACAGATATATTTTCCTTCCGGGAAGGTACTCCAATAGCTTTAGGGACTATCCTCTTCTCGCCATCGTAGCGCCAATATTCTCTTTGCTTCATAGGACTAGCCACTTGGATAGTGGCCGACCATCTTATTTAAGGCATCGCCATTGCTCCTACATTTCTCTGTCTACCCATAGATGAGATTGAAGCCTTTTGCCGCAATCCCGCATCAAGATAAGATTTTATGGGCATGTTTTTTTTGTAGGACACTGTGGTGATTCTTTTGCTTGTGGTCAACTTTAGGCGATGTCGCTTCAAGTAATAATTGTGTGGGACTTTTTCGCTAAATTTGCCGCTAGCCTCTCGACATCACCATAATGATTTCTCTTTAATTCATCCAACTCGGGAATCAGTTAGCTCGTGTCCAAGTTCGCTCACCTTGAAATGGAAAAATAGCCACCATCCCATCAAGGAACAAGCAAATAGAGAATATCCATCGGGACTCCTAATATGAAAAGAACATATTAATGAATTAAAACGATGAAAGGAGGTAGGAAAGCCAAAAGAAAGATCATTTACAATATTCAAAGCAATATCTTGAATCTTATTTAAAGGAGGTATGTTTTGACAGTTCAACTGTGAATATACCAGGATAAGTCTACAATGCTTCAGTGCATATACTGTGATATCAAATGAAACCAATTACTAAGATTGCTATAATCTATATGTAATGTTGACACTGACATTGTATCTGCAGTTGACCTTATGTTCTCTTATTAACTAACATATCTCGTTCTTCCTCCTATGAACAGAAAATGTCTAAATTTTGGAAATAACTCTTTTAGTGGAACGAAGGTAGTACAATCAAAAGAGATGATTTTTTTTTTTGGAACAAAAAAATTGACAACTGAACATGTAATATTAACTTTAGGTACAAAGTGCTAAACTGCTAACACATAAGATAGAGTGGCCAGTGTACATTATAAATTTATAACATTATCAAAGCCATTCCACCACTTAACCAACAATTCACAAACCCTTGAATGGCAGAGTAAAGAGCATGACCTTGCTCTTTTTTCTCCAATAGAGCTCCTACAACACATATATAACAACAAGGCGAAAAAAATCACATATCAGTAATTCAATATAACACGAACTTAAAGCCAAGCACAACCAAATTTAAAGCTTTCAGAAACATGAAAAAGGAAAACAGAAAAATGGAAAAAAGAAATAAAAATGACAATTATATTCACCCATATATACACTAAAAAGTTCATGCCCCAAATTTACTTTGTACAGATGAATCAAACCATTATGCACTTTCCATTCTCTAGATTTTCTTGTCAATGAAATCCATCATACCTGCTAAACATATCAAACCCTTTGAATGACATTGACTTTAATACTTGCAATAAATAAAATTAATACAACTAGCTCGCTGCCTGCCATCTAAACATGAATAAGATATCAAATAATGAAATGAAAATTCAAAAATTATAAAAAAATAGACATAATTAGAAAAAAAACTAAAATAAATTTGATTCACATATCGGCTAAAAATTAGCTCAGGCCAGTGCAATGCAAATGTATAAAATATGAAGATGGAACTACAACAGTTATTCCACTTGAGTTACTACAAATGTATAAAATATGAAGATGGAAACTACAACCGTTAGCCCAATACGAAGATAGAATACTATTTGAGTTACTCCTGCAATTCATTTTTACCCTTGTTTTTTTTCCATTTCCTATTCATGAGAATCATGAGAAATTGTGAATTGGCTTCTTATGTTCCTTACCACAAAAACAGAGTTACACTTGAAGATTTTCCTCTCTATGTCCTTGAAAAACAGAGATATTTCCAGTGCTTCAACTAACAAAGAGAGGGATGGAGGACAAGAGAGAGAACAAAAGATAGAATAAAATAGACAGAAAAAGAAAAGTACAACCACCCCAACTACTGATTCATCTACTTAGTTGTAAAATATATATATATATATATATATATATATATATATTCTTTTTCTTTTTCTGGCCATACTATCTTAATCTCTCTTTTAAGAATAAGGTTACGTAACTCAACAATACTTGTCCAGAGTCTCCAGACACACTTAAACATACATTGTTTAAGTGTAATTGACAAGTTGAGGGGAAAAAAGAGTCAATTACATGTTTAATCAGCTAACATAATTTGCATTTCTCAGTTAAACAACACATACAGCTAGAAAGTAACCATTTTCTAAAAAAGATATGGAAGTTACTGCCCCGACATGACCATCAAATCTTGCAACATTTGCCTGCAGACAAACAAGATACTAATAAGACTTGAACAGGAAAAAGAAAAAGAAAAAACAAATTAAGGGTATAACTACAATAGTATCATACTTGGCTTTTAGTCATATTACACTGATGGTGCTCATCTCATTAACTGTCAAGGTTACTCTTGTAGCTTGAGCTTGAATCAATAGGGGAATTTTATCAAAGATTGGGCAAGTTCCTTATCAAGTGAAGCCCAAGTTTGTAAACTCTTATTTTTTTTAGAGTTTGTGACACGAACTTTAAGACGTGTCGAAGACATAATAATAAATGGCACGTATATATACATACACACACATACACTATAACAAGATATCTTAGGTATCAATCGAAGAGAAAACTCACTTGTGATTCAAATATTCCAATTACATTGCGATCAACTAAAAATTTCTTGAGATGAGTTGCAATATTCAGTTCAACCGCCTTGTGAACTCCTACTGACTCCTCTTGTACCTCAACAACACTATCATCTGGTAGAGCAAAAATTGGCAGGTTTTCTGCAGAAATTTGTCCAATAACAGTAAATATTAATTAAAAATTCAGTCATAGAAAGTAACAATTCAGAAATACAGAAAACAAGATCATGTCACATTATTAGCTCGTGATTGCAGTTCAATGATTCATAAAGATACTTCACATTGTATGTAACACATGCAGCAAAAGCTGAGAACATGATATCCAATATTTTTTGGACATAACAAAGGAATAGAACCTATAAATTAAATAATGTATGTTATAAAGCAGAGGTTTTATATAATGTAAGAAGATAAACTATAACTGACTAACAACTGTAGAAATAAGCAGCAAAAAATGTAGGCAAGACGAACAGTCTCCACCAAGCAAGAAGTAAATGACAAAGTGCCATCTACAAAAGTACCTCCACCAAGAACTCTAATTGTACAATTTGAAGCATCTTGAATAGTTTTTATAGTGGCACCCCGCTTCCCAATCAAGCTTCCGCCTTGTGTTGCTGCAACAAGCATCCTTGTGGTAACAGTTCCACCTGCACCAGGAGGAGCATGAGCTGGATCAGTGTCGACATCAACAATGCATTTATAAACCTTCAGCAAACCATCCATAGCAGGAGGAATAGGGACGTCTGACTCTTCTTTGGCAGAAACCATCACCTAATAAAAGAGCAAATCCAAGAAGTTTGTGTCAGCAGAAATACCTACATATTTCACTTCTCCAACAACAACAAGTCTAGTTAGAAATGCTTCATCAATATGTATATAAATTCTATGAGCACGATCTTAGGGGAGATGTCTAGCATGTCATTAGACTCGATAGCAATAGTGGGAGAAAAAATTGACTTATAGTGATTACTGATTAGCAAATCAGAAGCCCAATAAGATGAAAGTTATATGTTGTGTCCCTTATACATGCCCGCTATTAAGATCCTTTTACATAGATGAAAAAGAAGATTTAAGATTAATCGACCACTCAAGTAAAACCAACAAACAATACGCAAGTACAGTAGCTATCCTTTGATCACTAAAGCACTCAATCTGCTACCAGTTTTATGTTGCCAAAGGAAATATGAAGGGATCTTAGGTCACTAATAGCCAACAACAAGTTACCCAAAGTCCTATCAGTTTCAGATTCCCAATTTTCAATATAGTTTTAGTAAACAGCTATTTCACTTCTCCATTTTCTGTCGTGACGCTTAAATATTTAATGATTGTAAATGTTTTTTATACCACAGGTTTAATTTGAGGTACTCTGGAGAGTGAAAATTACTTATTATATGCGTTAAATTTATGGTGTTGATGTGATTCAAACTCCTTAAAGATGTTGGAGTTGCAAGTTCTACCCAATACCCATAGGATCTATTTTTGAATTTTTCTAAATTCATGGAGAAGAGGTGCATGCTTTCAGGAAAATTAGTCCAGTACTCCCAGAGTACTATGTATCTCCCTATTAACTAAAGAAAACGATTAAGGGGGGAAAAAGGATGTCACAATGCGCAAAAAAAAAATATAAGGCAATTTGCTATATCACGAGACTCCAATGTGATGGTCCAGGGGGAAATAGAGGACTATTCATGTAATAACCCAAGATTTTCTATATAAAATAAATAAGAAATTTTGCGTATAAATTTTTTTTTTTTTTTTATGACGAGACTAAGTGTCAAGTAAAGTGAAGCGATAAATGCGAATACATTTATTACTTGAAAAATTAGAAATAATTTTGGAATTATTAATTACCACAAATTATATGGTAATAAATTTACGTAGTCGAAATATTTTTATTAATTATTTTCCATGAAAACATGATTGGAAATAATATATGAAGTGATAATTAGATTTATATAATAAATATTTTATTATATGAATTGTTCGAATATTTAAGTTAATTATTTTAACTTGATTATTGATGTTGTGTACGAAGAATAAGTCGGATATGAGATCCAAACCACGGATTGGGATTGTGATCAAGAGATGAGAATAATAATATTATATTATTTTACTGATTACCATAATTATGTAATTGGGTATGTGTGACAGATAATATTGAGCAATGATTTACCAATTAGGTCATAACATATTACCGTGTCTTTGTGAAACCCTAATTATTAAACTCCGTTATGGGGTATTTCGAGTAGTATTTGTGTATATGAAGTTATTGTGAATAAGAATATCTGTAATTAGAAGAAACCCTAATATCTTTGTTGTACATCGATAATTAGGACAAACCCTAATTATTATAACCCTAATAGGTTGAAATTAGAAACCGTAAACTAATCGTGTTAAGAATATACATACACAGATAATTAAAGAACCACTAATGGTCAATTAGAAACCCTAATTTTAATTCACAAGGGTTTAATTTCGATGTTATCAGTATAAGTGTTTTAATTTACCAAAGGATAGAAGTTAATTGGTAAATTATAAGAATTAAATCTAGTGATGTTAATTGCCTTGTACAAGATTGCCCATACACTCTTAAACAAAGCCCAACCATCACCCATAACAAATCGAAGCAAGAATCAAGAATTTTTTGGCAAAAGGGTATAAGAACACTAAACCTAGAAATCCTTTGATTCGATGTTATTTGATACAATTGATTGTTTAAAGTTGTGTAATAGAATGTTAATTGATGATATGGGTTGATAAATCAAAGACCCATAACATCAAAGTACACGAATTTGAAGATTTAAGCAAGTTGGAAAAAAGCTCAATTTCGTTATTTTTTCACCAAATGTCAGAGGTCATAACTCTTTACTCGATCATGAGTTTTGTTCTTCAAAAGTTGTTATGTGTAGCCTGATATGTGGTCTTTAATCTGCAAAAAGAATCAAGTCCATATCATGTATAGATTAGAAGTTATAGATGGTCAAACATGGTTGTCGATTATGATAAACTGCTTTTTGGGCGATGCTGTAATGGGGGCATTCTCGTCCACTTTTTGTGCTTTAAAAGGTCTGGACTTTTGATATGTTGTAGTGCACTGAGTTAGGAAGCCATAGGCTTTGGAATGACCTCATTCTGACCTCGGATGAGGGAATTACGGTGATTGGAAGGAAATGTGTCAAAACTGAAAGTCAACAGCGGGATGTGCTATTCGGGATACTGTTTCAATCAGTTAATGTTTTCAAAACCTTCTGGGCTTTTGGTATGTTATAGTACACCGAATAAGCTTTCCATAGACTCTGAAATGGACTAAATCCGATATCGGAGGAGAGAGTTATGACATTTCAAAGTAGTAGTGTCAAAACTTCCCAACAAGTGCGGTGCAGTCCATTTGAACGGAATTTCTGGGCTGATGTGTTCGGAATTTGGAAATGGTCAAAGAATAAAAGTTGTAGCCCCAGAAGTTAGCCGGCGTGGGCTCAAGAATCGCTCAAAAATGTTTTAAAATGAAAGAGTTATGACTGTTTTAGCGGAAGAGGGTAAAGCTGAAACGAGATTGAAAAGCTGTTATGAACGTCCACTTTTGGACGCCTTTGCTTGGGCTACCTAATGAACCCGAATTGGGTAATTCGTATTTTTAAAAATAGTCTTACATACCATGTATAACATATCCAAAAATCAGATTAATCGGAGTTATGAGCAATGCGTTAGAAAATCGCATAAAGTGAGTTATTCAAAAATTAGTATAAACCAAGTCCCACATCGACTAAGTTGAGAACTTCACCATTTTCTAAACCTATAAATAGAAGGGCTTGGCCTTTGTTTAATTCACCAACAATAAAAGGCCTCCAATTTTTTTTAAGAAAGGCTTTGTTGTGGGAGAACTCTTTATAAAGATCTCCTTAGTTAAATTTTGGCGTGGAAGAAGTGCGTATTAGGTCTGTGGAATTAAGTATTTTAGGGCATGTTTCTTATTTAATTTTGTAATGTTATTATTTTTAATTGTTAGTTAAAGTTTGAATTTTTGAAGTTTAGTTAGTGTTGTTAATAAACTAGTTAGTTTACTATGTTTATTTTGGCTTAGAATTGGTTATGTAAATGAGTTATTTGTGATGACTTTTAATATTTTGTGATGAATTTCATTAATTAATTATTATTAATGATATTAAAGTTATTTAATGATTATATTAAATAATTTAGTTTAAAAATGATTTTAATATTATAAAAATCATTTTAAATGAAAATAAGGTATTTAAAAATATTTGAAGTTATAAAATATAACTTTTAATATTTAAATGATAATTTCATTAATAATTAAATATTAATGATATTAAGATAATATTAATGATATTTAGTTTATTTAATAATTATTATTAAATAAATAGTTTAAAATGGTTTTACTTATTTAAAACCATTTAAAGGGGATATTAAGGATTTAAAAATATTTTAAGTTATAATTAATGACTTTTAATATTTGGATAAATAGTACATTAATATTTAAATATTAATGGTAATTATTTAAAAATGATTTTATTGTTTTAAAAATCATTTAAGGGTAATATAAATGTTTTAAAATAGTTTGAGTTATTATAAATAACTTTTATATTTTTAGCAATGGTTTCATTAATAGTTTAGTATTAATTAAACTATTAATGATAATGAAATTGTTTAATGTTTAAATCATTTAATTATGATTCCGATAATTGAAAGTTATAGCCTGCCAAACTAGCTGACTTGAGAACCGATTATGAAGTTCTGAATTTGAAGAACACCTATAGTAACAGTTATATCACTATAGGCCCTTTAGTGATGATTTGAATTATTTTAAAATTTTCAATTTACGGATATTGCAAAATGATTAAAAATAAGATGTCCGAAATTTACGATGTTGAGGTATAGAATAAGAGTCTTAGACTCAGATTTACCCGATAAAGTCGTATATCGATCGACCAAACAAATGTTAGACCTTATAAAAGAAAGAAAAGACTACTGTAAGAGCATGGATGAGATATTTGAAAAATGTATAAAAATATTTCAAGTATAGAATAGGAACTAAAAGTATGATCACCGTGATTATGTGATTGGACTATGTCTTTGTTGTAATAGGCAGATGATATGTGTTAAGATATATTGTTCTAATCGAGCGAATGATCCGATTATTGATAGGTTGTGATAAAGAGATAAAACCTAAGTTGAGATTTGTAATCAATGTTAATCGATGCAAGTATCCTACCTTTGCATTTTCTTTATGCAATGGACATGAGTAAGAAGTTTTAATTATTCTATTCTGTCATGCATTATATGCGCTTTGATTATCAACATGTTAGCTCGGATATATATTATGTTAAGTTGATTTTTAAATGGTTATACAAGTGTCCCCACTTGGATAATCATGGCGTTTATTCACATGTTGATATACCTTTGTCAATTACCCGTATACATATATGTTGAATTACATATTATTGTTGAGCAAAATTAAAAACCTTCGGGTTTGGAACCAGGCATGTATGAACATCCCTATATGGGAAGATTTTTGCGCAAGGCGGATAGAGTGAGCGATGAATTTCGTTCAAGTTATGTAGTATTGATCAATACAAGGTACAATCTGGTGATCACCCTCTGCGTGCCGTAAGTTATGATGGTTTTGCGGATGGATTTCGCTAAACCTTTTGAAAATGAAAAGAATGTTCATAGTATGTTTCTTAAACCCTATTCAAGGGTAGAGCGAGCCAAATTTAAATAATTTGGAAGAGATTTGTTATGTGAAATTTTTATCAAGTCAAATTACTTCACAACTTTCGATTCGTTGTAGAAGTGTTATGTAAAGAGAATACTTATATTCTTTCAACCTTATATATATAATTGCTATTACTTCTTTGGGTACTCAAATGCTCATCCTTGCTTAAATTAAATGTTTTCGAGTTATGTATGAGCAACACGAAGGCTCGAGCACGAACAAAGGAAAAGGAAAGGCGATCGAATAAGTGTGTATCATGAGTTAATGGTTATAGTTGTATTGGTATCTATTCAAGTATTATAAGGAATGTATTTGAAGGTCACGCACTGGGAAGTAAACTTTGATGTATGTAAATTAAGTTCGAATGTATTATTATTTTAGTATTATTGAAATTTTAAAGAAATGGTATCGTGGATAGCCGAGTTCGGGTTTCAAGTACTGGATTTGGGGTAAATCACGAGGTTGGTATCAAAGTCGTTGGTTATGAAGCTTAGGTAGAAATACACGAAACTAATAACCGCAATGATTAGGATAAGTATTAACTCATCTAGAGTTAGTTGGTCGATAAGATTCAAAGATGAATCTCGGCGAGTGTAAAGACACGAGTTCCCTAACTACGATTATAAAGTTAAGCAAGTAGTGGGGAATAGATTGAGTCTAAAAAATGAAAAAGTGCGATTATGAGAGATCGTAAAATAAAGCGATCAAGATATAGAACTAAATCGTAATATATACGATGAGATCACCCGTGATCGATAAAGGCTATAATGACCCGGAAGGAATCAATCGATGATTGGAAAGTTTCTGACAAGATTCTTTGTGTATGAATTATACTATCAATTAGTACAGATCGGAAGAGAATTATAAATACGAATAAAATTCAGTATGGAGAATGGGGTTAGTGTTAGATGGGGATTCAATTGAGGACTCATGTCGGTAATTTGAGTTGTATGATTCTTCGTATGGGATTTGAATTGTACTTGGTGTAAAAACCACTTAGTTTACGCAGCGATAATCATTGAAATGTACGTGTTGCGCTATTTGTTATATGCACATTAAGAGGATGACTCCATTCTCGGTGTGTATAACGAGGTAGATAGGTCATAGATAGAGAATATAAGATTAAGTTCGAGTTCTTAAAACTCATACCTATGAGACATTCTTGACTCATAATTATATGAAATGTTTATGAACCCCTCGGTGAATGGGCGCCAAAGGTGCGACTAGGATAAGTTCTTAAACTCATATGATTGTGGCAATTTATGAACTCATAAGTGTGGTTTGATGGCTGGGTATAGTTTTTGTGTGAATGGAGTGTTATGGATTACGAGGAGCAGATAGATTGTTAAGTAAATGATTTTTTAGTGAAGGTGTTAGGTTTTCCTAAACTCTAGCTATGCTAAACTTCAAAATTTTGACATCAAGCTAAATCGCACTTTATGTGCTTTTGAAAACAAAAATGTAGACTTGTAATCATTTTGAAAGCGGTTTAAAAATCTGATCTATGCTACTTATTTTGGCTAAGCGCAAATGATTTGAAATATCAAAATTGTTTTTAATTATCACTCATGTACCGTATATAACTTTAGTGCGAGAGATGATAAAAATGTGATGGAGTTGTAAATCTGAGGAATACTTAGTGTGAATTTGACTGAAGTAAATTCGTTCCACTATTGTATGATGTGTTATGACAAAAGTCATACAATGATGGCATCCTCAGCGGATTATTAATCTGATGCGGCATCATGGCGTCATTCTCGAAAAATGTTTTCAAAAGTTTAATTTGCCAGCGGGGTTTGGCTACATCTAAATAATTCGATTGAATTGAATTATTGATATGAGTCTATCTTATTTGAATCGGCTAGACTAATGTTTATGAAAACTCTAAGTGTTCATTGAAAGAAATTTCCCGAACCAAATTGTTTTGGTGCGGAATCTATGATAAGGCCGAGGTGAGCGATGTTGTTTGGATAAAATAATCCAATCTAATAAGCGTAAATATTAAGCTAGGCATGATTAATACGTTATGCATGGCGTAGGGTACAATAGGCTAATCACCTAAAAAGTACTATTAATGGTAGTTTACCTTCTTTGTGATTGTAAACATACGGGTAATGTAATGTTTTCTTGGTATGAATCTGAAGTTAAAACTATGTGTTCATAGTCTATATGACCCCTCGGCACAATTTGAAAACTTTTACTCTTGTGAGAGGTGTATTGGGTAGCATGTGATGATATGTGTGAATGTTGTAAGCACGAGATAGCGTTAAGCCAGAGTTATGAGGAGGTTGGGCGAGAGGAGATATTCGGATAAGACGGTTGAAGGTTGAAATAGAAGCCAAAGACACGGATACATACCTTAGACCGGGCTTTAGTCATCACCTTCATGCGATTCGATCTTGAGTGGATGGGGCGCCTTTCGGCGAGAGATAGGCGTTGATGAGAATTGAATAAATTTATCATCAATCAAAATAAGATATATAGAACTCTTGATTCTTTGTGTATATATACTATATATGTTAATCGGGGTAACTTATGTATGTAGATATACGGTGAGAAAGATATGTGGAATAAGAAGGATCATATTCACACCCAGAGAGCTAATATCGAGGCCAACGGATGAAATAGAAGCTCACTAGGAACCCAAATCGGACGAGGTGGCTATCGTGGAAAAAGCGTAGCATCGAGATCCGAAATGTTGGATTTGACGGATAGTGATTGAAACACTAAAGTTGAAGGCTGCTCAAGCATCAGCGGAGGTGCGAGATTTGGAGAACAAGGTTTCTTCATTGGAAAGGTTGTGGGAGATAGAAAAGTTGATCGTCGAGCGTTAATGGAAACAATGGAAGAAGCGAGGATAAGCTCAAAATCCAAATTGACGAGATGGAGCCTCAGCGACACATCAAGTGAAGGACACACCTCTCCTCGTTGCCCAACTATAAGAAAGGTGGATGTTTTAATTGTGGGATGGAAGGACATCGGCGAATGAATGTCAGAAAAAGGCTTGGTAAATAAGTAGTATGGGTTATGTATGTAATATGTGTGATAAGTAATGAACTATTTTTAACTTTTATGTTGGTTAAGATTTTAAATCCAGAGCTTTCGTAGTCACAAAGGGATATTTGTTGATTAAAGCGAGGATGTCTTTGTGTAAATATTCGATAAATGAATATGAATCTAAGTTTGAGAAATGAAAGCGAGTTTAATACATTAATCTTATGCAATAAGGTTTAAAATGTAAAGGTATAATTTATGGTTTTATTTAACGAGATAATGCCACCAAGGCGTCAAACTCGAAACCAAAGGGTAGAAGAATCTACTAATCTTTGGAGAGCAGCGGCCCGAGGCGATGCAAAATTTTGCAAACATGGTAGCTCGGGCTATGCATCGAGGAATACCATTGCGAGGAACCCGCCCGGACAATCAACAGCAAAATTCAAAGACTTCAAAGTAGTAGGACCACGAATTCGAGAGGATCGGTGACCTATAGAAGCCCGGACTTGGGTGAGCGAGATAGAAGGCGTTCGTAATCGCTAAAAGTAGATGAGGGCAAAAGACCGCTTTTGCCACTTATATGATGAAAGGGAAGCTAACTTTTGGTGGGAGGCAAATAAGACTCGAGGCGGGAAAAGAAGAAATTACTTGGGATAGGTTTAAGGATTTATTTTTCAAAAACTATCTCTCTGTTAGTATCACGATCTAGAATGGAGGTGAGATTCACGGAGTTAAAGCGGGATAACATGGTACATTGATGGAGTATGCATAAAATTTAATGAGTTAGCTAGGTTTGCTCCACATCAAGTGGATCTGAGGCTAGGAAGGCGAGGAGATTTGAATTTGGGCTTAAAACCACGGCTCTCTGATAAGGTGTCGATCTTGCAAATCAATACTTTTACTGACACTCATGGAGAAGGCTATCATTCTTTGAGCAGGGAAGTGAGGCCATGAGCCTCTACCATAAGGAGAAGAAGAATAAAAGCAAGTCGGAAGGAACAATAAAGATAGAAAGTAGTAGTGGGAATAGGGGTGAGAAAAGAATGAGGAATTTTACGAGAAAATGCAAATAAAGCGAGTTGGTATAAAAAGCGGGTAGTGCGGTGCAAGAATTGCGGGAAGAATCACTCTGGCGAGTGTACGAAGGGCAAGTTTGTATGCTACAAGTCTTGAGCAAGAAGGTCATATCTCTCCCATTTGCCCCAACTCGAGGATGATCGGTGGATGTTTTATATGTGGATCATTGAGCATAAGGTAAGGAATTGTCCACAGAGGGAATGGAGGCGAGGAGCGTAACCACGGGGAGAAGCGGTGGGGCGTTAGCAATTTCGAGGACCAAACTCGACGATAACTCCAATGAAAGCAACTCAGGGTTTACAACATGACGGTCCGAGGATACGGTGGCATTTGGAAGCAGAACTCCAGTCTTATTTGAATAACTTATATATCTTATATTTACGCTTAATCGGATGAATGAATGTAATAACGAGATTTTCTATATAAAATAAATAAGAAATTTTGCGTATAATTTTTTTTTTTTAATAGCGAGACTAAGTGTCAAGTAAAGTGAGCGATAAATGCGAATACATTTATTACTTGAAAAATTAGAAATAATTTTGGAATTATTAATTACCACAAATTATATGGTAATAAATTTACATAGTAGAAATATTTTTATTAATTATTTTCCATGAAAACATGATTGGAAATAATATATGAAGTGATAATTAGATTTATATAATAAATATTTTATTATATGAATTATTTGAGAATATTTAAGTTAATTATTTTAACTTGATTATTGATGTTGTGTCTGAAGAATAAGTCGGACATGAGATCAAACCTGGATTGGGATTGTGATCAAGAGATGAGAATAATAATATTATATTATTTCTGATTACCATAATTATGTCTTTGGGTATGTCTTGAGACGAGATAATATTGAGCGATGGCGGTCGATTAGGTGTAACATATTACAAGTCTTTGTGAAACCTAATTATTAAACTTCGGTTATGGGGTATTTACGAGTAGTATTTGTGTATATGAAATTCTTGTGAATAAGAATATCGGTAATTAGAAGAAACCCTAATTCTCTTGTTGTACATCGATAATTAGGACAAACCCCTAATTATTATAACCTATAGGTTGAAATTAGAAAAGTAACTTTATTTGTGTTAGTAACATACGAGATAATTAAAGAACCACTAATGGTCGATTAGAAACCCTAATTTTAATTCTAGGGTTTAATTTCGATGTTATTGTATAAGTGTTTTAATTTACCAAAGGATAGAAGTTAATTGGTAAATTATAAGAATTAAATCTAGTGATGAAATATTACATTTAATTGCCTTGTACAAGATTGCCCATACACTCTTAAACAAATGACCATCACCCATAACAAATCGAAGCAAGAATCAAGAATTTTTTGGCAAAAAGGGTATAAGAACACTAAACCTAGAAATCCTTTGATTCGATGTTATTTGATACAATTGATTGTTTAAAGTTGTGTAATAGAATGTTAATTGATGATATGGGTTGATAAATCAAAGACCCATAACATCAAAGTGCTGCAATTTGAAGATTTAAGCAAGTTGGAAAAAGCAAGATTACATTATTTTTTCACCAAATGTCGAGAGGCCATAACTCTTTGCTCGATCATGAGTTTTGTTCTTCAAAAGTTGTTATGTGTAGCTTTGATATGTGGTCTTTAATCTGCAAAAAGAATCAAGTCCATATCATGTATAGATTAGAAGTTATAGATGGTCAAACATGGTTGTGGAGTCATGATAAACTATTTTTTAGGCGATCTGTAATGGGGCATTCTCGTCCACTTTTGTGCTTTAAAAGGTCTGGACTTTTGATATGTTGTAGTGCACTGAGTTAGGAAGCCATAGGCTTTGGAATGACCTCATTCAGACCTCGGATGAGGAATTACGGTGATTGGAATGTGGAAATGTGTCAAAAGCGAAAGTCAGCGGACGGGATGTGCTATTCGGGACCTTTGTTTCGATCAGTTAATGTTTTCAAAACCTTCTGGGCTTTTGGTATGTTATAGTACACCGAATAAGCTTTCCATAGACTCAAAGCGGACTAAATCCGATATCGGAGGAGAGAGTTATGACATTTCAAAGTAGTAGTGTCAAAACTTCCCAACAAGTGCGGTGCAGATCCATTTGAGCGGAATTTACGGGCTGATGTGTTCGGAATTTGGAAATGGTCAAAGAATAAAAGTTGTAGCCCCAGAAGTTAGCTTGGCGTGGGCTCAAGAATCGCTCAAAAATGTTTTAAAATGAAAGAGTTATATTTTTTTTAGCGGAAGAGGTAAAGCTGAAGCGAGATTGAAAAGCTATTATGAGCGTCCACTTTTGGGCTTGCTTGTTTGGGCTACCTAATGAACCCGAATTGGGTAATTCGTATTTTTAAAAATAGTCTTACATACCATGTATAACATATCCAAAAATCAGATTAATCGGAGTTATGAGCAATGCGTTAGAAAATCATAAAGTGATTTATTGAAAAATTAGTATAAACCAAGTCCCGCATCGATTAAGTTGAGAACTTCACCATTTTCTAAACCTATAAATAGAAGGGCTTGGCCTTTGTTTCATTCACCAACAATAAGGCCTCAATTTTTTTGAAAGAAAGGCTTTGTTGTGGGAGAACTTTTTATAAAGATCTCCTTAGTTAAATTTTTGGCGTGGAAGTGCGTATTGGTCTGTGGAATTAAGTATTTAGGGTATATTTCTTATTTAATTTTTGTAATGTTATTATTATTTTTAATTGTTAGTTAAAGTTTGAATTTTTGAAGTTTAGTTAGTGTTGTTAATAAACTAGTTAGTTTACTATGTTTATTTTGGCTTAGAATTGGTTATGTAAATGAGTTATTTGTGATGACTTTTAATATTTTGTGATGAATTTCATTAATTAATTATTATTAATGATATTAAAGTTATTTAATGATTATATTAAATAATTTAGTTTAAAAATGATTTTAATATTATAAAAATCATTTTTTAAATGAAAATAAGGTATTTAAAAATATTTTAAGTTATAAAATATAACTTTTAATATTTAAATGATAATTTCATTAATAATTAAATATTAATGATATTAAGATAATATTAATGATATTTAGTTTATTTAATAATTATTATTAAATAAATAGTTTAAAAATGGTTTTACTTATTTAAAAACCATTTAAAGAGGATATTAAGGATTTAAAAATATTTTAAGTTATAATTAATGACTTTTAATATTTGGATAAATAGTACATTAATATTTAAATATTAATGGTAATTATTTAAAAATGATTTTTATTGTTTTAAAAATCATTTAAAGAGTAATATAAATGTTTTAAAAATAGTTTGAGTTATTATAAATAACTTTTATATTTTAGCGATGGTTTCATTAATAGTTTAGTATTAATTAAACTATTAATGATAATGGAATTGTTTAATGTTTAAATCATTTAATTATGATTAGATAATTGAAAGTTATATAAGCCCGAACTAGTGACTTGAGAAATAGATTATGAAGTTACGAATTTGAAGAAGAACACCTATAGTATGATTATATCCTTATAGGCCCTTTAGTAATGATTTGAATTATTTTAAATTTTTCAATTTACGGAAATTGCGAAAATGATTAAAAATAAGATGTACGATATTCTGAGATGTTGAGGTATAGAATAAGAGTCTTAGACTCGGTATTTGCGATAAAAGGTTGTCGAATCTGGCAAACAAATGTCGGACCTTATAAAAGAAAGAAAAAGACTCTTTGTAAGAGCATGGATGAGATATTTGAAAATGTATAAAAATATTTCAAGTATAGAATAGGAACTAAAAGTATGATCCTTTGTGATTATGTGATTAGACTATGTCTTTGTTGTAATAAGCGATACTATGTGTTAAGATATATTATTTCTAATCGAGCGAATGATCGATTATTGATAGGTTGTGATAAAGAGATAAAACCTAAGTTGAGATTTGTAATCGTGAATCGGTAGTATCCTACCTTTGCATTTTCTTTGTGCGATGGACATGAGTAAGTTTGAATTATTCTATTCTGTCATGCAGATTATATATGCGCTTTGATTATCAACATGTTAGCTCGGATATATATTACATTAAGTTGATTTCTAAATGGTTATACAAGTGTCCCCACTTGGATAACCATAGCATTATTCACATGTTGATATACCTTGTCGATTACCAGTATACATATATGTTGAATTACATATATTATTGTTGAGCAAGATTAAAAACCTTCGGGTTTGGAACCGGGCATGTATGAACATCCCTATATGGGAAGATTTTTTTAAAGTGGCGGATAGAGTGGCGATGAATTTCGTTCAAGTTATGTAGTATTGATCAATCTGAAGTCTGTGAGTGATCACCCTCGTGTGTGTAAGTAAGCTAAGCGGTTTTGCGGATGGATTTACGCTAAACCTTTTGAAAATGAAAAGAATGTTCATAGTATGATTCTTAAACCCTATTATTCATGGGTAGAGCGAGCCAAATTTAAATAATTTGGAAGAGATTTGTTATGTGAATTTTTTATCGGTCTGATTACTTCACAACTTTCGATTCGTTGTAGAAGTGTTATGTAAAGAGAATACTTATATTCTTTCGACTTATATATATAATTGCTATTACTTCTTTGGGCACTCAAATGCTCATCCTTGCTTAAATTAAATGTTTTCGATTATGTATGAGCAACTTTGAAGGCTCGAACACGAACAAAAAAGGAAAAGGAAATTTGATCGAATAAGTGTGTATCATGAGTTAATGGTTATAGTTGTATTGGTATCTATTCAAGTATTATAAGGAATGTATTTGAAGGTCACGTTGCACAGGGAAGTAAACTTTGATGTATGTAAATTAAGTTGAATGTATTATTATTTTAGTATTATTGACTTAAAGAAATGGTATCGTGGAGAAGCAAGAGTTCGGGTTTCAAGTACTGGATTTGGTAAGACATAAACACCCAACGATATCCCCAAATTAGGAGGCCTAATAAGGCTAATAATCACCATTGCAAAAAAGTTGATGAGACAAATATTTAATTCTTTTACTATCTAGTTCAAATGTGGGATCAAAAAACAATTCAATCCTCGAATTTAACGAGAGAGAATGACAAATTCTCCTACACATAAAAAAAATGCAAACACAGATGGAAAAACATGAAAAGTATAAAAACATACAATCACAAAATCAATATATCAAGACAAAATCACCAATTTCACCAAAATCAACAAACCGCCATCCCTCTCCCTTGATAACATTGATAAAAACATAAAGAGTATCGTAAACTTTTGGATGAGCTATGGATTGAAGATAAATAAATAAATTAACCTGAAGAAAGAATAGGAGTAATCAATTGCGCTTATAGACAACGTGGTGGAAGCGGGTTCCTACCACATGTGCCGAATGTGTGACCTATACCGCCACCTTCTAGCCCATGCATAATAATATCCTTCCATCATCATGAATCGATTCTCAGATCAATTGAGCTATCAACGTTGACCAGAACCATCAATACATGTAAATTCTCCGTCCCTTTCTTCACTTGGAATTAAAACCCTAGGTCTTCATAATTTGTGTATTCCAACCGGTCCTTAACCGTAGATAGGTTCATGTAAAAGCAATGATTGAGATGGTAGATCGGTGAGTGGCACAAAGAGGAAAGAGGATCGCTTTCAACAATGGATTGTGAAACGAGGGAATAGAAAGTTGGAAACAAAATGGGAATAAATTTGAATATATTTTCTATTACGATCGACTGATAGGAATACTCATCTGTTCCAAACATAAAAGTTAGAAAACATTTTTTTAAAAAAACAACTGTAAGTTAGTTAAAAAGTGTAATTATTATATGTAAATTTATTACCGTAAAAAATTTAGTGTATTTATATTATAATTTTTATTCACCATAATTAATTATAAAAAATTATTTAGAACAAGATAACGATCAATTTTATCCCTCGCAATAAATTTCTGAATAATGATATATAGTGAGTAATAATTTCTTCACTAAAAAGATTTTTTCCTCGCAAATTTTCATCATAAATTGGCTCCAAAAATCTTTCTATCGCCTCAATTTTGCGAGGGAAAAAATATAAATTGTGAAGGATGTTTCTTTCGCTAATAACTATATTGTCACTATACTTTTTCCTTCACTATTCCTTCGCTAAACAACTCCTCATGTGAAGGAATAAATTCCTTCACAAAATTTCCTTCGCTAGAGGCCATTTTTGGTTTAGTGAAAGGGGAAGGAGAAAAAGGAAGAGGCAAAGGCAAAATTACTCAATCTTCAAGGAGTCCTCCTACATGACAGCCTCGTCATCAGACACCATGATCTGAACAGCAGCAAATTCTCATGGCTTAACCAATAAAGAGTCAAGGGCCCTCTCCAGCTCACAAGAAGTGACCACCACAGGCCTAAGAATGCCAATTGGAGATCCTGCATTCATGACTAGACACAATCATTTGGAAAGGCAAAGTTAAAGCAAGATGGAAGATATAGCATAGCGTGATGAAGTTGGCAGGAGAAGAAGAGCTGCATTGTATGCTAATCCTCCAAGGAGCAAAAGGCAGAAAAAATAGAGATAAATTGAAAATCATTTCTTATTGATGTAACTAAGCTTAATTGTAATATCTGTCTTCACAAACATCAATAAATTCATGCTTATTCTCTAGAGGTTTCAATTGCTCACTAAAACACTAAGTCATATTTACTTTCTAGTAACTATATCTAGATAATCATGAAACAAATCTCCTTGGTTATGTCAACATCAAATAGGGGAGATTTTTGGAGATTGCATATTTAAAATTTGATGTTGAAAGTAAATATTCATGATTATATGTAAAGTCCTACAAGGAACACATGTACAATTACTTAGTAGTAGACCAAACTTGTTAGGTTGATCTGAGCTTTAATGTTTATCATTCTGTAAATGAATGTACAGAAAAAAAAGATTAAAGTTGTTAGGTTGATCTATATCTTGAGATGTAATAGATAGGCATCAGCAGAATCGTAGTATGTCGAGCTGATCAAAAGATTGTAGAAGCCAAGGCAGAATCATAGAGTATCAAGAAATGTAGTCTATCTGCTTTGGAGGGCCTCTCTTAAAATCGTAGAGTGATCCATACGCCTGCCAAGTCAAATTCAAGAATCATAGAATGCTCTCGAAAGCGTATAGTCTGCAAGACAAGAAAGTGAAGATCGTAGAATACCGAAACTTAAGAGAAATCTTAGTGTGTTGATTCTTCAGTACCAGATCAAGCTCTAAGGTGGAAAGACACCACGATCAGGATCGCAATGTATCATCTGTCTGCATCAGAAGCACCGAGCAGTGTCCATTATTTTAATTATAAAGGTTAACACATATGGAATGGGTTATAGACGTTGAAAGTATCGGGAGTCCCAATGACATGACAGTCATCCTTAGTATGCAACAAAGAAACGTATTAAAGAAGCTAAGAAAAGTACTATAAGTCAGTAAAAAACACCTTTTTAGGTGTTAGGTGAGATAGCAGTCTGTAGTGTTAGTGGACCAGACGGCTGGACAGAAAATTTTTAGAAAGTCACCATCAGTGCTCAGAAATGTCAAATACATTTAATGCTTCAATGGATGTCTTCAAATGGATAGATTTCAAAAGCATCATATATACAAAACACAAATAGGTGAAAAGAACAAGCAAGCAAGAAGCAAAAAGAACAAAAATGCTGAAGAACATTTAACTCTCAACTCTACAATCTGAAAAGAAAGCTTGCTCAACTACTCAGTTCTTTCGAACTCAAGCTTAACGATAACTGAGTAGCATCATTCAAGAACTCAACTACTATCAAGTAAAGTAAGAAGTTCCATGTTAGAAGGACTTGAAGAGTTCTAAGTGAACTGAGAAGTACAAAGTCTATTAGACTTGAATAGTTCAATAGTGAACTAAGAAGTTTCAAGACTTCTGGTCTTAAAGGAGTATGTGAGATTCGAAGATTGTAAATATATCCTTAGTGGATTTCCTACTCGAGGAGTAGAAGAGTGGACTAGGAGCTTTGAATGCTCTAAACCACTTCAAATCATTGTGTCTATTATAATCTTGTCATAACTGCTATAACTGTCATAACTGCCATAACTGCTTAACTTATATTAGCTCGTTATATCGTAAAGGAAAAATAAACAAATCTCAAATCCGATGTGTTTAAATCATTATCAAAACTAACAAGTATTTTGAAAAGAAGAATTTAAAAATATCTATTCAACCCCCCCCCCCCTTTTCTAGGTAACTTTTGTGCTTCTAGGATCTAACACACCCCTCTGAGTAAATCATATGAAGAAATGCTACTCTTTTTGATATGCGAAAGAAGGATTACTGAGTTGCTGCCTCCTATAAATCCCAAGATAAAGAGTTATGATTCCACCAAGATATGTCTCTACCATTCTAACTCACCCGGACATGTGATTGAGGGATGTTGGTCTTTACGACATAAAATCCAGGATCTCATTGAAAATGGAGAGCTGAAGATAGAATCCCCCATAACCAGAAAAGGTGAAAAGGAAATAAAAGCTTAAGACGTCCACTTGAGATAGACAGTTCAAAAGAGGTGAAGGCTATGAGCACCAATCCTGACAGAACACAAGGTGGACTTATCCTAATGCAGGGAATGATAAAGGAGACAAGGGAATCCGCAAAAGAGATTCCTCCGCTAACATCAAACATTATGTGGCCCAAAGATATCAACCACGTTCTTGATTTCACCATCTTAGATGATGAGGAGGAAATACTAATCCTTTCCAAGGAAGAAAAAGGAAAAAGGAAAGTTCCTTGCAAGAAATGACACAACAGTTCAAGGGAGATTTCATGGTTGAATCCTCTCAGGCCCATGAAATTGGTGAAGGAACAGATGAAGAAAAAGGGGGTGAGGTTGTTGGGGAAACCAAGCCATCAAAGAATAAGGAGTTTATAACTTTTTGTGATGGGTCCAGTTCCAACATCCTTGAAGAATGTACTGAATCAGGAAGTGATCGAGTTATGGCCATAAGTGAATATATTCAGAACCAAGAGGTAACCGTTATCGCGAGCTTTAAAGGCAACATAACCACTGATGACTGGACTATCAGGACTCAGCTAGCCAAGAAGATGTAGATCCAGAGGATAAAGTTTGGAGTTCCTAGAGATGTTGGGACGGTATCACTTTCTTCGCAGTATGCCTTTTATTTTCCATGCATGTAAATATTAAAAAAATCAAAAAATTAAAATCAAAAAAATCATGCCAGTCAGGTCTCAACATCAAACATGAACTACGAAAGACCTAATCTCTCCTCATCAATGGGAGTACGTAGGCAACCATTTATGGTGCGGTCAAACCAAACAAAAACCCAGACAAACACTTATCAAACCATTCAGCTCATCAAGCAGAAACCACATAGACCTGATCTCCCCTCATCAATGGGAGTACATAGGCAACCATCAGTGGTGCGGTCTGACCCTCAAAAGAAACAGCGATACACCAAGACAACCAGCAACAAGGATCTTTAAAGAGCCGACACCCTCAATCACAAGTCTTCATCAAATCAGAAGAAAATCATCAAGGCCGATTACACAAATAAGTCAGGAACAAGGATTGAGGGCATCAAAGCCCAAATTCACTACCTGTTCACCATATGGTACATAGATAAAATCCTTTCACGATCTCAGCATCTTATCAGCCCATCTATCAAAGCAACTATCCCAGACAAAAAGCAAGGCAGGGGAAATTTCAAAATCGGTGAAAACCCGATATTGCGACCCTTACATTAAGACTAGGGCAATCTTGGAAACAGCGATAACTCAACACTGGGGCATTTATCAACCATCCTAAAGAGGAAAATGCACCAGTCAGCACCATTAGCATGGTCCATCATCATCTCACTGGAAATTCAATATGATCATTTGGTCTTTTCCAATCATACCGTTCTCAGAATGAATAATCCACGTGTGAGGTATGACTCTTCCACCACTTTATGAGCTTTCAGTCTCCATTTACATTCATTAGCGATAATATACTTGTTAAGAACGAGGTTTTTGCTTAGCTTGTTATGAATGAGATTGATTCTGAAAAGCGTTCATAAGGCCAGAATCACGGGAGCAATTAGAGAATTAAGACTATTCAACCCTTTTGATTAGGCACAACATCCTAGTTCAAAGTACTTTTTGGAACAGACTTGACCTCATATGCATGTCTGCACTTTGCGATTGCCCTGACTCTTAGTTGTGGGGTATGAAGCTATGACAAAAATAATGGCAATTAATGAAAAGATAAAAGATAAGTCACCGGCCTAATATATCGAATCGTGGCCTAGGGTGCTCGAGTTATTAAGCTTGAGGGGTGTCTTTATACGTGGTGCTCTAAAGCCATCTGGTTTGGGAGTCACCAGCCTAACGCTCCTTACACGGGTAACTTAACGCCTAAGAAAATGAGCATTAAAAAAATTACAGGCAAAACTTGAGCATATCCAAATCGTGGCATAGGTTATTCGAGTAATTAAGCCTGAGGGGTGTCTTTACACCTGGTGCCCTAAAGCCATCTGGTTTTGGTGTCACCGGCCCAATGTTCCCTACATGAGTGACTTAGAGCCTAGGAAAATGGACCTTTCAAGCTCAGGTAAAGAAATAAATAGAGTGATCGTCTGACTTATCTCGAAGCATGGCCTTTATTACTCGAGCCAGTAAACTTGAAGGGGTGTCCTAATACCCAGTGCCCTAAAGCCCTTTGGTTTGGGAGTCATTGGTCCAAAACTCATTACATGGGTAATTCTGAATAGCCTAAAGAAAATGAGACTAGTTAGGCGAGAGGAAAAAAGAGCGAGAATCAAGAAATTTTGTGAAGGCATAGAAATGAAACCATTGTTAAGAGTTGTGTTACTCATAGTACATATGTCATATGAAATCAACTTTGCAAAGAATAACATCTAGAACAAAGATGAAGTATCTCTAAAATAGGGAGATAAGTCTTTTTAAGCTAATGCTACCCATGAATAATGACCATGGATGTTTCAAAATTTTCTTGTGATTTCATAACTCATTCAAATTGTATAACTTCTACTTTAAATGCCTTATTCACAAAAGTGTACTAATCTTGATGGCCAAGCCATCAAGCTTTTAGTGCATTTTGTTCTTTTGATGTGCATGATATTTCTCACTCGTGACTTGGCCAACAAAGAGAGTTTCTCATATGAATCCCCGGCGACAATAGGTGAAAGGACTGGGGCATTTTTTGATTCTAGGAAAGGGAAGGAGTTTAAGGTGGGATCAAGCTTCTCATCAAAAGAAAGGGGAGAACTCCTGAAAGAAAGCATGGCGACATAAGCTTGCCCCTACAAAAGAAGGGGAAAATTCTCAAGAAAGTCCTTAACTCAAAAGCAGAAGCCCAATGACAAAAGGTCTAGCGAATGAAATCGTCACCATCAAATGTGTAAACCTACATCAAGTCCTCACAGGTCGAGGCCTCTACACCGAAGTTCAAATTTTGGCAATGAAAGAATGGGTTGCACCCTCCAGGGATGTCAGCGACACTTAGGTCATCAGTTTAGCCGAGTTATAATTCAAAAGCATAAAGAAATGGTGCAGAAGCACCCAACAGCGAAAAAAACTCCAAATCGCCTTAGAAAGGGTGAGGTAAGTTTCTACTCCAGGTAATTTAAAATGTGCATTAACCTAGGACAATATACTCCTAAGGATAAATCTAGATCATTGCATCATGCATGATCTGCACATGTGCAAATATGCTACATCAGCGTATATCTCCATCAAGGTTTAGCATGCATCTCCAGTAGATTTAAATATGAATGAACATTAAATGCCTAGATTCATCACAAACATCATTTGGTATTATAAGCCATTGACATCAATCCAGCGTAACATCAGGCAGAGTCTGGTGAAGTAAGCCGTTGAATATTACTTCATCGAAGGTATCAAAAGATTCGGTATTTTAAACCATTAGCATCAATTCAACATAACATCAAGAAAGTTTAGTGATGAAAGCTTTGTATACCACCATTCGAGTGGGAATCGAAATAGTTTGGTGATATCAGCGTAGCTAACTACCAGCAGGGTAAGATCCGTTATCAAACTACCAGAAGGGTAGGCACCGTTGTCAAACTACCAGCGTATACATCAGGAAGTTCCGATGATTTCAGAACGTCACCCCTAGTAGAGATGTAGAAAATATATCAATTTGTCTTCATTAAACAGGCATCGACAACATCGACAAAAAGACAAACTGTTGGAGTCAACACCAGCATAGGCATCAACAATAACCGGTAAAGGAAAAGCGATTACGATGTATGAAGTGCAATTTGTGAAATACAATATGCGAGTTGCGAAGTGCGATTGGCCACAAGCAAAGTGCAAAATGCGATTTGTAAACTGCGATTTGTGAAAGAATTTTAACATTCATCATAACATTCATTACATTGCGATTTAAATCATTAAAAATACCTTGTCATATTTCAAGTGTCTAGTAATCTTTATCATGTTCATTCCATTGCATTACATGAACATGATAAAGAAGAGCATCTGTAGACACTCGAATTTTTTTTTCCTGTTACTAACTATGCAGGAGGGAAAAACGTCTTTTTCACACTCCAGAGATAACCCTGGAAGAGTCAATCCCAACCCCGAGGATAACCTTGGGAGATCCAGTTTCCATTCTCATTGATAACCCCGAGAGATACAGTTCTAACCCCGGAGATAACCCCGAGAGGTCAATCCAACCTCAAAGATAACCCTGAGAACAATTAGAGTCAACAGCAGGCCAATCTTAAAGATAACCCTAGGAAAAGACTGCTACAACTGTGCCAAAACTGAAGATAACCCTGGGAGGGGAAAAATGGTCATTTTGCCAACTTAACCTCAATTCAAATAAAATTAACTCATTTCAATGAAAATTGCATCAAAACATGTCCCACAAGAATCATATCTCAACTTTCGAGCGCAAACTACGCAAAATAGCCCAATGGATTGCTTGCGGAGATCCAAAGATGTCATTTCAGTCATGGATCCATCTTCCAGGATTCGAAAAAGAGAAAGCCCTATGTCATTTATTAGCTCTCAGAAAGAGCTTTCCAGAATGGTATGGCACGCCTCCATAGGACTCCCGGATTGAAAGTTGTGAAGGTTCGAGTGGACAGCGCATTGTTCGAGTTCACGTACTTCGAGACAATGAGACCCGACCTTCCCAGGGCAGCTCGGGCAGCCATGGGTAGACCTATTGCTACCACAAGTTTACTCGCAACACTTTTGGTCTATAAATAGACCCCCCATTAGCCATAAAATTTAAGAAAAAAGGAAGAAAATAGAGAAAACTCTGCCCATTTCAGCCTGCAACCTCTTCTAGAGTGCTCCAAACTGAGTGATTCTTTTTTCTAAACACTTTTAAGCTTGTGTTTTGTAATATACCAAAGTTTAACCGATGGAAACCTAGTTTTCAGGCGTCAAAAGCAATCTGAAGTCTTCTTGGCAGCCCACTTTAAGATTTTTTCAGATTTTTAAGCTTTTTCTCACTTCTGTATATATATATATATATATATATATCTACTAACGTTGAGAGTAGCGTCATGTGGGTATGCCCAGATCATCGATACGTGACTTTTTATTGCTTATATATATATATTATTAAACTTTGCTTCGATTGAGTCCGAATATAATATTCGGAGTGTTTACTGCTTTTGTATATATATAAATACTTATATATATATATATATATATATATATATATATATATATATATATATATATATAACTTTCGATTAGGGCTCGGAGATCACTTCGTGACCATTTACCACTTTATATATATATATATATATATATAAATGTTATCTCACTGCAGGCTAGATTTGCCTAAATCTGACTATTTCTCACTTTGACCGGTTCATGTTGACTAAACTGGAATAGTTTAGATTTATTCAAATCTAGTTCTTTTTCTAGCTTTTTATACATATTGCTTTCACATGTGAGCCTAGGAATCATGTGATCACATATTCAACTTCTGAATCTAGATTCGGTTTCTGTGATGGACATTTTCAGTTGTAGCCAGCTTATAAATTATTCACGGTGTCTGAATTTCCTTAGATGACTCTCATGCCCACAAGGAGTTCGACACTGCTATGTATCTTATTTTCTCGAAGATGCTTAGAATCTCAAAAATAAAAGCAATCAAGCCGAACACTTAATAAAATGAAAGTATCAAAGGCCTCAATTACTATTGAGCATAAGGGTTTGAAAACCTGCTTTCCCGAAACTTCACTGCTATATCTTGTTAAAATTAAACTTTTATACAAAAGTCAAACCCTTTGTATATAGGTGCAAACGAGGCATAGCACTATTTCTAGAAAATTGCACATAGGCCTTACACACACATACAAAGATAAAAGTTTAATGAAGAGTGGCGGTAACCATGTTATCACAGAAGTCAGGGGGTGCCTAACACCTTCCTTCCGCTTAATCAAGCCCCCGGACCCTAACGAATTTTGGTTTCTTAGACCAGTTAAACAGTGCCAAATCACTAGGTCTTTATGCAAACCTTTTCTCGGTTGAATTGGTACAACCATTTAAAATATACCAACTGGCGACTCTAAAAGTCAAATCGTCGACATTTACATGTCGAACCTTTTCAAACAAAACTCATCTAAAATGAGAACACCAAAAGACAAGCATAGAAAGGGACAAATAAAAATCTCGACGTCGATAGTGAGCTTGGATAACTAATGTGTATATATACATATATAAATAGGATACTATAAGACTTTGTAGTGATGTTAAGCTTTAAGATTTGTAAACTACGCTAAAGGCAAGTTTCCTAACTTCATTCTTATATTGAATGCAAATATCTAAACCTTATCTTGTATTATGCAAACTTTGAATCGTTGTTATGCCAACTATATTCATATTGAGTAAATTTTTGTTTGAAAATTAAGTGTATATCTTGATTCATTTTGCGAGCATTAAACTTATTATTTTAAAATGTATTGTAAAAGTTGTCTAAGCCATTTGACTCGGCTAGACTAATATTATGTGTTAGAAAGCTATCCTAACCAATTGTCTTGGTGCAGACTCTTAAAAATCTACTGAGATGAACAACCCTCATCGAAGGGAAAATTATATATTGTCAGGAAACCAACGTGCTCACAAACAACATGTTTAAATGCTATGTATAACGTAGGATATTTTAGATTGATCATCTATTATACTTGTTTTATTGGATTATCAGTTTAATACTGTTGATTCTAGTAGGAGTTTTTGGTCCATAGTGACTACTCAGTGTTGAAACCTTTGAATTCTTTTAAAATCTTTTTGTTTATAATGACTCATCGTTTAAAATTTAAAGGATAGTTTTGGAACTATTGATATCTCTGTATATAGCTTTATTCCTTATTTCTTGAGTTGTCTTTAGTCATTATACCTTTGAGATTATTAAATTTATATTATGCTTGTTCACCCTTATTGCTATATTACTTGCTAGGCAAATTTTTTATTGATTGTTGCTTCCCTAAAACATTTCAGTTAATGCAGAGCAAGGCAGTACCATGGAATAGTTTTAGCCCTTTAAGTTAGAAAAGTTATTGTTATTATTATATTGTATTAAGAAGTGATTAATGTTATGCTTTAAGTTATGTCTTAGACTTAATTATGTAATGTTGTAGTAACAGTTACGAGACTTTGGGATGAGAATATTTATATTAAATCAATAAAAATTATTCTATTATTTTTGTTGTGTGAAACTTTAGTTTGTTATTGAAATTAGAACGTGAGCACCAGATTTAAGGTACATGTATCTAAATTTAGGGGCGTCGCAAGTTGGTATCAAAGTATTAGGTTATAAACCTTAGGAGCGAGAATCCTTAGACTATAACCTTAGAAGAATTTAGAGAATAATAGGAGATTAAACTCATATAGAATTTTCTTAGAGAGTTAGTAGTATTATGAAATATATCTTCATTCCATACGATGAATTTATGTTTTATTTGACATTCTAATGGAGTTTGTTGTCTTATGTTTGTGGTTGTAGGATGTCGGACTTGAGAGGCCCTAGTAAGAATATTCCACGACCAAACGAATATTCCCCGACAACAATGAATATTTTATAACCACTTGCTTATTTGAAATATTTGCGCATTTTACCCATAACTAACCACATTAATCAAATCAACCCTTACTATTTCAAAATAACAAATAGAGGAAATTCAATTTCATTTATAATAAGTTGGGGTCTTACAGATGTGCATTGTTGAAATTGATGAAATAAATATTTTATTGATGTGATGGTTGTTGAATCTAAATTTATTAGATAATTTTCTAAATTAAATTAATTCATAATTTAGAGAGTTGTAATATAACATGAGATGTTGTACGGTTGTGTTGATTTAATAATTTAGATGGTATATTAAATTATTAAATAAAGCTATAATGAAAATTATAATTTTGTGATATTTGCTAAAATGGTATATTTAATTAAAATATAGTATGCGATTAATTTACTTGGTTAATGTTGGATATGAAAATCCAAATAAATAATATGTGATTATAAATTATAAAATAAAATTGTTTATTAAAATAAATTAAGGGAGTGTAATTTAGTTTTTGCCAAACAAGGCTTAAATATATTAAGTCTTTAAAATTTAAAGGGTTTTGCCAAACAAAGACTCGTGGCTTTTGGATTTTAATATTTGAATTAAAATAAAATAAATTAAAATAATAAATATAATATATTTATAATATATACGTTAGTTTTGTAACTGATATTTTATTAATTTTGCCGTATTAAGGATTAGCAGTTTTATTTTTACGCATTATAGCTATTAGTTTGTTTTCTTTTTACGCATTCTAGTTGCTGAGAAAAAAGAGAAGAACATTCATAGAGAATTGAGAGAGAGTTGAGAGGAAACCTGAGGATTTTATAGTGATTATCAGTGGTGATAGCAAGGATTGCAAGCAAATTAAAGGTATTTTACATAATCTTAGTATTGTGTATATATATATATATATATATATATATATATATATATATATATATATATATCTCTGTATCATGACATAGTTTTGTTTATGTTCTGTGAAATCAAATTGATGAATTGTGGATATATATAGTTGCTAATTGTGATTATACTTGTTTATGATGCTGGAGTTTATGTGTAGATAAGAAATTGTATGTGTATTACAGTTAAAAAGGAAGAAAATTATGATAGTGTTTGTATTTCTCATATGGCTTGTGTAAGTATCAATTTTGATGGTCAATTCGTATGATAAACTATAAATTGAGTCTTGTATATGTTAATTCATTAAGAAACAAGCATAACGTAATTTGAACGAAACAATTTGGCGAAGTATAGAGATTACAGTGATGATTTTTGCAAGAGATGTCAAAAATGGAGTTTTCATATGAAAATATGGAATTTGAGAAATTAAATTAGCTTAAGTTGTTGTTAAATTGTTGTAATTGGTTGAATATGTTAGCAAACATGTTTGTAATAGTTTTATATCAATTGTTTGTGTTAATTTTACTATTTGGTGGGTGAAATTTGTGTTAGTTGGCTTAAGAAAAGTGCATTATCTATGTTATGCAAAAGCTGGAATGCAGTATAGCTGGCACAAGAATTGTCGTATCGCAAGCGCGCCATGAAACCAGTGTAAAATTGGCGAGGTCGCGCTAGTGCCCAGTCTCAGACAGTGAAGTCTGCTAATTCTGCAGACTTTGGACGTTCAATGTAACTTAGCCTAGTGTTAGGTTAATGTGAGAACCATGTAACAACAAGGTTAAACAGAGTCGTGTTATGTGGTTAGTAAATTCAAAGTTATAAAAAATGATTTATAAGTTATGAACGTGTTATGTTATAATTGAGTTTATGCAATGAATGTTAGTTAAGTGTTGTGATGTTAACACTTAGGAATTCTGAAATGTAAATGGTAGCATAAGACTTGTGCTAAAATGATAAGTTTAGCTAGAAATGTACATGTTGTGGTATGTTAGCGTATCTAATAGGTATTTTGGTTCTAAACCTATGTGTAGGTAAACATGAGTTTAATATTATAGCTTACGCTCGAGGCAAGTTTCTAGACTTCTCTTTTTACATTGAGCAAGTTTTCCTAACTCTACACCTTCGTTGAGATAGTTCATTTATTACACTGTGCAAGTTTATACATACTATTGAGCAAGTTCTTGTATCTAGTTTGTTTATGATTTCTAAATCTAGATCTTATTCTGATATTGAACAAGTTATTCTTGTCTTTAACTTGTTATCTAGCATGCAAGTTTTCATATTCTAATATACTCATGTTGAACAAGTTTTATCGTTTAATGTACTATTTGTTATGCATGCGTAGTACTCAATTCTAAATCACATTCGCTTAATATTGTTCAAGCAAGGTACATTATGATTATTCGTTGTTTATGCTGTTAGTTTATTCCTAAAGCATGATTTTAATTTTCAATGTCGATTTAGTTATGATTACTCCATAGCATGACGTTATCAATATTGTATTCAACTAATCCTTAGTTGATGACCGTTAAATTCTAAATTACCCTTGAAATGTATCCAAACCAAACTTACTTTGGTGCGGACTTGTACTTTAAATACTAAGAGGAACAACCCTATTATTAGGGGATAATTTACTCTTAGCGTTGAAATGTTTGTGCACAATACATTATACGAAGGACTGATCCCCCTAAGTACGAGGAGTCCTTATAGTCTTATGACTGTTAAAGTTGGAGTTGAAAGATTACTCGCAACTGTGGACATAGTTCGTGGTCTTATGACCCTCGGATATTTACATTCCATATTTTGATTCCAGTCTTTGGTTATCATTGATAGAGTACTATTCAGTTTTGATGAGCCTATTTATGGGCAATTATTATTATCTTGTTGATTCATTTCTATATCTAGTGAGAAATTGTTTTGTTTACTCTTGCATAAATATTATTATTACAGCTAAGGTTGAGAAGGTAGATGAGCCTTCAACTAGCAAAGGAAAGGGAAAAATGTACAAGTGATGAAGACTTGTAAAGTTTATTTATTAATTATGCTGATAGACTTTTAAATAATGATGTGATGTAATAATTTTATTTCTGCGCTTATTTGATGTTTAAAGGTTAGACAACCTGGGATGTTTTTTTTTAATTTAATAATGTAACCCTATTTAAAGGGAGGATTTATGGTTTAAATATTATTTTATTTGGGTAGATAGTATGTATGCATGGATAGTGAGCACCAAATCTTATAGGAAGGAAGTACCTAGATTTGGGGGTGTCACAAGTTGGTATCAAAGCTTTAGGTTATGAACCTTAGGTGGGGAAAGTCTTAGGAAGTAACCTTTGAAAAGATAGTGATGATAAACTCTTATCGAGTTTTAAGGAAAAAGTAATAAAACACTTATGTGCTTATGTGATTGTAAGTTATGTGCTCGTGAGTGTCGAGTAGTAATGATTAGTAATTAAAACTTTAAATTTTGTTGTCAGGATGACTAATGTAGGAGGATCCAGTCGGGCTAGGAAGGAAGGATCCCAAATGCATAGAGAGGAGGAGCCTCGAGATATTCAGATGGTTTGGGAACAGCTACTGCCACGGGGAGCATCTCCGTTGGTCACAGTAGTTGAGCAGGAGAGAATACCTGATGAGGATGATGAGATAGAGACGGACGAGGAAGACCCTATTGAGCTGCCACAGTCGGATGAGGAGGAAGAACTTACACTTAACTTGATAGATGCCCATATGTATGACGAGATGTATGACCGCAATGTGGAACTTCAAGATACCGTCGAGGAGTTGCAAGAGATAATAACTGAACAACAGACCTCAATGGCGCAGAAGGACAACGAAATCCAGGATCGAGAAGAGCGGCTAAACAATGTTGAAGAGAAGCTGATCCACACGGAAGGGAAAAATGAGCAACTGATAGAGAAGATTGCAGAACTGGAGAGTAAGCTGAAAGAAGAATCTACGAAGAGGGCAAGAGCCGAAGACGCATATGAGGAAACTTTTCAACAAGCCAGGATGGCAGAGAGAGACTATAAGACCCCAACTTTTATGAATAATGAATTTTTTTTCTCGAAATATATTTTTGAATATTATTGTGTGGATTTGATATAATGTTATAGTTGTGGGTAATATTTACAAATTTTGCAAAGTAAGCAAGTGGTTATATAATATTCGATTAGTCGGGGAATATTCGTTTTAACAGGGAATATTCGTACGATGACACAATCATTGGTGGACCCAACAACGGAAGTATTGTCGTAGTTAGAAAATGACAGAATTATCTTTTTATAAAAATAACGGTGAAAGTGTTACCGTTAAAATTGTTGAACTATCCGGTAGTAAAAGTACTGTAATACGCGTGGTTGCATAGTAGCACACGATATTGATTATTGATGCTTACGTGAGAAGTCACTCAGTTATACTTAATTATTGCTACAGTAATTTCTGCATCATATCTCTCATATTATTGATTCGATTATTGTCACAGTATCATCTGCATAATATGATATATTATTAAATCAATAATTGAGACGACAAAGTTATTTATATTATTAAATTGCAATATTTACAATGTCTAGAAGTTCTGTCAAGGAGAGGTTTGGTCATCTAATTGAGCGCCAATAAGGAGAAATCCTTATTGGAAAGCCCCCTCTTTCCTGGGAACGACCTGGTTGTTAAATATTGTGAGTTATAATATTAATGATGAATAAGTTCGTGTTGCTTAAAGATGAAATTGATGGTTCCATTGTGTTGGAATTATTAGTGTTAGTGGAAATCGACATTTATTTCGATATTAATTGATGTCTGGAAGTTTTATTGACCAATCGGGTAATTAACCGGATAAATGAGCAATTAATTGCTATTAATTCACATGATTATAACTATTTGTTCACATGTGTGTACTATTGATTCACATTCTTGTACTATTAGGGGAGTTGGTGCAAGATTGATAATACTTGCATGACTAAGTTAAAAATGAAGGTATAAATAGAGGTACTATATTGTAATTCGTATTTTCACATGTCTAGAACTAATAATTCACATGATTTACTATTGAATCACATTATTTACTATTAGGGGTGGTGGTGCAAGTTTGATAATACTTCCAGGACTAAATTAAAAATGAAGAAAAAAAGGAAGGTATTATACTGTAATATTCTAAGCCCCAAAATGTGCAATTATCGAAACTATATTTTCCTATAAATAGAAGCTCATTTCTTCATTATTTATCACCAATTCACTCAAACTATATAGCAATTATTATAGAGAGAAATTATAGAGAGAAAGAAGAAGAGAAGTCTGCTACCTCTCTACTCAAGTATCCAGTTTCTTTCTAAGGTAAGGGGTATTATTTCTTTCGTATTCATAAAGAGAGCTTCTGTTATTCCATTCTTTATTATTATGTTGGAATAAACTGTTTATGCAAAGTACCGCATACATGGTGAAATTCTTCTGTTATTCCATTCTTTATTATTCTGTTGGAATATCATTTGCAGTGTGATTACACTAGACTGGTTCCATTCTTTATTATTCTGTTGGAATAACTCCGTCTGCATGCGATCTATCGAATGCATGGTGAATTCTTCTGTTATTCCATTCTTTATTATTCTATCGGAATATCCTGTCTGTGCGGATTATGCATGACCTGGTTCCATTATTTATTATTCTGTTGGAATATCCTGTTTGTGCATTTACGCATGACCTGGATCCATTATTTATTATTCTATTGGAATAACCTGTCTGTGCGGTCTATCACATGCCTGGTGAATTCTTTTGTTATTTCATTCTTTATTATACTCAGTTGCTTAAAGTTTTGGCTTCTATACTCCATGAAATTAGTGGAATATCCTTGATATTTACGCTTCATCCAATATCTTTTCATGGAAATATTCTTCTGAGTATTCTTGAATTTTACTCTACAAAGAAGTATCATGTTGACAATTTGGACATTATTGATTTCTGGATAAATTAGATTATAAATCTTTAAAAATTTATTCTTGAACTTGTTTTATTGAATTCCTATATCATTGTCATCATCCTCATGTTTATATTATGTTAAAAGTCATCTGTGGCCTGTAGTGTATAGATGAACTTGGTATGATTATGACCAGGGATTATTCGGTATAATCATGACCGTAATATTACAAATGATGTGATAAAAGTTCTCATTGGCCCATAGTGCAATGATGGACAGTTGTTGGCATGATCATGACCATTAATGAATACACAAATATCTTTGGCCCGTAGTGCCTGGATAAATTGTGGTCGTGATACTAAAGAATATCCTTGGCCGTAGTGCAAGGGTGATTCAATAATGTGGATTATTTATTAAGCTGAGTCTCAGCGATAAAAGTGATGAAAAACCTTTTAAATCATAGAAGATACTAGATTTTATTCTCTACTTGACTCTTCTAATGGATTTCTTGTTCCGTTGCAGTTAAACTTGATGTTTGTTATATTGTATCAGTTTAACACTATTGTAGGCTAATGATAATTTATTTTGCATTATCTTATTCATAATATTTCTTACTGGGCTAGTTGAGCTCACCCTTTTGCTTTCATTGTTCTCTTCAGGAAATGAGAACGTAGCCGGGACTAGTCGGGGAAGGGAGTGACGGTCCAGATGATATCATTAGTAGTCCTCACTATTCTGTTAAATAGTGTGACAATAAATGTAATGAGGACTCCATTGAGTGTGGATATTGTCTAGACGACAATATTATTTTTTGTCGTATTTTACACGACAGTTGTATAATTAAGTTTTTAATTGTATTTTGTACCATGTATTTGGCGACTCAAGATGGGTGATGTGTACCTATTTTGGGGGCATCACGGCTGGTATCAAAGCTTAGGGATATGATCCCTGGCTGAGATGTGAGACAAGAACTAGGAGGGGAGAGACGGGGAATTCCTTCGCTAGTATGATCTGCCTAAGTTTATTTGGTATTTAATTGGTCGCTCAGAGTATATGGATAATATGTGATATGTTAATTAACCCTTGTTTTGTGGCAGTATTTGAAAATGGCATCCAAAAATGTTGAGATAAGCAATGAAGCACATGAGACCGTTGAGTCACCAACGATCAATACCCAAGATAGTGTGCATCAGGAAGGCGATAATCCTTATGCAAACAACAACACTGACCAAATGATGAATGATGGAATGTTCAGAGGCTTTATACAATTCATACAACATCAGGTAAGAGCGGCTCCTGTCCAAAATGCAGGTGGAAACTGGCAACTCTCGGACGGTCCACCGCTTAAGCGATTCAAGGAACTAGGACCACCAGAGTTTTTTGGAGTGCAAAAACCACTTAAGGCGGAGACGTGGATAAAGTAGATCTGCAAGATATTTGATGTCTTAGGATGCTCCGAGGAACAAAAGGTTCCCTTTACCACCTTCATGTTGCGAACAGAGGCAGATTACTGGTGGGAATTTGTAAAGCGTACTCAACCTGTCGCACTGAAGATGACTTGGGAGAAGTTCCAAGAATTGTTCAACAACAAGTACTTTCCCGAAAGTATTCATCATATGAAAGAGGTAGAGTTCATCAAGCTAGAGCAAAACAACATGGCCGTGTCGCAGTATGAAGCCAAGTTCACCGAGTTGTCTCAGTTTGCGTCCCATTTAGTTGATAATGAGGAGAGAATGACGCGAATGTTTCTAAGAGGTTTGAAACCTGAGATACGTCAATATCTTATCTCTCATAAAGCGTGTTTGTAGTTAGATGTTGTTAATAGGGCTCGATTATTGGAGAGCGATAATGAGTCAACCCAACCAAAAGAGAGCAAAATGACAAAATGATAATACCGGTGATAGCGATCATCGAGCGGTGACAATAAGCGTGGAGGAATCAACATGCCAAAAATGGTAACCACTTCGGTGGTAATCATGGCCAAAATAATAAGAATGGACATTTCAAGAAGAGGAGATTCAACAATGATGGAAAGACATCAGCACCATTACCCGTTGTTAAGGAAGGAGAATGACCACCTATCATATGCTTCAAATGCGGAGGGGAGGGACACATCAGTCCAAACTGCGCGATGTCTTCCAAAGTGTGTTACAATTGTGGAAGAAAAGGTCACCTAGCCCGATTTTGTCATTTACCGAAGACAAGTCTGGCTGGGAAGGAGGCACCAAAGGCCGTCCCAGAAAAGTCAAAGCCGGTAGTGCAAGGGAGAGCGTTTGTCTTGACCTCCAAGAAATCAAGGAACATGAACGAGGTCATCACGGGTAAGCTTATCATAAACTCTAGCGAAGTCTATACCTTATTTGATACCGGTTCTACCCATTCTTTTATTTCTCCTACTTGCGCTCAATGTTTAAATTTAACTTTAGAGAAATTAGACTTTGACTTATCTGTTGAAACTCCGTTGGGAGAAACCTTTATTACATCCACTATTTATAAGTCTTGTTTGGTTCAAATCGGTACCCTCACATTACCTGTCGATCTTATTTCATTGAAAATACTTGCATTTGACGTAATTCTAGGGATTGATTGGTTAACTACTCACCATGCAAAAATCGATTGTTTTCGTAAGGTTGTTAGTTTTCATATTCCTAACCAACCTATTATGCGAATTCAAGCAACCAAACCACTAAAATCAATCACTGTCATATCAAGTCATAAAGCTATTCGTTTATTGAAAAATGGATGTCAAGCTTTCTTAGCCCATGTCACGGATTTAAATAAAAATACGTCATATTTGAATGATATTTCTATTGTTCATAAATTTCCTGACGTATTCCCTGAAGAACTTCCTGGCCTACCCCCAGAGCGAGAAATTAGATTTTGTATCGACCTTGAACCTGGTACAAAACCCCTTTCCAAAACCCCATATTGAATGGCTCCTATTGAACTTCAGGAGTTAAAGACCCAATTGCAGGAATTGTTAGATATTGGTTTCATTCGTCCTAGTACGTCTCCTTGGGGTGCTCCTGTTCTATTCGTGAAGAATAAAGATGGAAGTATGCGACTTTATTTTGATTATCGGGAGTTGAATCATGTCACCATCAAAAATAGGTACCCATTGCCTCGCATTGATGACCTATTTGACCAGTTGCAAGGAGCCAAATTCTTTTCAAAGATTGATCTTCATTTCGAATATCATCAGTTGAAGATTAAAACTGATGACATTCCAAAGACTACTTTCAGAACTCAGTACGGACATTATGAATTCCTAGTCATGTCTTTTGGATTGACTAATGCTCCTGCTGCCTTCATGGATATGATGAACCGAGTATTCAAGGAATATTTGGATCACTTTGTGGTCGTCTTTATTGATGACATCCTCATATACTCCAAAAGATGTGAAGACCATGAGCAACACTTGAGGCTGATACTCCAAAAGCTTCGTGAAAGCAAGCTATATATTAAGTTGAAGAAATGGAAGTTCTGGCTTGAGGAAGTTGCATTTCTTGGGCACATAATATAAAATCATAGAATATCTGTTGACCCAGCAAAGATTGAAGCAATTCAAAGCTGGGAGCAACCTAAGTTAGTAACCGAAGTACGTAGCTTTCTCGGCTTAGCTGGTTATTATCGGAGATTCGTAGAAGGGTTTTCTCGAATCGCTACTCCATTAACTCAGCTAACTCGAAAAGATACAAAGTTCGGTTGGAGTGAGGAATGTGAGAAGAATTTTTAATAACTCAAGAGGAGACTCATTTCAGCACCTGTTCTGACAATACCCCCTGGCTCGGAGGGATTTGTCATCTACAGTTATGCTTCAGGCAAAGGGTTAGGATGTGTTCTCATGCAACATGGGAAAATCATAGCCTATGCCTTACGACAACTCAAAGAATATGAGAGGAATTATCCTACTCATGATCTAGAGTTGGCAGCAATCGTTTTTGCACTTAAGATTTTGAGGCATTACCTGTTTGGAGAGAAGGTGGAGATCTATACGGATCATAAAAGCCTCAAATATTTCTTCACTCAAAAGGAACTCAACATGCGACAATGACGATGACTTGAGTTGTTGAAAGATTATGATCATACCATCCAATATCATCCTGGAAAAGCGAACGTAGTAGCTGACGCATTGAGTAGAAGATCATATGCGGGCACGAGTGCAATATTGTCAACGCAAAGGCCCATTGTGTATGACTTGGAAAGGATGGAAATAGAGTTAAACACTCCAGGGACCCATGTGATGATGGCGAATATACGAGTGGAACCGACTTTAATCGATAAAGTTAAAGCTGCTAAAGCTACAGACCTGGAGCTGATGCGTATGAGGAAGAAAGTGCAAGAAGGTGTTATTCCAGAAGAAAGAATCGATAAAGAAGGAATACTTCGAGTCAACTCCAGACTTTGTGTTCCTAACGATTCTGACTTGAAGTATAAAATCATGATGGAGGCGCACAACACACCATTTGCAATCCATCCTGGGAGTACCAAAATGTATCGTGATCTTCGACATACATTTTGGTGGAGCAATATGAAGAGATATATAGTGGGGTTTATCTCAAAGTGTCTAACTTGTCAACGAGTCAAGGTGGAGCATCAAGTGCCAAAAGGTCCATTGCAACCACTTGAAATTCCAGAATGGAAGTGGGAGCACATTACCATGGATTTCATTACTGGTCTTCCCAAGGTTTCTCAAGGCATAGATGCAATTTGGGTCATTGTTGATAGATTGACCAAGTCTACTCATTTCTTACCGATACGAGAAACTTATACACTTGAACATATTGCTAGTATGTACATAAACGATATTGTAAGATTGCATGGTATGCCAGTATCCATAGTTTCTGATCGAGACCCAAGATTCACTTCACGATTTTGGGTTAGTTTACAAAAAGCTATGGGCGCGGATTTATGATTTAGTTTGGCATATCATCCTCAAATGGATCGGCAGTCGGAAAGGACTATTCAAACTCTTGAAGATTTAATAAGACTTTGTGTCCTTGACTTCAAGGGAAGTTGGGACAAGTTCTTACCATTGGTGGAGTTTTCCTACAACAATAGTTATCAAGCAAGTATTGGCATGGCTCCATTTAAGGCGTTGTATGGAATAAAGTGTCGTTCTCCAGTATGATGGGATGAGGTGGGTGAAGCAACGTTGTTGGGACCGGACTTGGTTCGTATGACTACAAAAAAGATTCAAACGATCTGATAACATATAAAAACCTCACAAGATCGACAAAAGAGTTATGCTGATCTTCATCGAAAGGACGTGGAATTCGATATTGGAGATCATGTGTTGTTACGTGTTGCTCCATGGAAAGGAGCTACGAGATTTGGAAAGAGAGGAAAGCTCAATCCTCGATTCATTGGCCCATTTTTAATCCTCGAACGAGTAGGAACTGTGGCCTATAGACTCACTTCACCGCCAAGTATATCTCGTATTCATAATGTTTTTCACATATCTATGTTACGTAAATATGTGAAAGACCCGAACCACATTATTGAGTTAGAACCGGACGAAATAGCGGAAGATTTAATGTATGAAGAGGTTCCTGTTAAAATCTTGGATAAGAAGGATCATATTCTACGCTCCAAGGTTATACCTCAAGTCAAAGTTTTATGGAGAAACCACGATGTGGAGGAAATGACCTGGGAGTTAGAATATGAGATGAAGTCAAGATATCCTCACCTCTTCGATATACCAGGTACGTGCCCTAATTTCGAGGACGAAATTTCATAAGAAGGGGAGGTTGTAAGACCCCAACTTTTATGAATAAAGAATTTTTTTTCTCGAAATATATTTTTGAATATTATTGTGTGGATTTGATATAATGTTATAGTTGTGGATAATATTTACAAATTTTACAAAGTAAGCAAGTGGTTATATAATATTCGATTGGTCGGGGAATATTCATTTTAACAGGAAATATTCGTACGACGACACAATCATTGGTGGACCCCACAACGGAAGTATTGTCGTAGTTAGAAAACGACAGAATTATCTTTTTATAAAAATAAAGGCTAAAGTGTTACCGTTAAAACTATTGAACTACCCGGTAGTAAAAAATAAGAATGTCTGGCGTGGTTGCATAGTAGCATTACACGGTATTGATTATTGATGCTTACGTGAGAAATCACTCGGTTATACTCAATTATTGCTCACGAAGAATTCACGATCATATCTCCTATATTATTGATTCAATTATTGTCACAGTATCATCTGCATAATATGATATATTATTAAATCAATAATTGCGACGACAAAGTTATTCATATTATTAAATTGCAATATTTACAATGTCTAGAAGTTCTATTAATGAGAGGTTTGGTCATCTAATTAAGCGCCAATAAGGTGAAATCCTTATCGGAAAGCTATGATAACCCGGGATTTCGAATAATCCAAATTTCACGAATAAATTTTATATATATATATATATATATATTGGCATTATTTATTAATATTGTCTTTGTGTATATCTGTGATCTGAGTATCGAGAAGTAGTCAATTTGTGTATTGACTAAGAAATTAGAGTAGAGTTGTGCTGAACGGAGAATAGGAACCCTAACCCTAAGTCCGGATAGGGATTCGATTGAAAATATAATTGAAATAGTTATACTGATGAGTACGTGTTCAGATCAGATAGAATATTGATCAATGATTGGTCGGGTAGGGTACAATATTGGTAAACCCTAATAAGGGATTGGAAACTCTAATCTCAAGATTTGAAACCCTAACACGTAGTTAGGAACTCTAATCACAGGCCGAGAAACCCTAATTTTTAATTTGGGAATCCTAAACCCTAATTAAGAAACCCTAATCCTAATTAATAAGGTCTAAAGTGATTAGTATTCTTTAATGTGATTAGTAACCTTTAATATAATTAGGGAACACTAATTATATTTTTGAAAATCTTAATTTTCTATTTTAAAGATCCTAATTTAGAAAATCTTAGAAGCTAAAGTTGTAAAATATTAGGGTTAAAACCTTAGGGTTAAACCCTAAGGGTTTGGTAAATTCCATGTATGCCATTAAAATTTCATGTTCAAAGTCCAAAGTACCCCTTTACTTAGATATTTAGTTAGAAGATTTGCAAGATCTAGTGATGTCATAACTTAAGATTATCACATGTGCTAGAAATAAGCCCCAACCTTATCCAAATAGATAGCTAGCATGCTTGTATACATTGCATCTAATGAATATAAGAGATCTAGAGAGAGAAAGTTCATAAAACTTGCTCATTTTCAACTTTTCTCTCACCAACTCTTATTCTCTCTCATACCTCTGACATTCTAAGGTAGACCATTCCTAAATACAGCCCCTGGATCAACCAATAATAGATTGGAGAGTATAGATCAAGGATTGGAAAACTAGAAGGTATAAACCCAAATTGATTTTTGATCTTTGTTGCTAAGAAAATTTTTATGTTTATGTGTTTATATTTATGTTAGAAGTTGTTTTTAGTTGATCTATGATGAGCCATTGTGGATCCATAACATCAAAAGGCTTTAAAATGGAGTTTTTGAAAAACTGCCCAAGAAAAGTTAAGAGGTCTGACAATCAAATGTCAGTCGCTCTAAATCTTTGTGTATTTATGATTCTTGTTGTTTTATTGTTTGGATCTATAGTTTGCTATGTTGGCTTTCATCTGCAAGTGATAGTATAACCATTTGATGTCTAGAATTGAAGTTATTTAAGGTCAAACATTGTTGACCGAGGTTGGCCGGATGAATTCTGGGAAAACCCAGAATGTTCAAAATCGAGTCTGACAAGTTTTGTAGCGAGTAGATCTGTCAGTCATGTTCGTTTTTTTTTTGATGTGTTGTAATCATGTTGTAGTTTGTATGATGGACTACAGATCTGGGTCCTTAGATCTCCTAAAACATCAATGGATTGAACATATGAAGTGGTCAAAGTAGGCCACTTGTTGATCGATTTCGCAATCAATGAATACGTGCAAGTATACACGGTCAACAAGTAATAAAGTGAAAGTAGAGTATCGTTCCCACGAGGAATTATTTAATAAAAATCACCAAGTACTAATTCTTAACCAAACTAATTTTATTTAAACAATCTCAAATCGTGTTTTTTCTAATTAAGAAAACTAAATTAACTAATTAAAACTAAGATTTTAACGAATGAATTCAAATAAATAAAGATTAAGACTTCAATATCCCCAATTATGAATTATAAATCAATTATCCAATTATCCCAATTATTATGCCTCTTTGAATTGTTAACAGTGAATTCTCAAATGCCAAAAGTCCTTTTCCAAGTGATCAATTGCCTTCTATTTAATCCAGATTAATCTTGCTATATTCCTATGCAAAACAATTGAATTAAACTCTTTCCAATCCCAATTCCTTACGTGTTACACACGTGAATGGATATTTCCATTCAATTCACAAACCTAATTATTCATCATGCAAATAACTAAGTCACATGATATCATGCCCGATTCTAACCCTAGAATTCCTCTTCCAATTCCTTCTAGAGTAACAAAGTAATTCTTGATCGGATAATTAAGCAATAAGCACAAGACAAGATAAACAACTCACTTTAACATAAATAATTAGAATATAATGAATAACTAATTCATAGCCATAAAAAGTTCAATTGAAATCTCAAAAATAGTTAGTTCATAATTAATGAATTAAAACCAAGAATCTACAAAATGAATAGACATCAAAAGATAAAAGTAAGATGAGAGAAGAGAATAGAATCTGTTGTCGACAAATCGATGCTCCCCTCTTGCTCTTGCTTCTCGATATTCAATGGTCTCCAAGTTACTTCAATCTCCAAAACTAATAAGAACTAGGGTTATTTTCTAATCTAAAGGAGTGTTTAATCTAGGCTAAGCTATGTAATCTCCCTTTATTTTATGCCTTACATCATGTATTTATAGGTTACAAGTCCAATTTTAGTTTAGAACAAACCCAATCCTATTTGGAGTCAAAAGGTGTCAAAATTCGCCCAAAACGCGCCCGTGCCGCGCACAAATCCTTCCCAGTAATACCGGTGCACTGGCTGGCACTACAATGAGTTCGCTTCTACCTTCCCGTATTTGGAAAAGACTTAGAAGTAAGCGCCCGTCGCCCCAAAATCCGACATTTTCTACTCCGACGTCCTTTGGGAAAATGGCCATAACGTCTTCGTCCGAACTCCGATTTCGATGATTCAAGATGTTCCGGAAAGAGGAGAAGTAGATCTACAACTTTCATTCTTGAAGTTTGTCGAAATAATGTCAGGAGATATAGTCAAATTGGCTCTGAAGTGATTGATGTGTAAATGACAAGCCGAAAACGCGAATCTAGCCACCCCAAACATCGATCCATGTAACTTTTGTCCCAATTCCTATAAAATAACATAAAACATGCATGAATAGACACAAACACATAAAAATATCCTAAAAGACTTAAGAACAACAATAAATTAAGCCCGAACGTATCCAATTCATGGGTATAAAACTCACTCATCAAATACCCCCAAACTTAAATCTCGTCTTGTCCTCAAGCAAAAAACACAAAATGTTATGCAATGCAATGTAATGTAATGAAACTAATCTATATGCTACACTGAATCCAACAAGAATGAATGAAACAAGTCTATTCAACCGACCTTAAAGAAATCAAGTAAACATGATAATACATCATATTAAAACAAATCAATTAATTTCTCAATCAATCATCAAATCTTAGTATTATCAACGATATAGTGCGTGTGTGCTCCACAACAATGTTAAGCGATATAAAATCAAATTTAAGACATAATAGATATCTTTGAAGGCATCATACGGTGCAAATTCACAAAATTCACGAACAAGCTATATCCAACTAAAGTCAAACATCCACCAAGTTCAAGAGTCCAATCTGGGATACTTATGCTTTACTTTTCATTACGGGGCTTTTTGCTTTTTTTCCGGTTTTATATTTTTTTTTTTTAACCATAAGCGTGCAATGTCTCATTCCATTAGGCTAACAAATGTCACCCCTTAGCGAGATTTCACCAACGACTCCTGGACCATATAAGACCTTAGGGCGCTACGTTTTAAGATACTTCTTGAGCATTTTACTCAAGTAACAAAGGCCCCAAAACAAAACTAGCCACTGTAATTTTTTTTTTTTTTCTCTTTTTTTTCTCTTTTTTTATAGATGGTTGGTGAGTCGTTTTCACGCTCCATCTCACGCTTGTGTTTATGGGGAGTGTTTCTCCTCAACCCACCACAAGACTCAACATGTTTTTTTTTTTTTTTTTAAGCTTATATACCCCAAAATTTCCCCCAAACTTAAGTTTTTATCAAAATTTAGCCATCTCAGCTACTATTCATGTCTTTCATTCCTTCAAACTAGTATTATCCTTAAAAAATCCATTATGTATCAATTTAAACTTAATCGATTAATATATTTGTTATTCACGTCTTAACCTTGATTATACCAGGGCCAAACAGAAAAGATTCAATTCATAACAAGAAATCACATCAAAGCCTGAATATTCAATACTATACTTATCTACTTAACTCCAATCTCATCATTGGCCAAAATAGACTTTTTACTATCTAATGATTGGAATCATGCAAATATAAACTAACTCCAACAAACATAGTAAACTAACTACTATTTTTATGACTTTTAATTTTTTTTTAAATAAAAAAAAAAAAAAAAACGAATGCAACAACTAAATGTAAATAACCCGAAAACATAACTAACTACAATGTAAATAACTAACTATATGCAATAATCGACACTAAAATGCCCCCAAACTTAAACTAGACATTGTCCTCAATGAGTGAAATAGAGAAAAAAATTAACGCAGAGGACTTCCACGAAAAATATAGCAATCTTCCTCCTTGCCATTAAGTTTGGAGAATAAAGCAAGCACATGGAACAAATTGGGCACCACACTTGAATTTGACTTGAATAACTCAGAAAAACCATGATAGAAGCAATTTTATTAAATCCTAAATAAATGCAAATTCAAAACTACTAATATAAAACTTAATAAAACTAAAAATAAAAATTAAACTTGGGTTGCCTCCCAATAAGCGCTTATTTTATAGCCTCAAATGACTTCTTCAATTCTCATCCAATTCCCCTCATTTAAAGTTGAGGAACCCTCCATCCATCTGAAATAATATAGCTTTTGGTAGGTTCCCATTTGTAATAGCCATTGTATTAAAGTCACCTAGAATGCTTTCTTGAGATAAGATCACATTCAAGAACGTCCAAAGATCTAGGTGGTTTCTCCATAATGTCTGCGAATATATTCGCATAGAGGTTTGTCGGACACAACAATTTCTTCTTCTATCTTCTCTAGCTCATCGCACCATGGTTTGAAGGTGTACTTGCTTTTACATCACACGTAGTATTGCAAACAACATAACCACCAATGGACAAGGTTTTGCAAATCTAACTTAGGACTCTTGAAGCTGTGGAGAGAAGGCACTTGAGGCATAAATAACATTGGCTCATCATCATTGGTTCTCACAATTAGTTCTTCACCGACCTTGTTGTCATTATCCCCACTTGTCTCCTCTTTTTCATCTCGTGGCTCATCCAGTTGTAGATTTGGCTCGGGCTCACCATCGGGCTCGGAATCCATGTCATAGGGCCAGGTGTATTGAGGACAGTTGTTCAACGCATGTGATATCTGTTCCACTTGATTTTCCAAATTCTTGATCAACGCCCCTTGGCTTTGCAAATTCAGCTCTACTTGATTGATTTTCTTGTCTTGTTCCTCATTCCTTTTTTCAGAAGCTTTAATAAATTTTTCCAAGGCTTCCTCCCAATTTGAATGTTCTTCTGTTGTAGTGGAGGTGGACACAAGAAATCTTGTGGGTATATTGGACTTGGAGCATAAAATTGATCTGATGATTGTTACTCCGTGAAAAATCCAAGGTGATACCCCCAATCCTCGATGATAGTTGTTGGGATAGACATAATTATTGGGGTAATCACCACTATCTTTATCTTCAACTCGAAAACCGATGGTGCATTGATGACTCATATGATTTCGAAAGACAATAATCACAAGTAACCACCATACTTTGACGACGCACTGAGCTTCAAAAGCTTCAAACATCCTCGAAAGTGTCTCAATCTGTCTTCGACAATGCGAAAGTTTCTCTAGTCTTTCAATCTCACTCCCCTTGGTTGAGTCATGTTCGTGTATGGCCATTGATACACAAAGTCATCCATGGTACACAAAAGAGAGAAATATAGAAAGAGAATTAAAAATAAAAATAAAATGTTTAAATTAAGACTAATTTGATTGAAATTAATATTGGTAAATAATTATTAAATTAATTCCCTGTTAATGGCGCCTAAAAACTTGTTGATCGATTTCAATAATCAATGAATACGTGCAAGTATACACGGTCAACAAGTAATAAAGTGAAAGTAGAGTATCGTTCCCACGAGGAATTATTTAATAAAAATCACCAAGTACTAATTCTTAACCAAACTAATTTTATTTAAACAATCTCAAATCGTGTTTTTTCTAATTAAGAAAACTAAATTAATGAATTAAAACCAAGAATCCACAACTGAATAGACATCAAAAGATAAAAGTAAGATGAGAGAAGAGAATAGAATCTGTTGTCAGCAAATCTGATGCTCCCCTCTTGCTCTTGCTCTTGATATTCAATGGTCTCCAAGTTGCTTCAATCTCCAAAACTAATAAGAACTAGGGTTATTTTCTAATCTAAAGGAGTGTTTAATCTAGGCTAAGCTATGTAATCTCCCTTTATTTTATGCCTTACATCATGTATTTATAGGTTACAAGTCTAATTTTTAGTTTAGAACAAACCCGATCCTATTTGGAGTCAAAATGTGTCAAAATTCGCCCAAACGCGCGTCCAAAGCCGCGCAAATCCTTCCCCAGCTTGCCATTGCTACTGGCACTGCAACATGAGTCTGCCCCCTAGCGCCTTGCCACTGGAAAAAGACTAGAAGTAGCGCTTTGCTGGTCGGCCCCAAAATCCGACATTTTCCGCCTCACGTCCTTTGGGAAAATGGCCATAACTTCTTCGTCCGAACTCCGATTTCGATGATTAAAGATGTTCCGGAAAGAGGAGAAGTAGATCTACAACTTTTATTCTTGAAGTTTGTCGAAATAATGTTAGGAGATATAGTCAAATTGTCTCTGAAGTGACTGCTGTGTAAATGACAAGCCGAAAACGCGAATCTAGCCACCCCAAACATCGATCCATGTAACTTTTGTCCCAATTCCTATAAAATAACATAAAACATGCATGAATAGACACAAACACATAAAAACATCCTAAAAGACTTAAGAACAACAATAAATTAAGCCCGAACGTATCCAATTCATGGGTATAAAACTCACTCATCACCACTCACTCTGTTTTTGTATTTCTGGGAATTTCCAGAAAGTTTTGAACAAGCTTTCTAACAACATTTGACCGAGATAGATCTGGAGTTTTAGATGTTGTTTAACTGATCTGTTGTGATGTAAATGTACCTTGACACCAGTACGACATATGTGAACCATCAAACCACATGAACCAATAACAGAACATGTAATTAATTGAGCTTAAAATGAGACACTCGACTGCCTTGGGTTTTTGGGTTTGCCTAGAAAACCCAGGTTGGTCTGACAACAAATTTAGAAGCATAGATCTATTAGTTTGTTTGTTGTTTGATCTTGATGCTAGTTGGATATTGTAGAGTTACATTTCCACTATACGATCGAGGTTTAAGTTGACCCAAAAACATTTTGAGATGAGAGTAAAGTTCGGTCAAACAGGGGACCTTGAACACTGACTTTGTCAGTGTTCTTGAGCCAAGAACACCTAAGACAACAATTAAGTGTCGCTATAGGCTTTAGCGACGGTTGCTATTTATTATAATTTCTGAATTTCCGGAAATTACTTAAAAATAGAAAATAAATTATAAAAATTATTAAAAATGGTTTTAAAAATTATTTTGAATTATAAAAAATAATTTTTGACTAATTGGAATATTTTTCTTTAATATTTACAATTATTTAAATATTAAATTTAATTATTTTATTTAATTAGTGTGTTAAATAAATTAGAAAATGATTTAATATTATTAAAATCATTTTAAATAAGAATAAAGTGTTAGAAAATATTTTGAATTATAAAATATAATTTTTAATATTTTTGGAGAATTTTCATTAATAAATTAATATTAATCATATTAAATTTATTTAATTATTATATTAAATAAAAGAATTAAAAATGATTTTATTGATTTAAAAATCATTTAAAAATGAGAAAATGATTTAAAAATATTTTAAGTTATAATTAATGACTTTTAATATTTTAATGATAATTTTATTAATATTTGATTATTAATGGTGATGATTTAAAAATGATTTTAATTACTTTAAAAATTATTTAAGTAGAATATTGATGATTTAAAAATATTTTAAGTTATTAGAAATAACTTTAATATTTTTACAAGTATGTTATTAATATTTTTATATTATTAAATATTAACAATGATAAGATTATTTGATAATTAAATCATTTAAAAATGATTCTGATGTTTGAAAAATTATTATACATTATAATAATTGCTTATAAATTATTAAAAGCTTCCGAAAAATATTATAAATGATATTTGACTTATCTAAAATAATATTGAAGCTTAGAGACCAAGTTTAGAATGGACCGAAGTCCAACCAGACCGAAATAGTTAGACTTGATAAGTGTTTATCTAGGTTATTAACACTGATGTGGCTATGTGGTAATGTGCCTAGGAGAAGTTTGACTGTGAATTACAGTGTTATGTGTTATAAAATGATTGTGCTAATTGTTAGACGAATATTATTGGTTATAGGTCTTTCGAAAGTAGATAAGTTTATTGTGTAGTTGTAATCAGCGGAAGAGGCAAGTTTCCTAACTCAACCTTGAGTTATATTCATTCAATTATTATAGTGGTTAATTATTGCTAATTACACCACGTCCAGGGAATTTATTGTTGATTATTCGCAGTTAGTGCATGCTTAATAATTCAAATTGAATTACTAATTCAGAATATATATACATTCGTAGAATAACTGTTGTTAGATATACATATCCGTAGAAGCTAGAATTGACAGTACAGATAATTCATGTTTATTGTCGAATTATGTTGAGAAATGTCTTAGCCAATTATTCTGGTTAGACGAACATAATTTAGAACTTGATAGGTTCGAGAAGACAATTAAATTATTATTGACAGATCGATGCCAATTATTTCAGCTAGATCGAGAAGTAATAGAATTTAAAATCACAGTATTTCGTTGTAAAATCAAAATCTTGATTCTAAGACTGAGAAGAACAACCTTTTATATAAAGGGAATATTTTATCGGTCGAGTATTCGACCTTTACTGTATGATTAAGTATTATGCATAATATAGGGTATACTAAAAGTCGATCACTTTATATACTTTGAGAGGGTATGATTTAATCTTTATGGTTATCGACACTTGGGTATATCAAAGTTTAACTTTGATAGTTAATCGAGAAGAGAAGTTCAAGATTCAATGGATCGCTCAACATAAATCTGGAAAACATTCCACTTTGCTATTTCGTAGAATTAATTCTTGATTATTCATTTGAATATCGTAGAAAATCTTGAAAGCGTTATACTCTTTCATTATCGAATTATTGTTGTGTAGAATGTGAGAAGGTTTGATATTAATTTTTGTATCTTTATTGTATCTCTTAACTTGCAGAGCAAACTTGTTGCTCACCCTTGCTATAAATAAAACTTTTCCACTAGGGACGAAGTTGCAGAAGGTGCTGCGAAGAAGAACAAAGGAAAAGGAATAGTTATAAAATAGTTATGATGAACAATATTATAATTATGTTGTATTATAAACCCTTTTTGTATATCTAAAGGGGTATGTCTGTAATGTTAAGGTTAGTAGACCTGGGACTTATGTATTAACAATCTATGTTAATGAGTTATGTATTCCTATTTATATTAAAATGGGTAGTTAGATGGTATTATATTGTGGATCGTGAACACCAAATTCGGGGGTCAGGTAACCTGGATTTGGGGGTGTCATAAAAGCCCCCTCTTTCCTGGGAACGACCTGGTTGTTAAATATTGTGAGTTATAATATTAATAATGAATAAGTTCGTGTTGATTAAAGATGAAATTGATGGTTCCATTGTGTTGGAAGTATTAGTGTTAGTGGAAATCGACATTTATTTCGATATTAATTGATGTCTGGAAGTTTTATTGACCAATCGGGTAATTAACCAGATAAATGAGCAATTAATTGCTATTAATTCACATGGTTATAACTATTTATTCATATGTGTGTACTATTGATTCACATTCTTGTATTATTAGGGGAGTTGGTGCAAGATTGATAATACTTTCATGACTAAGTTAAAAATGGAGGTATAGATGGAGGTACTATACTGTAATTCGTATTTTCACATTTCTAGAACTATTGATTCATATAATTTACTATTGAATCACATTATTTACTATTAGGGGAGGTGGTGCAAGTTTGATAATACTTGTAGGACTAAATTAAAAATGAAGAAAAAGAGAAAGGTATTATACTGTAATATTTTGAGCCCCAAAATGTGCAATTATCGAAACTATATTTTCTTATAAATAGAAGCTTATTTCTTCATTATTCTTCACCAATTCACTTAAGCTATAAAGCAATTATTATAGAGAGAAATTATAGAGAGAAATAAGAAGAGAAGTCTGCTACCTCTCTACTCCAATATCCAGTTTCTTTCTAAGGTAAGGGGTATTATTTCTTTCGTATTCATAAAGAGAGCTTATGTTATTCCATTCTTTATTATTATGTTGGAATAACCTGTCTATGCGAAGTACCGCATACTTGGTGAAATTCTTCTATTATTCCATTCTTTATTATTCTGTTGGAATATCCTGTCTGTGCGGATTACGCTAGACCTGGTTCCATTCTTTATTATTCTATTAGAATAACCTGTCTGTGCGGTCTATCGCATGCATGGTGAATTCTTCTGTTATTCCATTCTTTATTATTCTGTTGGAATATCCTGTCTGTATGGATTACACATGACCTTGTTCCATTATTTATTATTTTGTTGGAATATCCTGTCTGTGCGTTTACGCATGACCTGGATCCATTATTTATTATTCTGTTGGAATAACCTGTCTGTGCGGTCTATTGCATGCCTGGTGAATTCTTTTGTTATTCCATTCTTTATTATACTCAGTTGGCTAAAGTTTTGGCTTCTATACTCCATGAAATTAGTGGAATATCCTTGATATTTGTGCTTCGTCCAGTGTCTTTTTATGGAAATATTCTTCTGAGCATTCTTGAATTTTACTCTACAAAGAAGTATCATGTTGACAATTTGGCCATTATTGATTTCTGGATAAATTAGATTATAAATCTTTAAAAATTTATTCTTGAACTTGTTTTATTGAATTCCTATATCATTGTCATCATCCTCATGTTTATATTATGTTGAAAGTCATCTGTGGCCTGTAGTGCATAGATGGACTTGGTATGATTATGACCAGGGATTATTCGGTATAATCATGACCCTAATGTTACAAATAATGTGGTAAAAGTTCTCATTGGCCCGTAGTGCATTGATGGACAGTAGTTGGCATGATCATGACCATTAATGAATACACAAATATCCTTGGCCCATAGTGCATGGATAAATTGTGATCGTGATACTGAAGAATATCCTTGGCCGTAGTGCAGGGGTGATTCGATGATGTGGATTATTTATTTAAAGTGAGTCTCGTGATAAAAGGATGAAAAACCTTTTGAATCATAGAAGATAGTAGATTTTATTCTCTATTTGACTCTTCTAATGGATTGCTTGTTCATTGCAGATTAAACTTGATGTTTCTTATATTGTATCGGTTTAACATCATTGTAGAAGCTAATGATAATTTATTCTGCATTATCTTAGTCATAATATTTCTTACTGGGCTAGTTGAGCTCACCCTTTTGCTTTCATTGTTCTCTTCAGGAAATGAGAACGTAGCCGGGACTAGTCGTTGAATGGAATAACGGTCCAGATGATAGCATTAGTAGTCCTCTCTATTCTGTTAAATAGTGTGACAATAAATGTAATGAGGACTCCATTGAGTGTGGATATTGTCTAGATGAAAATATTATGTTTTGTCATATTTTACACGACAGTTTTATAATTAAGTTTTTAATTGTATTTTGTACCATGTATTTGGCGACTCAAGATGGGTGATGTATACCTATTTTGGGGGCATCACAGAGACACACAAGCAAAGAGGGTGAAGATGGAGGAGATGAATAATGTATTTAATACCGTGATCAATCGAGCTCAAGATCGAGTCATGTGCTATCCTATTCAGTTCGAGACGCTGCCATCATACATTTTAGATCGACGAACAATGACTCGAATTATGGAGGAAGAGCGTCGTAAGGCTACGCAATATCTTAGTAGGACATTGTACGGAATGTATCTGATATATGATTAGGAAGCAAATGAAATGTAAATCCCGGGTATGATATAACCAATGGGATAGATGTTGATGATGTTGTCCCATGAATCATGTATAGTTCAGAAAGTAATGTAAATAGAAATTGATGCTATTGTTTTGATGTTTTTAAAATATTATGAATGAATAAAAGTTATTATTTTATTTTATTCCAAAGTGTTATGTGATAATCTTTTATGATGTGCAACTTAAGTATATAATACTTAAAGAAGTTAAATCGAATCTAATGGATGTATTATAACAGAAAATGCCTACACGACGTCAACCACGATAGAGAACCACTGAGGAAACCAATAATAACAATGTGGAAGGTAAACCAGTTTAACAGCTAGTGACGTTACTGACGGTTTCTTTGCAGAATCAACCTCAGAACCAATAAGGATTTCAAGGCAGTTGGACCACCAGAATTTCGTGGGTCCATTAATCCGGTTGAGGCACATACCTGGATCATGGAGATAGAGAAAGTTTATATGTTGCTAGGGTAGAGGATAACTAGAAAACTGCTTTTGCAACATTCATGTTGAAAGCAGAGGCGAGTTATTGGTGGCAAGCCAATAAAACCCGAGGAGGTCAAGAGGTAATGACTTGGGAAAGGTTCAAAGAAATATTCTTTGATACCTATCTTCCAGAAAGTTCGAAGAGTCAGCTAGAAGTGCAGTTTTTGGAACTGAAGCAGGGAAAGATGTCGGTGTCTGAGTATGCCGCAAGATTCAACGAGTTGGCAAGGTTTTCTCCATATCAAGTCAGCACAGATGAACGCAAGGCGAAGAGGCTTGAACAAGGACTGTAGCCCTGATTGTATAGTAGGGTCTCCCTGTTCCAGTTGAAGACGTTTGCAGCAGTGATGGAGAAGGCAATTCTCGCTAAGAGTGGAGGCAAAGCTGTAACAAAGCACAACCAAGAGCAGAGGAAGAAGAAGGGTGAAGTTAAGAGTGGTGGTGGTAACGGTGGAAGTGGCAACAACAATTTGAAGAGGAAGTGGAATGCAAATGTGGGAGCTGGAAATTAGCAAGGAAACCGGCAAAAGAAGAAGTTCGAAGTATGTGTTACATGCGGGAAGTTTCACAAGGGTGTGTGCTTGATGGGGAAATGAGTATGCTTCAACTGTGGCGAGGAGGGTCACATCGCCCCAAATTATACTCAATCTAAGAAGAACGTTTGTTTCACGTGCAGGTTCAAGGATCACTTTGCTCTTGAAATCCCTAAGAAGGGATCTGGTGAGGAAAATGGAAGCAAGAGAAATGCTAGTGGAGGTACACTGACTATTGCGGGACCAGCGTCAACTATAAGCCCACAACCAGAACCTTTAATATGACGGTGCAAGACGCGGTGCAATCAAAAGATGTCGTGTCAGGTATTATCCCAATCAATGATATAAATGCATATGTATTATTTGATTCGGGTGCTACTTGCTCGTTTATATCTGATGAATTTGCTAAGAGGTTAGAAATACCTAGTGAAGAGCTGAATTTCCCTTTGAACATAGAAATTGCGAATAGAGAGGTAATTCCTGTTAGGTTCGTATACAAGAACTGTAGGGTGAATATAAAGGGGAATATTATGACAATAGATTTAATTCCGATAAAACTCGGAGAGTTCGATTTTATTTTGGGAATGGATTGGTTATTAAATTATGGAGCGATAATCAATTGCCAAAAGAAGTGTGTAAACCTTATGACTCCGTCAAAGATAGTTTTTCATGGTACCAAATTGCCTTGACAAATGAAATGTCTGACGATGATATAGGCCAAGAAGTTATTGAGTAAAGGCTATGTAGGGTACTTAGCCTACATAGTCGATACTCAAAAGGAGAAGGGTGTGAAATTGGAGGAAATACCAGTGGTTAGGGAATTCATAGATGTGTTTCTGGAGGATTTGCTAGGACTTCTGCCTGACAGAGAAATCGAGTTCGTGATCGACTTAGCGCCAGGAACAGCTCCGATATCGAAGGCCCCGTATAGAATGGCTCCGGTAGAGATGAAAGAACTAATGGTGCAACTGCAAGAGCTATTGGATAAGAAGTACATTCAGCCGAGTGTGTCACCGTGGGGAGCACCAGTGTTATTCGTGAAGAAGAAGGATGGGTTAATGCGTCTTTGCATTGATTATAGGGAATTAAACAAAGTCACTATTAAGAACAAGTATCCATTGTTAAGAATAGATGACTTATTTGATCAATTGAAGGGTGCTAGATATTTCTCAAAAATAGATTTGAGAAGTGGGTATCACCAACTAAAAGTAAGGAAGGAGGATGTACCGAAGACGGCATTCTGAACGAGGTATGGACATTACGAATTTTTAGCAATGCCTTTTGGTTTGACAAACGCCCATATAGCATTCATGGATTTGATGAACATGGTGTTTAAACTATTTTTAGACAAGTTTGTGGTGGTGTTCATCGATGATATTCTGGTGTACTCTAAAACTCAAGGAGAACACGTGGAACACTTACGTCTGACGTTGGAGACGTTAAGAAAAAGAAAAGTTGTACGCGAAATTCTCTAAATGTGAATTTTGGCTAGAACGTGTACAATTCCTTGGGTATGTAATCGTTAAGGATGGAATTTCAGTGGATCCATCAAAAGTTGAAGCTGTGATAAATTGGGAACAACCAAGAACTCCATCAGAAGTGAGAAGTTTCTTGGGATTGGCAGGATATTATAGATGATTTATTCAGGATTTTTCTAAGATTGCCACTCCATTGACGAATTTGATAAGAAAATTTGTAAAATTTGTTTGGACGAAGAAGTGTGAAGAAAGTTTTTCAGAATTGAAAAAGAAGTTAAGTGTGACACATGTGTTGTCGTTACCAGATAATACAGGAAATTTTGTGGAATATAGTGATGCTTCGCACAAGGGTTTAGGATGTGTCGTAATGCAGAACAACAAAGTCATTGTGTATGCGTCAAGGCAATTGAAAGACTACGAGAAAGGATATCCAACTCATGATTTAGAGTTGGCAGCAGTAGTGTTTGCTCTGAAGCTATGGAGCCATTATCTCTATGGAGAGAAGTGTGAGATCTACACAGACCATAAAAGTTTGAAGTATATTTTCACACAGTAAGACCTGAACATGCGTCGAATAAGATGGATGGAATTAATAAAAGATTATGATTGCGAGATTTTTTATCATCCGGGCAAAGCTAATGTGGTTGTGGATGCCTTGAGTAGGAAAGGTAGAGAGAAGTTGATGTTGTTAACCAACCAGGAGGAGCTCATTTCAGCAATTGCAAGACTAGAGTTGGAAATAAAATTTCCCAAAGAGACCAACGAAAAATTGTTTCAAATGGAAGCTAGTTCAACTTTGTTGGACAGGGTGAAGAATGCTCAATTACAGGATGAAGAATGCAGGAAAATAAAGGAAAGTGTGGTCGAGGGTAAAGAGGTGAAGTATAAACTTGATAATGAGGGAATGCTGAGATTCGAGGGACGAATTTGGGTTCCAGCAGTACAAGATATTAAAGAAGACATTATGTGATCAGAATGTGGTCAAGGATCAAGGTTTGACCAGATAAATTTTATCAGTGTCAAATCCTAAGTATATATTAAGAACGTCAACGTTCACTTAGAAAACCCTAGCAATGGATAAGAAACCCTATAAACCGGTTTTGAAACCCTAATTTCGGTCCCGAGAGTTCAAAACCCTAATTCGGAAATTGAAAACCCTAGTTTGGGAATGCAAATGTTGGTATAAGGTTTAAACATTATTAATGATAACCTAATTTGGGATAACCCTAATTTCTGGATTAAAAACCTTACTTTATGATTAGGGAAAACCTGATTGTTAGTGTAATAATTTTAATGTTAATTAGGAAACATTAATCCTAATTTTCAAGTTATAAGTAATTAGAAAATCCTAATCTAATTAGGAAACCTAATTTCTAAATTAGAAAGATTATTTTTCTATTTAAAACCCTAATTCTTGGGTTATAAACCCTAATGTACAATTTTGACCCTAATTGCTAAATTAGTGATTTTAATTAGGAAATAATAATCCTAATTAGCAAGATTGAGCTTATGATTAAGAAATCTAAATATAAATATAGAGTCCTAATTATAATTTTGAAATATTAATTTTTTATTTTGAAAACCTAGAATTTAATTTTAAAACATAAAGGGTTATTTTTAAAACCCTAAGGGTTAAACCCTAAACCCTAAGGTTAAACCCTAAACCCTAAGGGTTTGGACAATTGACAAGTATGCCATTAAATTTAAAAGCCAAATGACTAGTTTACCCTTGTTGCATTATTTGGACATAACTTGCAAATCTTTCCAAATGTGAGTTGTTCACTAACTCCAACCACTCCATGTGCCATATATCTCTAATATCAGCAGCTACATCAGCCATTCATTGAATCAAGTGTTATAATTAGAAAAGTAAGTAAAGTAACTTACTTTTCTTAACAAACCAACCAAGCCTTACTCTCTCTCTCTAATTTCAAAAATATAAAGTGAGAGTATGTGATCAGCTGAGATAATATCAAACATTAACTCACTATGATCAACATCAAAGGATCAGATCATAGGATCAAAGTTTTATAGAGGTATGAACCCTAACTTGTTAGATCTTTAAGATTTTTGTTAATATTGTGATTTATTGGTTAAAGTTATGTATTAAGGTGTCTTTGAGTGATCAGGGTTGATAGATCATAGATCTAAAACACTTAGATGCACGAAACTAGCATTTTTTTTGAAATTTGGAAAAATTTCAAAAAGTGGCCTGACGTACAGTCATATGTCAGAGGCCCTAGATCTTTCTCTGTTTTTGATATTTGTTGTTTTATGTTATAAATGTGTTCTATGTCATGAGGACTTTGATCTGAAACTAGAAACATGGCTAGATCATGAGTAGATTGAGAGATATGAGCAGTCAAACTGTGTTGACCGGTCATGGGAATCGGTTTCTGGGCAACCCAGAAACCCAGATCTTGTCTGACAGTGTTTTTGCAGGTCTTGATATTACCTGTGATTTATGTTTTAAGTCATGTTTGTTGCTTTGAGGTTGTAGTCTGACATTAGTGCTACACTTTCAAACCTTTAGATCACTTAGATCCATAACAAAATCGAAGATTTGGTCGGTCAAACAATTGTTGACCAACTCGCTGGCTGAAGATTTTTGGAAAACCCAGATCTTCAAGAACCGTTTCCTTACCCCTACTTTGACCAGCCTTGATCTTCTTGGTGTGATGATGATATGGTGATTTTTCATTATATAATTCTTCCCTGACATCCCTACTACAAGGCTGAACTCTTAAATCACATAAACTGAGCCCAGAAAGCTAAGATTTAAAGCTTTAAAATAGATACCTCGATTGTTCTTCAATTTCTGGAAAACCCAGTAATTGAAGAACAGGTCTGACATCAAGTTGAATGGCTTAGATCTCTTTGTGATTATATGTTTTGGACATGAATTTTACTTAAGGTTGTAATACTACATCAGTACTATAACATTAGAATAATTCACAACCCAGAATCTTATGGATCAAAGAATTACAATCGGTCAAACTTAGTACCTTTAACATTGACACGATTTTTGGGTTTGGCCAAGAACAGTTGAAGAACACCTATAGCAACGGTTCTGTCGCTAAAGGGCCCTTTAGTGACACCTAATTTTGGAAAATGATTTATTTTAATAAATAAATAGAAAAAAATTGGTTTTTAATTATTAAAAATACAAAACAAATTCTTAAAAATTATTTTAAAGCCTAAAAATTAGTTTTTAATTACTTTCAATATAATTCATAAATATTTAATATTTTTGGAATATTAATGGAATTTAATTTATTTAATTATAATATTAAATAAATTAGTTAAAATGATTTTAATACATGAAAAATCATAAAAAATATATTATGGTGTTAGAAAATATTTGAAGTTATTTTTAATGACTTTTGATATTTTGTGAATAATTTCATTAATAAATTTATATTAATGGTGATTAATTTATTTAATGAATATATTAAATAAATTATGGAAAATTAAAAATAATGCTTTAAAAATCATATAAAAATGATTTAAGGGTTATGAAAATATTTTAAGTTATAAAATATAACTTTTGATATTTTGTCATGAAAATATTAATATTTTAATATTAATATCAATTATTGGATAATGGATTTAAAGGTTTAAAAATCATATAAATATGATTTTAAAGTATTAAAAATACTTTTATATATTATAAATATATTATAATATTATGACATATATTTCATTAATATTTGATATTAAATAAATATTAATGATAAAGGAATTATGTGGTATTTAATTCATATAAATACGAGTTTAATGATTGAAAAATCATGATAAATGGTAATAATTATTTGAAAATTATTACAAGCTTCTATGAAAAATATTTTAGACCGATAATAAATTATTTGAGATATCGTGAACTAGTTTTAGACCTCAAGTCTTAGAGATTTTAGACTCGATATTTGTCCCATTGTAATCTAGTCTGAATGTCAAAATTGAACTTGATTTTGATTGTAAAAGTTTTACTTGAGGTTATGTCTTATGTGTTGTTGTATCTGAGATATGGTTATGTGTTATGTGTTTAGGTTATTCTATGTATATATATATATATATATATATATATATATATATATATATATATATAATAGTATTATATTGTGATGATATTATTCTAATTTGTATATCAATATTTTTTATATATTAGGTCTTCAAACAAAGCTTATTAAAATTCGTAGATAATCAACGAAACAGGCAATTTTTTCTTAAAACTATTTGAGTTGTTGTATTCAAATGTACTTATGGTTAATCATTGCTGATTGTCATGTCTAAGAATTGTAAAATTTTGCTATGTACATGTTGCATGTATAAGTCAGGTATGAAAGGCTGATCACCTTCATTACCATTCGGTCCAGATATATTTGTTCATGTTCAATATTTGTTCAGTTAAAAGTTTGTTCGTGCTAATTCACAACTATATTGATGAATTATAGACAGCTTATTATTCAAATTCTTTCAATCATGATATATCCTTAAATAAATTTAAACTTGCTAGGCAACCTTCATGCTCACCCTTGCTATATCATGACAAAACATTGCAGATTAAGATGAATACGTCGGATACATGAAAAGATAAAGACAAGTCCAGCTTTGGAGTTTATGTGCAGATAAATTTGTAACACTTATGTATGATAATAATATTTTATGTTAGATAGTTTATGAATTGTGTATTAAGTGAAGGTTTTCGACCTTGGGGTAATGTGTAAAGTGTATTGTATAAATAATTTATGTTTATATCTTTCACAATAGTTATAGAATGATTGTACCAGATCCGCGGTGATTTGGAACCCGGATTTGGAAACCGTCATGATTGGTATCAAAGTTGTTGGTTATGAACCTTAGGTAGGAATACCGAGACCAATATCGCAGTGATGATTAGGATAAGATCTAACTCACATAGAGTTAGTTGGTCGGTAAGATTCAAAGACGAATCTCAGTAAGTGTAAAGATACAGAGTTCCCTAACTCTGATAATAAAGGTGAATAATAGTAATGAATAGATCGAGTCTAAAAGACTGAAAGTACAGGGATAGGAGATCGTAAAACAAAACAATCAGAGTATAGAAATGAATCGTAATATATACGATGAGATCGCCCCGTGATCTGATAAGGTGATAGCAGGGAAAAGAATCAATCTATTGATTGAAAAGTACAGCAAAGATTGTTTTGTGTCAGTTGTACTATGAATTGGTATAGATTTAGGAAAGGATTATGAGTACGGATTGAATGAAATTCAGTATTGAGAAGGGAGTTAAAATTAGGTGGGGATTTCAATTGAGGACTCATGTCATTGATTTGAGTTGTATGATTCCTAGTATGGTATGGAATTGTACTTGGTGTAAAAACCACTTAGTTTATGGCACTGTTAATCATTGAAATGTTTGTGTCGCACTATTTTCTATATGTATGTTAAGAGGGTGATTCCTTTCTCGTGTGTATAACAAATAGATAGGTTATAGGTAGAGGATATAAGGTTAAGTACGAGTTATTAAAACTCATACTTATGTGACATTCTTGACTCATAGTTATATGAAATGTTTATGAACCCCTCAGCGAATTGACGCCAAAGGTCTGACTAGGGTAAGTTCTTAAACTCGTATGATTATGACAAGTTTATGAACTCATAAGTTTGGTTTAACGAACTGGGTATAGTTGTGTGTGAATGGAGTATTAAGGATAATAGGAATAGATAGATTATTTAAGCAAATGATTATTAGTGGAGACATAAGTTTTCCAAAACTCCTAGCTATGCTAGACTTCAAAATTTTGACATCAAGCTAAATCAAACTATGTGCTTTTATATATATATATATATATATAAAAAAATATATAAAGACTCGTAATCATTTTTGAAACGGTTTAAATTATAGTCTATGCTACTTATTTCAGCTAGACGCAAATGATTTGGAATATCAAAATATTTTTTTATTTATCACTCATGTACCATGTAACCTGGTGCAGAGATGATAAAAAGTTGATGGAGTTATAAATACAGGAATACTTAGTGTGAATTCGATCTAAAAATTATTGTTCCACTATTGTATGATGTGTTATGACAATGTCATACAATGCCGGCATCCTCAAACGGATTGTTAATACAGTACGACATCATGACGTCATTCTTGAAAATATTTTCAAAAATTTTAATTTGCCAACGGGGTTTGACTACACCTAAATAATTCGATTGAATTGAATTATTGATATGAGTCTATGCTATTCGATTCAACTAGACTACTGTTTATGAAAACTCTAAGTGTTCATTGAAAGAAATTTCCCGAACCAAATTATTTTGGTGCGAAATCTAATAATACTGAGGTAAAATTTTGTGCCTATGGCAGTGACGAGAAACAGATAAAAATCAGTACCTGTCCAGTACAGGGCATATCGGGCTAATCACCCTTTGTGTCAGTAAGTTATGACGGTTTGCGGATGAATTTCCATAAAACCTTTGCAAAAATGACAGACAAATAGTCTATATGACTCCTCAGCATAATTTGAAATTTTTTTACTCTTGTGAATGGTGTATTGGGTAGCATGTGATGATGTGTATTAATGGTGTATATAGTATGGTGTAAGGTGTAAGGTGAATTTCGGGGACGAAATTCTTAGAAGAAGGGGTGAATGTGACAACCCGAGAATTTAGAAAATTTTTAAAATCATAATTGATTGATTTAAGGTTCAATATTAGACACACGATGTAAAATAAGTGTATGCGTTTGATATTTTTGGGAAGGAATTTTGAGGATTTTAAAATTCTGTGAAGGATTTTGGTGAATTATTCAGGATTAAGTGTATATGTGTTTATGTTCTGTGAGTATGGTAAATTATGTGTTCAGAATGTGGTCAAGGGTCAAGGTTTGACCAGATAAATTTTATCAGTGTCAAATCCTAAGTATATATTAAGAACGTCAACGTTCAGTTAGAAAACCCTAGCAATGGATAAGAAACCCTAGAAACTGATTTTGAAACCCTAATTTCAGTTCCAGGAATTCGAAACCCTAATTCAGAAATTGAAAACCCTAGTTTGGGAATGCAAATGATGGTATAAGGTTTAAACGTTATTAATGATAACCTAATTAGGGATAACCCTAATTGATTTAGAAAACCCTAATTTTTGGATTAGAAACCCTAATTTATGATTAGGGAAAACCTGATTGTTAGTGTAATATTTTTAATATTAATTAGGAAACATTAATCCTAATTTTCAAGTTATAAGTAATTAGAAAACCCTAATCTAATTAGGAAACCTAATTTCTAAATTAGAAATATTATTTTTCTATTTAAACCCCTAATTCTTGGGTTATAAACCCTAATGTACAATTTTGACCCTAATTGCTAAATTAGCAATTTTAATTAGGAAATAATAATCCTAATTAACAAGATTGAGCTTATGATTAGGAAATCTAAATATAAATATAGAATCCTAATTATAATTTTGAAATATTAATTTTCTATTTTGAAAACCTAATTTGGAATCCTAGAATTTATTTTTAAAACCTAAAGGGTTAAACCCTAAACCCTAAGGGTTTGGATAATTGACAAGTATGCCATTAAATTTAAAAGTCAAATGACTAGTTTACCCTTATTGCATTATTTGGACATAACTTGCAAATCTTGCCAAATGTGAGTTGTTCACCAACTCCAATCACTCCATGTGCCATATATCTCTAATATTAGCAGCTACATCAGCCATTCATTGAATCTAGTGTTATAATTAGAAAAGTAAGTAAAGTAACTTACTTTTCTTAACAAACCAACCAAGCCTTACTCTCTCTCTCTAATTTCGAAAATATAGAGTGAGAGTATGTGATCAGCTGAGATAATATCAAACCTTAACTCACTATGATCAACATCAAAGGATCAGATTATAGGATCAAAGTTTTATAGAGGTATGAACTCTAACTTGCTAGATCTTTAAGATTTTAGTTAATATTGTGATTTATTAGTTAAAGTTATGTATTAAGGTGTCTTTGAGTGATCAGGGTTGATAGATCATAGATATAAACACTTAGATGCACGAAACTAGTATTTTTTTTGAAATCGGGAAAAAGTTCAAAAAGTGGCCTGACGTACAGTCATATGTCAAAGGCCCTAGATCTTTCTCTGTTTTTGATATTTGTTGTTTTATGTTATAAATGTGTTCTATGTCATGAGGACTTTGATCTGAAACTAGAAACATAGCCAGATCATGAGTAGATTGAGAGATATGAGCAGTCAAACTACGTTGACCGGTCATGGGAATGGGTTTCTGGACAACCCAGAAACCCAGATCTTGTCTGACAGTGTTTTTGCAGGTCTTGATATTACTTGTTATTTATGTTTTAAGTCATGTTGTTGCTTTGAGGTTGTAGTCTGACATGAGTGCTACACTTTCAAACCTTTAGATCACTTAGATCCATATCAGAATTGAAGATTTGGCCGGTCAAACAACCGTTGACTAACTCGCCGGATGAAGATTTCTAGAAAACCCAGATCTTCAAGAACCGTTTCCTGATCCCTACTTTGACCAACCTTGATCTTCTTGGTGTGATGATGATATGATGATTTGTCGTTATAGAATTCTTCCCTGACATCCCTACTACAAGGCTGAACTCTTAAATCACATAAATCGAGCCCAGAAAGCTAAAATTTAAAGCTTCAACATAGATACCTCGACTGTTCTTCAATTTCTGGAAAACCCAGAAATTGAAGAACAGGTCTGACATCAAGTTGAATGGCTTAGATCTCTCTGTGATTATATGTTTTGGACATGAACTTTGTTTAAAGTTGTAATACTACATCAGTACTATAACATTAGAATAATTCACAACCCAGAAACTTATGGATCAAAGAATTACAATCGGTCAAACTTAGTACCTTTAACGTTGACATGATTTCTGGATTTGGCCAAGAACAGCTCAAGAACACCTATAACGATAGTTCTATCGCTATAGGGCCCTTTAGTGACACTTAATTTTGGAAAATGATTTATTTTAATAAATAAATAGAAAAAATATTGGTTTTTAATTATTAAAAATACAAAACAAATTCTTAAAAATTATTTTAAAGCCTAAAAATTAGTTTTTAATTACTTTGAATATAACTCATAAATATTTAATATTTTTGGAATATTAATGGTATTTAATTTATTTAATTATAATATTAAATAAACTAGTTAAAAATGATTTTAATACATGAAAAATCATTTAAAAATATATTATGGTGTTAGAAAATATTTGAAGTTATTTTTAATGACTTTTGATATTTTGTGATTAATTTCATTAATAAATTTATATTAATGGTGATTAATTTATTTAATGAATATATTAATTAAATTATGGAAAATTAAAAATAATGCTTTAAAAATCATATAAAAATGATTTAAGGGTTATGAAAATATTTTAAGTTATAAAATATAACTTTTGATATTTTGTCATGAAAATATTAATATCAATTATTGGATAATGGATTTAAAGGTTTAAAAATCATATAAATATGATTTTAAAGTATTAAAAATACTTTGATATATTATAAATATATTATAATATTATGACATATATTTCATTAATATTTGATATTAAATAAATATTGATGATAAAGGAATTATGTGGTATTTAATTCATATAAATACGAGTTTAATGATTGAAAAATCATGATAAATGGTAATAATTATTTGAAAATTATTACAAGCCTATGAAAAATATTTTAACTGATAATAAATTATTTGAGATATATGTGAACCAGTTTAGACCAAGTCTTAGTGATTCTAGACTCGATATTTGTCCGACTAGACCGTCGGAATGTCAGAATTGAACTTGACTCGGACTGTAAAAGTTTTACTTGAGGTTAGGTCTTATGTGTGTTGTATACAAATAGGGTTATGTGTTATGTGTTTAGGTTATTCTATATATATATATATATATATATATATATATATATATATATATAATAGAATTATATTGTGATGATATTATTCTAATTTGTATATCAATATTTTTTATATATTAGGTCTTCAGACAAAGCTTATTAAAATGCGTAACGATAATCAACGAAACAGGGAATTTTTTCTTAACTCTATTTGAGTTGTTGTATTCAAATGTACTTATGGTTAATCATTGCTGATTGTCATGTCTAAGAATTATAAAATTTTACTATGTACATGTTGCGTGTATAAGTCAGGTATGAAAGGCTGATCACCTTCATTACCATTCGGTCCAGATATATTTGTTCATGTTCAATACTTGTTCAGTTAAAAGTTTGTTCGTGCTAATTCACAACTATATTGATGAATTATAGCCAGCTTATTATTCAAATTCTTTCAATCATGATATATCCTTAAATAAATTTAAACTTGCTAGGCAACCTTCATGCTCACCCTTGCTATATCATGACAAAACATTGCAGATTAAGACGAATACGTCGGATACATGAAAAGATAAAGACAAGTCTAGCTTTGGAGTTTATGTGCAGCTAAATTTGTAACCACTACAAGAAATCACACAAAAATTGACGCTAAAATTTGTCACATAAAATTCATTTTTCATCACTAAAACATTTGGTGACGTTTGTTAATCGTCACAGAGATCGTCACCGTATGAGCATGGTATTATGTTTATTTGACAATATTTGACGTCGTCACTCAATGTTTTAACTTATGGTGACGATCTACATCATTGTCACTGTAATTAATTACTTTTAGTGACGTTAATAGTATCACTATTTGAATAAAACTTTCATCACTCTATATTATGTTTCGTCATCAAAAGTTGGTGCATTAAATGACGAAAATCATTTTTCGTCATTAAATGATATTGTTTTAGTGACGAAAATATGTTACTCTATTTAAATCATCTAATTTTAATGACAACAATATGGTCATATTTATGATTATTTTTTCGTCATGTTATTGTGTTTATCGTCACCAAAAATAAGAAAATAAATGACGACAGAACAATTCGTCACCTAATAATATATTTAATATGACAATTATGTCATTGTCATTTCATATTTTAAATAATATTACAAAATAATTTGTCACCAAAGATTTAATTTTTATGACACATTCTTCACAATCACTAATTGAATACTTTGGTGACGATACATCTCGTCACAAAAAGAGTTTATAAATAGTGACAAAATTAGTTGTTGTGACAAAATAAATATATAATAGTGACAATAATATAAATTCTAAAGAGTTAATATTATTCTTCATTAAATTTTAATTTTCATTGACCAAATATTATTTGTCAATAAATGATTATAAATTGTTATAATATGGTGGTCATATTAAGTTGTTTGACATTCTAAATGTATTATTATATTACCAATTTTCAATGAAAAATATAATACATTTAGCCCAACACATCACAGCAACACACAACACATCAATTAACCCAAATGCAAACATAAGAGTATAGTTACTAATATTACATCTTGAATGCCTTTTCTTGGCTTATTTTCCTTTAGAAGCCTTCTGCCAGTTCTTCCGCATTTTCCTAGTTTTTAGAGGCATCCAAGGCAACACGCTAGGAAAAGAGCGGACACTGGATGGTTTTTGTTGTTTTTAATCTGAAAGTACAAGTTCTCTAGCTGCAAAAGTTGGAACCACTGCTTATAAGCAAAAAGGTGAGCAGCTTGTTTAAAAAAGAGCTTGACAACATGCTCCTTCTCCTCATATGCTTGTTTTGCTGCCATCTCAACTTCCCGGGCACGGGTTTGAGAATGCATCAGTGCTTCTAACAGTTGAGCCTTGCTGGGATCTTTCTTAGATATTTGCATTTTGTTTGTAGCTCTGTTGCTTGTGTTCTGGCTGCTTCTCACCACGAGTCCCAACCAGAATAAAGTAAAGATTTGTTTATCAGGAACAGTCAATCAGGAATCAAAAGAAGAAGAAGAAACACTGGACCCAAGGTAGTCTACAATCTAACAAGTCTCGGCTTAGAAAACATTATTATTACTACATTATTTCCATATTAGACTCCCTATAAAACCACCTGAAATACTTGCAAGAGAATTTTGTTCTCCCATTTCTCAATTATTGGGGCATATAATAGGTCTAAAATAGATTAGCAAAGATATAAAAGAATAAAACAAGTCATATACATGTAATTAGGATGATTGTTTTCCTTTCCTCCATCTTGTACATTAGTTCTTTCTCTTGTTCTTTTGTTATGGAAAAATATATCAAATCCTTCGTTTTTCTAATAATTATACAATTTAACATATAATTATATTATATCCAGATTTCTCAGTCATCAAGAGTGTCAAGTACAATCTAGATGTGAAAACTTTTGTATTTCAAATAGGGACACTTAAAAAGGAAATGTTGAGCATGTGTCCAATACTGTGTGTGAAGTGTCGGTCCTTATTACCCACAACCATACCTTCCTCTTTCTTAAACAACTACATACTAGCGAAACAAGATGAAAAACCTCAAGAGGAAGTGTTGTTAGTGAAATGTTGAAAGCTACGAAGAATTTATATGGCATAATTACCAAAAATAAAAACAAAAACATCAATACCTGATGGGCCTATATATACCAGATCTTGATTTCCCTTCAACCGAGCAATTACTTCCACATTCAATTCCCGAAGTGCCATTGCTACTAGTGTGAATAGTTGAATCCACTGAAATCCCATCTTTATCGATTATATGTCCAGGAAATTGTACACGTTCTAGCCAAAACTCTGAAAACACGTCCACGAACTCCCTAACCACCGGTATTTCCTCCAATTTCATACCCTTCTCCTTTTGAGTATCGACTATGTAAGCTAAATACCCTACACAGCCCTAACTCAATAACTTCTTGGCCTGCATCATTGTCAGACATTTCATTTATCTAGGCGATTTGCTACCATGAAAAACTACCTTTGACGGAGTCATAAGGTTTACACACTTCTTTTGGCAATCAATTATTGCTCCATAATTGAACAGCCAATCCATTCCCAAAATAACATCGAACTCTTCGAGTTTTATCGGGATTAAATCTACTTTTATGACATTCCCCTTTATATTCATCCTACAGTTCTTGTATACGAACCTAACTGGAATCACTTCCCTATTCGCAATTTCTATGTTTAAAGGGAATTTTAACTCTTCACAAGGTATTTCTAACCTCTTAGCAAATTCATCCGATATAAACAAGCAAGTAGCACCCAAATCAAACAATATATATACATTTATATCATTGATTGGGATAATACCTGACACGACGTCTTTTGATTTGCTGCGTCACACTTGCCGTCATGTTGAAGGTTACGGCCGTGGGCTTATTTGTTGATGTTGGTCCTGCAATAGCCAGCGCACCTCCACTAGCATTTCCCTTGCTCCCATTTGTCTCACCAGATCTCTTTTTAGGGCATTCACGAGCAAAGTGATCCTTGGACCCGCACGTGAAGCAAACGTTCTTCTTAGGTTGAGTGCAATTTGGGGCGATGTGACCCTCTTGGCCACAGTTGAAGCATACTCGTTTCCCCATCAAGCACACACCCTTGTGAAACTTCCCGCACGTAGCACATGCTTCGAACTTCTTATTTTGCTAGTTTCTTTGCTGATTTCCAGCTACCCCATTCGCATTCCACTTCCTCTTCAAATTGTTCTTGCCATTTCCACTGTTACCACCACCACCATTCTTAGCTTCACCTTCACTCTTCTTCTTTCTCTGCTCTTGATTGTGTTTTATTACAGCCTCGCTTCCACTCTCAGCGAGAATCGCCTTCTCCATCACTGCTGCAAACGTCTTTAATTGGAATAGGGAAACCCTACTGTACAATCAGAGCTTCAATCCCTGTTCAAACCTCTTTGCCTTGCGCTCGTCTGTGCAGACTTGATATGGCACAAACCTCGCCAACTTGTTGAATTTTGCGACATACTCAGACACTGACATCGTTCCCTACTTCAATTCCTAAAACTGTACTTCTAGCTGACTCTTTGAACTTTCTAGGAAATAGGTCTCGAAAAACATCTCCTTAAACCTTTCCCAAGTCATAATCCCTTGACCTCCACGGGTTTTATTGGCCTGCCACTAATAATTAGCCTCTGCTTTCAACATAAATGTTACAAAAGCAGTCTTCTGCTCCTCCCATACTCTCGCAACATCGAACACTTTCTTCATCTCCATGACCCAGGTCTGTGCCTCAACCGAGTTCATGGTTCCACAGAATTCTGGTAGTCCAACCGCCTTCAAGTCCTTAAACTTTGTACCTTGATTCTGAGGTTGATCCTGCAAAGCACCCGTCAGTAACGTCACTAGCTGCTGAACAGGGTTTCCTTCCACATTGTTGTTGTTGTTGGTTTCCCCAGTAGTTATCTGTCGTGGTGGTTGACGTCTTGGAGGCATTTTCTGTTAAAATACATCCATTAGCTTTTATTTAACCTTTTAAGTATTATATACTTAAGTTTCACATCATAAAAGTTTATCACATAACACTTAACACTTTGAATAAAACAATATATTTTATTCATTTATAATCTTTTAAAAACATCAAAACAATAGCATCACTGCTATTTGCATTACTTTCCTGAACTATAACAGTTGCAGGACAACATCATCATCATCTATCCCATTGGTTATATCATACCCGGGATTTACATTTCGTTTATTTTTTAGTCACATATCAATTATATATCAGTACGATGTCCTACAAAGATACTGTGTAGCCTTACGACGATCTTCCTCCATAATTCGGAACATTGTTCGGCGATCTAATATGTATGATGGTAGCGTATCAAACTGAATTGGATAACACATGACCCGGTCCTGAGCTCGATTGATCACGGTGTTGAATACGTTGTTCATCTCTTCCATTTTCATCCTCTTTGCTTGTGCGTCTCTCTCTGCCATTCCAGCTCATTGATAAGCTTCATTGTACGCGTCTTTAACTCTTGCCCTCTTAGTAGATTCCTCTTTCAACTTGTTCTTCAACTCTACAATCTCTGCTATCATACGCTCGTTCTCTCCTTCGATGTGAACCAGCTTCTCTTCAACGTTGTTCAACCGTTACTCTCGATCCTGGATCTCATAGTCTTTCTGTGCCATCGAGGTCTGTTGTTCAGCTACTATCTCTTGCAACTCCTCGACGGTATCTTGAAGTTCCACATTGCGGTCATACACCTCGTCGTACATATAGGCAGCTATCGAGTTAAGTGGAATCTCTTCCTCCTCGTCCTCCTCATCCCCCGACTGTGGCAGCTCAATAGGGTCCTCCTCATCCGTCTCTATCTCATCATCCTCATCAGGTAATCTCTCCTACATAACTACTATGACTGACAAAACTGTTTTCTGTGGCAGTAGTTGTTCCCAAATCACCTGAATATCTCGAGGCTCCTCCTCTCTAGCCTGACTGGATCCTCCCACATTAGCCATCCTGTCAACCAAATTTTAAGTTTTAATTACTAATCATTACTACTCGACACTCACGAGCACATAAGTTGTAATCACATAAGCACATAAGTATTTTATTACTTTCTCTTTCCTAAAACTCGATAAGAGTTTATCATCACTATCTTTTCAAAGGTTACTTTATAAGGCTTTTCCCCCACCTAAGATTTATAACCTAAAGCTTTGATACCAACCTGTGACACCCCCAAATCTAGATACTTCATTCCCACAAGATTTGGTGCTCACTATCCATACATTCACACTATCTACCAAAATAAATAATATTCAAATCATAAATCCTCCCCTTAAATAGGGTTATATCATTAAGTTCAAAAACATCCCAGGTTATCTAACCTTTAAACATCATTCAAGTGCAGAATTAAATTATTACATTACATCATTATTAGAAGTCTATGATTATAACAGTAATCAAAAGTACAAATCAGCATCACTTGTACATTTTTCTCTTTCCTTTGCTAGTTGAAGGCTCATCTACCTTCTCAACTTTAGCTGCAATGAGTATATAAATATGCAAGAGTGAGCGAAATAATTGCTCACTGGATATAACAATGAATCAACAGGAGAATAACAATAAACACTACCAACGAATAGACTCATCAAAACTGGATAGTACTCTAACAATGATAATCAAAAACTGAAATCCAAAATATGGAATATATATAACTGAGGGTCATAAGATCATGAACTATGTCCACAGTTGCAAGTAATCTTTCAACTCCAACTTTAACAGTCATAAGACTATAAGGACTCCTCGTACTTAGGGGGATCGGCTCTTCGTACAATGTATTGTGCACAAACATTTCAACGCTAAGCGTAAATTATCCCCTATTAATAATAGGGTTGTTCATCTCAGTATTTAGAGTACAAGTCCGCACCAAAGAAAGTTTGGTTTGGATAAGCTTTCAAGGGTAATTTGAAGTTTAACGAACATCAACTAGAGGACTAGTTGAGTCAATAGTGTTTAATACACTACTACAAAACAGTAAATAGACAACGCGGAAAAAACGTTGTGATTTCAGTCAAGAAAACGTCGTGGTAAATGGTGTCATCTATTTGACACCCTTACACAACGTTTTTAAAACGTTGTAGTTAAGCACAATACACAACGTTTTTTAGGGAAAAAACGTTGTAGATTTTTTTTCCAAAAATTAGAAGATGCTTAAAAATGTTGTAGAATGTATGATTCCACAACGTTTTTTGGCTAAAAATGTTGTAGTTTAATATATTAGACAACGTTTAGGCAAATTTATACCACGTTTATAATGTGTCATCTATTTAGAAAGTGTCATTCATTTATACAAATATACAACATTTTTAAAATGTTGTAGATAAAAAAAAGAAATAAAAATTATGATTTACCTATATTACCAATGCACCTGCAATATTCTAATGCCATGATATAAAGCTAAAAGGTCTAAATTCTCATTTAAATTTAAAGCCAAAATGTATCAACCATTCAAAATATATCCCAATAATACCATTCGTTTACCGTTTTAAATTACTACATCCACAAAATATAACAACATGAATAGTGTAGTATTATATACAGACACAATATTGAGTGGTTTAGCAACATCATGTTGATAACTTGTAAAATAAAAAAAATACACATGAAAGGAATCCTCAAAATTAAATGCACTAGCACCTACAGTAAATATGTTCTCAAGCAGCTCATTGAAGCGTGGATGACTCTAGAGAATAACACATTCTAGAGCGCAACCTTTAACAACGCACTCACTAGCATTCATTGTATGCCTAGGCTCCTTACCAAACGCGATTGCATTATACATCGTGTGATTCGATCTGACGTCCATCCATTTTCCATCATACCGGTCGATGCCACCACGAGACGTAACCTGCACAAATAGGAGATGCAGACCTAATAAAAGAATCATTAATAGGGCCAACATGAGAGAATAAAATATTCAGTATTCAGTAATACATCTAGTATTTATTTCAAGAGCATAAAATATAGGCTTAATTTAACCAGAGCTGAGAGATATATTTTCCCTTTTGGCAGCTCTTTACACAATCCAATTTTTATGAATTAGCATAATTGCCCAGTGCCTATTATGGTGGCCAGGTCTCACATGAGAATTCCAAGACCCTACTTGGGGAGATTATGCAATTCCATAACCTGTATTGTCTGTTGCCTCTTGGCTGTTGAGAAGAATTATAAAGCACCATCAGATGAATTTTCTATAGAGAGTATCTTGCTTAGAGGGAAGGCTACGAAGCAGTATTGCGATAACACCAATAAAGACGGCAATTGGTGTTCTTGCCTTTAACTACTTGTCCCTGGATTTGGAGCAACCGTAAAAAAACTAGAAATAGTTATAATGGGTTAGAACGTGTAGATGTCACAAAAAGATTCTTAGGTTGCATTGCCTCCTATTTTCCAAGTCACTTTAGTATTTTACGATAACATAATACGATTCTTGGGGCGAGTCAAAGCAGGATACTATAAGTTTGTTTTAGAAGCCATAGGCGAGGAAAGTTGTTCCGATTTATCATTAAATGTAATAAATATAATGATTTAGCTATTGTTTCAAGTCTTTATAGCAAGAACATACCCTACGAATGAATTTATAGACAAGAAACGACATTCTTTGCTCCCATCCGAGTGTGAGATGACCCACGATGAAGTCACCCTTGCCGGTGAACTCCAAAAAAAGCCCCTGTGTCCACCATAAACAAGACCGAAGCCAACCATGGAACCTACTATACAGTGTGTAGTGGAGACAGGAAAACCATAATATGATGCAACCTGATTACCAAAATGACAAATGTAATCTGTGTGCATCCTATGATTCTACCATAAATTTAAGTGTAATATTGTTCTTTGAATATGTTTGTTTATTACATCCCCCCACTTGAATGTGTTTGTTTATTTATGTTTTTTTTTCCATTTCATGGCATATTTTACTGTATGTAATTAGATAGATGCACATTTCCCCCGTACTATTTATGAAGCCCCTGGTAAGTCCTTTTAACCATTCTTTGGCCATCTTCCCATTCCCATTCGACAAGGTATTTCTCACCATGTTGATTTGTACCACAGAAAAAAATTTTGAAAAGAGAATTTAATGGTCATAGATGCATTTTAAAAGGATGGAAAATAAGCTGAAATTACGAAGTTAATAGATCTTACCTTGTACCATCCTGCACCACTATAAGCCATCGTGAAAGTGCAATCGTCTACCGGGAGCATCAAAGGTAAACTTAGCCATGGGTCGCCTATATAGCCATGCCTTTATCTTTCCATCCAACGTGGTTAAAAGGAGAAACCGGGGAAATAGAAAACTCGAAAGTAAATTTTAGATAAATACATAATCCATGGGAGAAACGTATATGTATTGGAGGTTAAACCACAAGTCAAGGTTTTGTGGAGGAACCATGCTATTGAGGAAATGACATGGGAGTTCGAATCAGAAATGAAAGCGAGGTACCCTTACCTTTTTGAAACACCGGGTACGTACGTCAATTTCGAGGACAAAATTTCATAAAGATGGGAGGTTGCAAGACCCCAGCTTTTTATAAATAAAATTAAATTTCCTCTATTAATTATTTTGAAATAATAAGGTGTTAATTTGATATAATGCTTTGGTTATGGGTGAAATGTGAAAATTTTACAAAATAAGTAAGTGGTTATAAAATATTCATTGTTATCGGGGAATATTCGTTTGATCGTGGAATATTCTTACCGTCGGGGAATATTCGTACGACGGCGCAGCCATTTATGGGTCCCATAACAAAAAATGGTCTAATGAAAAAAATGACAAGTTTGAGTTCTTATAAATAATCTAGCAGTAGTTATTACTGATTAACACCTTCGTTGGAATACACGGTGGTTAAAGTACAAGAATACGCATGGTTGCATAAAGAGTTACTTGCAGTATTGCACATTATTTTTGGATTATTGATTCTTACATAAGAAGGCACTACTCAATAATTGTTACAATAATTACTATTCAATATTTTATTTTATTGATTCAATAATTGCTACATTGATATTTTATATTATTGTTGTTTCAATAATTGTCACTGCAAAGTTTTTCCCATTATCAGATCAATAATTCATATTATTTGAATAATATTATTAGATATCATTATTGGCAATGTCTAAGGAAGTTCTGTCTAGGAAAGGGGTTTGGTCACCTAATTGCGCGCCAGTAAGGAGAAATCCTTATCGGAAAGCCCCCTTCTTTCCTGGGAACAACCTGGTTGTCATTATTGTGATTCTGTAATATTATTTATGAATAATTAATTAATGATTTATATGGTAAAGAAATATTTATTTTATGTGGATATAAATGAAGGAATTGATGTTGAGGTGTTTTATCAGTATTTTGTCAGAATAGAGGTATTAAAAATCATCCGTATATAGATTTTGGTCATTTTCTGTTTGGAATTTGGAAAAGCTTTCTTCTAAAAAGTTGTAGAGAATTAAATTTTATATGGAATGGACATAAGGTTCGTATTTTTCTAATAAAAGGACTATTTATTATGAATTATTGAAGTTTTGGAAATAAATATTTTTAATTAAAAACATGGGTGGGCCCCACTTTTGTTTTTTATGGAAAGAATGTTGAAATGGTATGCTAAAATTTCAAAGTGGCGTGCGTGAATGGAGAAGGTAATAGCCACCAGTAGCAGGTTAAGTCTGCTTTGGCGTTCTGGCATTTTCCTATAAATAGTGTTCTTAGTTAGAATTAAAAATCACACCAGAATCAAAAGTTTTCTTTCTATATATTATCGAGCGTATTTTTGTGAGTAATTAGATACTTTGAGAGTTGCTATTCGGTGCAAGTTTTCTTTAGCATTATATCCGATATTTCAGCCAGAAGTACTATTCTTTTGAGGTAAGAGATGTTATTTTTTTCGTAAATGGTATTATTTCTTTCAATATCGTTATACCGGAATATTGGTATTAATTTTATGATAAATTTTTTTCCTTTCTATGTCGAGATTACTATTCACGTATACGGCACTATTCACGTATACGGCACTATTCACGAATACGGTACTATTCACAAGCACTATTCATAAAGTATGATTTTTCTTGTGGTATTCTTACCTTTTTATGTAGGGTTACTATTCATGTATACGGCACTATTCACGTATATGGCACTATTCACGAATACGACACTATTCACAGAAAAAATAATTTTTTTCTTTGTCCAAGTTGTCTATTATGGTTACTGTCTTTGATTGTATCCATATTTTGATCTTCATTTTTGAAATCCGCTCCATAATTGATTATTATGGAGTATTTTTGAACTTGGATAAACCAAAGTACGAATCCCTAATCTTTATTCTTTTATCTCACTGGATTCATTTTCTTTAAGATATTTTTCATCATCCTCAGTCCTAAATGATGATATTACTAAATATCTTTGGCTTGGCAAAGATGAATGATTACCTGATGAATATCTTTGGGCCGTAGTGCAAAGATGGACAGGTGTTGAGATGAACATGACCAACTATTGATACAAATGAATATCTTTGGCCCGTAAAGTAAAGATGAATATTTGGTTTAAGATGTATATTAATTGATGTTACAGGGATAAAATATTAATGATGGACTTTTAAATCATAGAAGACAGTAGATTTTATTCTCTACTAAACTCTTTTAATGAAATGTTATTTCCGCTGCGGATATTAATCGAAAACTTGTTGTCCATTATATTTTATCTGATTTGTTGAAGGCTAACGATAATTTGTTGTTCATTATCTTAGTCATAATATTCTTTACTGGGCTAGTTGAGCTCACCCTTTTCCTTTTTGTTCCATTTTTCTTTTCAAGGGGCGAGAATTTAGCGGGAACTAGTCGGGATGTGAAGTGATGTTTCAAAGTAGTTGTTTTAGCAGTCCTCACTATTTTGTAAAATAGCCTATCAATAATTGTAATGAGGACTTATTTAAGTGTGGATATTGTCTAAAAGATAATATTTATATTTAAACTCACAGTATATGTATTGTCGTATTTTGCATGACAATTGTATTAATGAAGTTGTAGTTGTTTTCTATACCATATATTTGGCGACTCAGAATGGGTGATGTATACCTATTTTGGGGGCGTTATAGCAGTATGTTATAAGAAGATCTTATTGATGTAACAACTTTTGGCATATGAATATAAATGTTTTTATTTCAAAAATGTGTTATAAAATATTTTTTCTTTTGCATTAAAGGAATACTTAAAGATTATAATATGATAATAATATGAAATTGTCATTTCAAAAAATGTCACCCAGACGTAGACTAACCGCACTAGAGGAATCGGTCAATAATGAGAGAGATAAAGTAGACCATGTTTAAAGGCTAGTAGATTTGTTAGGAGAAGACCTTCAAGGAAGAAACAATGAACCCGTGCGTAATAACCCCAAACAATTCCGGTAACCAACTTCAAGGACTTCAAAAGCGTAGGACATCCAGAGTTTAGGGGTACTACCGATCCTATTGAGGCACATACTTGGATTAAAGAGATAGAGAAGGCATTCACCATTGCCCGTGTGGGTGAAGATCAGAAGACTACATTCACTACGTGCATTATGAAGGGTGAAGCAAATTACTGGTGGGAAGCTAATCAGCAGAGGGCTGGAGAGGGAGTGATAACCTGGGAGAGGTTTAAGTCACTGTTCTTCAAAAAATATTTTCCGAAGAGCATGAAGAATAGGATGGAGGTTAAGTTTTTTGAACTGAAGAAAGGGGAAATGTCGGTGGCATAGTATGAGACCAAGTTCAATGAGCTCACAAGATTCGCAACACATCAAGTAGACACCGAAGAGAGGAAGGCCCGACGTTTTGAATTAGGATTGAAGCCTTGGTTGTTTAAAAAGGTAGTGGTCCTTCAAATCGACTCGTTTGCCACATTATTGGACAAGACAATCATTATTGAGGGAGGTAGCAGGGCGATGAGCCAATACAACAAAGAAAAGAAGAATAAGAATACTGGGGGAGAAATTCGTGGAGGAAGTAGCAGTGGAGGAATCAATCTAGGAAAGAGGAAATGGGATAACAACAACAACCACAACAGAAGCATCAATTTGTCAGGAAGTTATCAAGGACGATTTAAGAAAAGGGGTGAAACCTATGCAAAATGTGGAAAGAACCACCAATGGGACTGTTGGAAAGGGCATAGTGTTTGTTACAACTGCGGTCAAGAGGGACACATTTCACCAAACTGCCCAAAGCCGAAAAAGATCAAGGGATGTTTTGTTTGCTGATCGACGGAGCATCAGATCAAGGGGGAGGCAGCAAGCTGACGATTGGTGGACCAACGCAACCCAACTGGTCAACTACCGAACATTTAACATGACCGTCTAAGATCCCGTAGCTATAAAAGACGTGGTGTCAGGTATTATCCCAGTCAATAATATAAATACTTATGTATTATTTGATTCAGGTGCTACATGTTCCTTTATATCTAAAGATTTTTCTAATCGATTAAATAAACCCCAAGAATGATTGAAGAATCCTTTGAACATAGAAATTGCTAATAAGGAAATAATCCCCGTAGAGTTCGTATACCGAAATTGATGTTCAAAAATTAGGGGACATAAATTCAGTATAGACTTGATTCTTATAAAATTTGGAGAGTTCAACGTAATAGTAGGAATGGATTGGTTGTATAACCATAAGGTGATGATTGATTGCTAGAAGAAATGTGTGAACCTTCAGACTCTAAACCAGTCTAAGGTAGTGTTTTATAGTAGCTCATCGCTTAGGTAATCGTGTAGTCTTACGATGATGAAGGCCAAGAAGTTGTTAAGGAATTTATGTGTAAGTTATTTAGCCTATATTGTGGATACGCAGAGAAAGAGAGTGGAAATTAAAGATATATCAGTAGTGAAAGATTTTCAAGACATATTCCCTTGGCCTTCAGCCAGGCGGAGAAATTGAATTCGTAATAGATTTAGCACCGGGAATTGCTTCGATTTCAAAAGCCCCATATTGTATGGCACCGGTAGAAATGAAGGAATTGATGATACAACTACAAGAATTGCTAGATAAGGGTTATATTCAGCCGAGTGTTATTGGGCTTGACGCGAACGCACAAATGAAAATTAAAATTTTAAAGCAATTTAAAACCTAAAAGCAGGATCTATCACGAAAATCAATTAATTGAGAGGTTTAGAGATTATACCGGATATAAACAAAAAGCGATAATCAAACCATTGCGCCTCGAATCTCCAATGCAATACAAACCGAATTACGCCTCTACGGTATCCACACGAACGTCGCATCTAACCGTCGAAGCGATTACTGCAATAAGAAGGACTTCATGATGACTAGCCACCAAAAGGAATGGAATTTTCAAACTTTTTTCTCTCTAGTCTCTCTAAGAAGCGGCTAGGGTTTTCAATTATGATATCTTACCTAAGTAGGTGCTATATATCATATATATAGTAGTTAAAAGGAATTAATCAAATCAAAACCTAATTTTATAAAATTAATTTTATATATATATATCTCTTAATTAAGTCTTACTTAATTAATATACATATATACAAATTATCCTTTTAATTTAAATTAAGTGATTTAAATACTATTAATCATATTAATATATTTAAATCCTTAAAATTTAAATTAATTCCCTTTTAAATAACGTTCTATGTGTGTGACCTATAGGTTATTATTACGTTGGCAATAATTTTAAAATCATATTATAAAATTATAAGCAATGAAGCGGCATCTAGTAATGCATCACTGCTACCCAAGTAATAATAAGATCGTTGATTCGATGCAACCTTTTCGTGACCAATGTTTCAATGTAATTTAATCCTTTTAACCTTAATATCCTAGATTAAACTCGAGTCATGGAATGTGTCATACTCTTCATAATTTAATCTGAGTTTTCTTGATCAATGAGTAGACTATATGAAACAAATCACTATTTGAGCATGGCCATGCATTTCATAGTCCTACTCAATCAAGAGGCCTATGGATATCACCCATAATATATAGGATTGTTAAATTCTATCTAGATCACTCATATTTCTCACACGATTAATGATGAACCCAATAATCACCTTTATAGTCCACCCTATTAAAGGTGACATTTGATGATATCAAAGTACATAAATTCTCGTGTAGTAATATAGCGATTTCGGTCGGAGGACCATTACATCATTGTCACTATGAGAATTGCTAACGACACTTCGCATAATGCTCCATATAGAATTCTCATGGTGGAATTACATCCGATTGCCGTTCTCTAACATGTACCTATGCATTGACTTAATATCTCATATATTTATGACCAATGAGATTTGGTCATCGATCGATCCACATACTAGTCTCCATGCATCATTGTTGTCCCATCAACAATGATACTCGACTAAAGGACATTTAAGAACAACGATACTAATGGTAATATATAATCTCATGTTCAAGTCACATACTTGAAACTATATAATTTGTATCACTATTCTAAGGAATTTTATTATGTTAACAATTATATTACATGATAAATAAAACCATAATAAAATCATATATTTATTCAATCAAATATAATATCAAAGCGTTAAGCAATTATATCAAATAATTGGCCTCTAGGGCATAAACTCTAACTCAGTCTCCCACTTGCACTAGAGCCAATCACTCATGTATCTAATACCATGGAACTAGTGTGACCGTCATGCTTCTGTTGCGACAAAGCCTTGGTTAGTGGATCTGCAACATTATCATCTGTTGGCACTCTTCCTATATGTACATCTCCTCTATCAATGATTTCACGGATGAGATGGTACCGCCTAAGTATATGCTTGGATCGTTGGTGAGATACGGGTTCCTTAGCTTTGTCTGCAATGGCTCCATTATTATCCACGATATAAACAACCGGATCAACAATGGTTGGAACAACACCAAGTTCGATGATGAACTTTTTAATCCATCTGACCTCCTTGGTTTGCACTAAACGACAATATATCGACCTCTGTTGTAGAATCGACTCTTGTCTCTTGCTTTGAACTTTTCCATTCAATGACACCACCATTAAGGCAAAAACAAAAAACCGACCGAGACTTATAGTCATCATTGTCGGTACCTGAAACTAACATCATGTAACCCTTTACCGCTAGTTCGTCTTCACCTCCATATACCAAGAATGAATCCTTAGTCCTTTTCGGTGTACTTGAGGATATTCTTGATCTAACATCAATGACCTTCACTGGATTATTTGGTATCTCGCTTCGTCATGTTCAAAGCATCTGAGACATCCGGATGAGTACATATCATTGCATACATAATAGATCCAATTCTTAGAAGCATAAGGGATCTTTCTCATACGCTCCTCATCATCTTGTGATTTAGGACATTGGGCCTTAGAGATCTTTACACCATGAGTCACGGGTAAGTTTCCTCTTTTACGCCTCTTGCATCCGAACTGTTTCAACACTTTATCAATATATGTACTTTGACTTAGGTAGAGCATTTTCTTGATCTATCTCTATAGATCTTGATACCTAAAATGTAAATGACATCGCCCAAATCTTTCATGGAGAAACATTTTCCTAACCATGTTTTTCATTTTGTAAGGAAGGAATGTCATTCCCAATAATTAATATGTCATCAACATATAATACTAGGAATACAATGTGACTCCACTAACCTTTTATATACACAAGGTTCATCTTCATTTTTATTAAAGCCAAATTCTTTGATCGCTTCATCAAATCGAAGATTCCAACTCCAGAGAGGCTTGCTTCAATCCATAAATGGATCATTGCGACTTACATACCTTTTCGGCATCCTTTGAGTGACAAAACCCTCGGGTTGTGTCATATACACATCCTCGAGGAGATTTTCGTTAAGGAAAGCGATTTTTGACATCCATCGCGTGATTCGTAATCATAAAAAGTTGCAATAGCAAGTAAGATCTGATGGATTTAACCATTGCCCTTTGGAGAGAAGGTTTCATCATAGTCAACACCTTGAATTTGTTTGAAACCTTTTGCTACCGATCGGCCTTTATAGGTTTGTACATTACCATCCATGTCGGTTTTCTTCTTGAAAACCCACTTGCACCAATTGGTTTTACCCTTGAATTGGATCAACCGAGTCCATACTTGGTTAGTATACATGGAGTCCATCTCGCATTTCATGGCTTCAAGCCATTTCTCAGAATCTGGTCCATTCATAGCTTCTTGGTAGGAAGCAGGCTCATCTTGATCTATGAGCATCACATCGCCGTTTTGAGTCACAAGATATCCATAATATCTCTCGGGCTCTTGGCACATCCTACCGGATCTACGAATGACTTGTGTAATTTGAAGCGGAGTTCACTTTCCACAATTTCTTGTGGTTTCCGCTCATGTTCCAACTTCGAGTTCAATGATATTTTGTGGTTCTCGAATTTCTTGAGTTCTACTTTCCTTCCTTTGTTTCCTTTAGAGACAAATTCTCTTTCTAGAAAAATACCAGTTCGAGCAACAACCACTTTGTTCTCAGAAGGTTTGTAGAAATAATACCCTTTTGTTTCCTTTGGGTATCCCACAAAATTACATTTGTCAGATTTGGGTCCAAGCTTGTCAGAATTCAGACGTTTTACGAACGCCTCGCAACCCCAAATCTTCATGAATGACATACTAGGACGTTTCCCAGTCCACATTTCATATGGTGTCTTCTGAACCATCTTTGTAGGAACACGGTTAAGTGTGAATGTAGCTGTCTCTAGGGCATGACCCCAGAAGCTTATTGGAAGATCTGCATGAATCATCATTTATCGTACCATGTCCAACAAGGTTCGATTCCTCCTCTCAGATACACCATTCCATTGCGGTGTTCCAGGTGGAGTGAGCTGTGATATAATACCACACTCCTTTAGAAGGTCATCAAAGTCTTGGCTTAAGTATTCACCTCCTCGATCGGATCGAAGGGCTTTTATGCTTTTGCCAAATTGGTTTTGAACTTCATTCTTGAATTCCTTGAACTTTTCAAAGGATTCGAATTTGTGTCTCATAAGATACACATATCCATATCTACTAAAGTCATCGGTAAATGTAATGAAGTAATAAAACCTACCTCTTCTTGCTAACGAACTCATGGGTCCACATACATCACTATGTATAAGTCCTAATACATCGCTAGCCCGTTCAAACATGTCCGATGAAGGGGCTTTAATCATCTTGCCTAATAAACAAGACTCGCATTTCTCATATGATTCAAAATCAAATGAATCCAAGAACCCATCTTTATGGAGTTTGGATATGCGTTTCTCATTTATATGGCCTAAGCGATGATGCCAAAGATATGTCGGATTTGAATCATTTGATTTAAATCGTTTTTGTATTTATGTTATAGATAGACATTTCTAAATCAAGAATATAGAGACCGTTAAACAATTGTGCAACACCATAACAAATATCATTTAAGTAAAACAAACAACGATTGTTCTTTATTATAAATGAAAAATCTTTCTTGTCAAACAAGAAAGCGAAATAATGTTTTTGCTTATAGCGAGGCACAAAATAACAATCTTCTAATTCTAAAACTAGCCCGGTGGGCAAAGATAAATGATAAGTTCCTACTACCACGGTCTAACAACTTTTGCTCTATTTCCAACTCGTAGGTCGACCTCTCCTTTCGCTTAAAGTTCTACTCCTTGAGTCCCTTCACATTAACACAAATGTGAGAACCACATCCGATATCAATACCCATGATGTAGAAGTAGACAAGTTGACTTCTATAACATATATACCTGAATCAGAAGTCGTACTTCCTTTTCTTTTCTTCACTTCTTCCAGATAAGCATGACAGTTCCTTTTCCAGTGTCCAGGTTTTCCACAGAAGTGACATTCACCTTCCTTAGCCACCCCACCTTTAGGTTTTAAAGCCTGTTTGGTTTTGGAATTGGGTTTGGCAAAAGATTTAGATCCTATCTTCTTCTTGCCTTTCCAATTTCCCTTAGCATTCCCCTTTGCACCATCATTATGGGTGCGGGGCCCTGCCTTTTTCATGTTGTTCTCGGCAGTTCTTAACATGCTCAACAACTCAGTAAGGGGTTTCTCAATTTCATTCATAAGATAGTTCATAACAAATTGAGAGTAGCTGCTGTTCAAAGATTGCAAAACAAGGTCAGTTTGGGCTTCCGGAGTGATTGGAAAACCCAACCTATCAAGGTACTCAATATACCCAATCATTTTCAGCACATGTGGACCAACTGGATCACGTTCACCCATTTTGCAGTGATACAACGCCTTGCTTGTATCATACCTCTCCTGTCGAGCATGCCCTTCGAACAATTTCTTGAGATGCTCGATCATCTCATAAGCATCCATTAACTCATGTTGCTTTCAAGCTCTAAGCATTCATGGTTGCTAGCATGACACAACTCACATCCGAGCATCATCTTGATGCTTCTTGTAAACATTGTGCTCATGTGTAGTGCGATACGGTGGTCTTTGCGGGAATGGGCCCATCAAGGACATATAGCTTACGCTCTTGTTTGAGGACAATCCTCAAGTTCTATGCCGATCAAGGAAATTAATTCCACTTAGCTTGTCCTTTTCAAGGATCGATCGTAATGAAAGACTATTATGTGTTGTTGTTGTTTGCCATTTGATATCTACAATTTATAAGTGCAACAATAATAAGTCAAATTACAGAGTTGATATTATATAATTGATAATAGTACATTCAAAATATAACTCCCACTATTTTATTCAAATTAATAGCCCTCACCATTAATTTGGAAAGCATTTTCTATTAAATCTTTCCAGTAAGCCAAGATCCATATTTCATTATGCCTTAAGTTAGCTTTGACTATTCTCTCAAAACATAATTATTTAGGTAGACAACCCTTTGTCAATTATATCATATATAACTCCTGGATAGTTTGGTAAACAACATTTGTTTCTAGTCATCTAATGGTACCAACCAAACTCTATGCCTCTAAGTCCACAATTCTATTGAGATAACTTAGTTAAGTCGGGCCCAATGATTTTAATAGTTTGGATATCACAATTATCCTATCGCATCTTACCTAGATAAATAGGGTACTTTGCTTTGGCAAACCTACATCTATTGATCAAGGTCTTGATGAGTGTTATTCATTGGAAGGCATCGATTTAGACTTAATAATTTAATGAGGATTTTATTAATTTAGATCTCACCAATTTTAATCTTGTTAAGCATGCACATTATTAATCATATCATATCACATACAAGCATAAATAAAGTGCAAAATTAAATGTGTCACGATTATGGCCCAATCCACCGTCAATCTTTTTCAAGCTAATGAAAGATTGAAGGTCAATCTAAGGTGGTAAAAGATCTTAAAATAAATAACTTCCTTGGATCTTCCTCTAGCATGGGCCTCCTCTCCATCATCATCTTTCCATTGTGTTCTCCATCTTGACATCTTTATCAATTCTGATTATTACATGACATAAAGAAACCTCGAAGTTACATTGAGGGGATTTAGATGAGAAGAGAATATTACATTAGAATTTATAGAAGGCACGACATGCAAGCCGTATTTCAAAACCAAAAACCACTAACCTATGGGTCAAAAGGCCATCATAAATGCTACTTCTGACGGGGGGTCCAAGGGGGTCTCCCCACAGCGGTGGGTCCGGTGATCGGGTGAAGGGTGAAGCAAATTACTGGTGGGAAGCTAATCAGCAAAGGGATGGAGAGGGAGTGATAACTTGGGAGAGGTTTAAGTCACTGTTCTTCAAAAAATATTTTCCGAAGAGCATGAAGAATAGGATGGAGGTTAAGTTTTTTGAACTGAAGCAAGGGGAAATGTCGGTGGCATAGTATAGTAACTGTTCAATGAGCTCACAAGATTCATGCAACACATCAAGTAGACACCGAAGAGAGGAAGGCCCGACGTTTTGAATTAGGATTGAAGCCTTGGTTGTTTAAAAAGGTAGTGGTCCTTCAAATCGACTCGTTTGCCACATTATTGGACAAGACAATCATTATTGAGGGAGGTAGCAGGGCGATGAGCCAATATAACAAAGAAAAGAAGAATAAGAATACTGGGGGAGAAATTCGTGGAGGAAGTAGAAGTGGAGGAATCAATCTAGGAAAGAGGAAATGGGATAACAACAACAACCACAACAGAAGCATCAATTCGTCAGGAAGTTATCAAGGACGATTTAAGAAAAGGGGTGAAACCTATGCAAAATGTGGAAAGAACCACCAATGGGACTGTTGGAAAGGGCATAGTGTTTATTACAACTGCGGTCAAGAGGGACACATTTCACCAAACTGCCCAAAGCCGAAAAAGATCAAGGGATGTTTTGTTTAGCGATCGTGAACATCGAGATCAAGGGGAGGCTGAGAAGTCGACGATTGGTGGACGGTAAGAACCCAATCGACTCTCACCTAACATTTAACATGACCGTCTAAGATCCCGTAGCTACAAAAGACGTGGTGTCAGGTATTATCCCAGTCAATAATATAAATACTTATGTATTATTTGATTCAGGTGCTACATGTTCCTTTATATCTAAAGATTTTTCTAATCGATTAAATAAACCCCAAGAATGATTGAAGAATCCTTTGAACATAGAAATTGCTAATAAGGAAATAATCCCCGTAGAGTTCGTATACCGAAATTGATGTTCAAAAATTAGGGGACATAAATTCAGTATAGACTTGATTCTTATAAAATTTGGAGAGTTCAACGTAATAGTAGGAATGGATTGGTTGTATAACCATAAGGTGATGATTGATTGCTAGAAGAAATGTGTGAACCTTTAGACTCTAAACCAGTCTAAGGTAGTGTTTTATAGTAGCTCATCGCTTAGGTAATCGTGTAGTCTTACGATGATGAAGGCCAAGAAGTTGTTAAGGAATTTATGTGTAAGTTATTTAGCCTATATTGTGGATACGCAGAGAAAAGGAGTGGAAATTAAAGATATATCAGTAGTGAAAGATTTTCAAGACATATTCCCTTGGCCTTCAGCCAGGCAAAGAAATTGAATTCGTAATAGATTTAGCACCGAGAATTGCTTCGATTTCAAAAGCCCCATATTGTATGGCACCGGTAGAAATGAAGGAATTGATGATACAACTACAAGAATTGCTAGATAAGGGTTATATTCAGCCGAGTGTTGTTGGGCTTGACGCGAAACTTAGTGATGAAAATTAAAATTTTAAAGCAATTTCCAAAACCCTAAAAGCAGGATCCATGCGAAAATCAATTAATTGAGAGGTTTAGAGATTATACGGATATAAACAAAAACGAGAATCAAACCGATTAGCCTCGAATCTCCAACGCAATACAAACCGATTCGCCTCTGTGGTATCCACACGAACGCCGCATTTAGCCGTCGAACGATTCTCGCAATAAGGACTTGATACTAGCCACCAAAAGGAATGGATTTTTTAAAGCTGTTTTCTCTAGTCTCTCTCTAAGAGCGGCTAGGGGTTTTCAATTATGATATCTTACCCTAAGTAGTCTGCTATATATCATATATATAGTAGTTAAAAGGAATTAATCAAATCAAAACCTAATTTTATAAAATTGAATTTATATATATATATATCTCTTAATTAAGTCTTACTTAATTAATATACATATATACAAATTATCCTTTTAATTTAAATTAAGTGATTTAAATACTATTAATCATATTAATATATTTAAATCCTTAAAATTTAAATTAATTCCCTTTTAAATAACGTTCTATGTGTGACTTTTATAGGTTATTATTACGTTGGCAATAATTTTAAAATCATATTATAAAATTATAAGCGGTGTGAGCGGCATCTAGTAATGCATCACTTTGCTACCCAAGTAATAATAAGATCAATGATTAAATCGATGCAACCTTTTCGTGACCAATGTTTCAATGTAATTTAATCCTTTTAACCTTAATATCCTAGATTAAACTCGAGTCATGGAATGTGTCATACTCTTCATAATTTAATCTGAAGTTTTCTTGATCAATGAGTAGACTATATGAAACAAATCACTATTTGAGCATGGCTATGCATTTCATAGTCCTACTCAATCAAGAGGCCTATGGATATCACCCATAATATATAGGATGGTTAAATTCCATCTAGATCACTCATATTTCTCACACGATTAATGATGAACCCAATAATCACCTTTATAGTCCACCCTATTAAAGGTGACATTTGATGATATCAAAGTACATAAATTCTCGTGTAGTAGTAATATAGCGATTTGTGTTCGGAGGACCATTACATCATTATCACTATGAGAATTGCTAACGACACTTCGCATAATGCTCCATATAGAATTCTCATGGTGGGTCCATCCGATTACTTCGTTCTCTAACATGTACCTATGCATTGACTTAATATCTCATATATTTATGACCAATGAGATTTGGTCATCATCGATCCACATACTAGTCTCCATGCATCATTGTTGTCCCATCAACAATGATACTCGACTAAGGACATTTAAGAACACTGATACTAATGGTAATATATAATCTCATGTTCAAGTCACATACTTGAAACTATATAATTTGTATCACTATTCTAAGGAATTTTATTATGTTAACAATTATATTACGCGGTAAATAAAACCATAATAAAATCATATATTTATTCAATCAAATATAATATCAAAACGTTAAGCAATTATATCAAATAATTGGCCTATAGGGCATAAACTCTAAAAAGTGTGTCTCCTTAGGGAGCACCAGTGTTGTTTGTAAAGAAGAAAGATGGATCGATAAAGCTCTTTATCAACTATCGAGAGTTGAATAGAGTGACGATTAAGAATAGGTATCTATTACCGAGGATTAACGACCTTTTCAATTAATTGAAGGGAGTGAAGTGTTTTTCCAAGATAGATCTACGAACGGGTTATCATCAGTTGAAAGTGCGAAAGGAGGACATACCAAAGACGGCGTTCCGAACCCACTACGGATATTACAAATTTCTAGTGATGTCATTCGAGTTAACTAATGTTTAGAAAGCATTCATGGACTTGATGAACTGAGTTTTCAAGCCATACTTTGATAAGTTCGTGGTGGTTTTCATTGACGACATTTTGATTTACTCGAAGACTAAGGAGGAACACACAAAACATTTAAAGATGGTATTAGAAGCATTGAGAAAGGAGAAGATGTACGTAAATTTTCTAAATGTGAATTTTAGATGGAGGAGGTTCAATTTTTTGGACACGTGATAGTCCATAATGGAATTTCAATGGATCCTACAATAGTAGAGGCGGTGAGTAACTGGGAACAACCGAAGATGCCGACGGAAGTAAGAAGTTTTCTAGGGTTAGCTGGGTACTATCAAAGATTCATCCAAGATTTTTCTAAGATAGCAACCCCGTTGACCAATCTGATGAGGAAGACCGTGAAGTTTGTTTGGACGTAAAAGTGCAAAGAAAGTTTCCAATAATTAAAGAAGAGGTTGAGTAAGGTGCCAGTGTTATCCTTACCGAATGATACGGGAGGTTTTATGGTGTATAGTGATGCGTGGGCTTGGTTGTGTGCTAATGCAACATGGCAAGGTCATTGCGTATGCATCACGACAGTTGAAGGATTATGAAAAATGATATCGTACCCATGACTTGGAGTTAGCGGCTGTAGTTTTTGCGTTAAAGATCTTGAGACATTATTTTTATGGAGAAAAATATGAGATATATACAGACCACAAGAGTCTGAAATATATCTTCACACAGAATGAGTTGAACATCCGACAAATGAGGTGGTTGGAATTAATCAAGGATTACAACTGCGAATTCTTACCACTCAAAAAAAGCAAACGTAGTGGCCGATGCTTTGAGTAGAAAAGGAAGGTTGAAATTATTCAAATTGACAACTCAGAAGGAGTTAATAAGAGAAATGGAAAGGTTGGAAATAGAAGTGGAGGAACCGAAAGAATTAGAAGGAAAATTATTCGTAGTGGAAGCTCATCCGACGTTATTAGATAGAATAAAGGAAGCACAAGAGAAAGATGAAGAGTGCGAGAGGATAAGGAAGAGAATAGCAAAAAATGAAGGATAAAAATTTAGATTGGATAAGGATGGTATAATAAGGTTTAAATCTCGAGTGTAGGTGCCAGCCGTAACTGAATTAAGAGAGAAGATTTTGCATGAGGAACATAATACAACATATTCTGTTCATCCAGGAGGCACGAAAATGTACCAGAATCTTCGATAACACTTTTAGTGGCCCAATCTGAAACGAGAGTTTGTAGAGTGCATCAGTAGATGTCTTACTTGTCAACGAGTCAAAGCAGAACACCAGAGGCCAAATAGACTACTCCAACCATTGGAAATACTATAATGGAAATGGGAGCACATTACGATGGACTACGTCATTGGACTTCTGATCACAGAGAAGGGGTATGATGCCATTTGGGTTATCATGGATCGACTAACAAAGACAACTCATTTTCTACCAATCAAAACTCGATTCAATCTGAATCATTTAGCAAATTTGTACGTAAAAGAAATCATTTTATGACATGAAGTGCCGGTGTCAATCTTCTCTGATCGAGATCCGCGCTTCACATCAAATTTTTGGAAAAGCTTGCAAGAAAGAATGAGAACACTGTTAAGATTAAGTACTTCTTATCACCCTCAAACTGATGGGCAGAGTGAACGAACCATACCAACACTGGAGGACATGCTTAGAGCTTGCGTGATGGACTTCAAAAGGAATTGGGATGACCACTTACCATTAGTAGAATTCGCATAAAATAATAGTTATCATGTAAGTATCGGTATGCCACCGTATTAAGCTCTTTACGGGAGAAAGTGTAGAACACTGTTGTGTTGGGATAGAGTCGGAGAACGATGACTTTTGGGACCGAAATTAGTTCAATAGACGGCCAACATGGTGACAATGATAAGAGCCAGATTAGTAGCAGCTCAAGATCGCCAGAAGAAGTACACAGATTTGTATCGTCGGAACCGAGACATTGAAGTCGATAGTTTTGTTTTTCTGAAGGTATCTCCCTGGAAGGGAAGATCAGATTCAAAAAGAAAGGGAAATTGAGTTCGAGGTTCACAGGACCATTCAAAGTATTGAAGAGAATAGGCGAAGTGGCGTACAAGGTAGCTTTACCCCCTGAATTGTAACACAACCACAATATGTTTCATATTTTCGTGTTACATCCATATAAGCCCGACTATAAACACGTGATCTCCTACGAGCCTATTTAAGTAGAGAAAAATGTGACGTATGGAGAAATTCCTATTCAAATACTAGATAGGAAAGAGCAAACATTAAGAAATAAAATTATATCTTCTTTAAAAGTAGTTTGGCGAAACCACGACACCGAGGAGGCCACGTGGGAATTAAAAGATAAGATGCGGAGGGATTATCCCCATTTATTTGTGTAACATTGTACCAATTTTGAGGATGAAATTTTTATAAGGGGGGAGAATGTAATACCCGCGAATTTTAATAAATAATATTAATATTGAGATTAATAATTGTGTGAATATTTATTTGAATATAAATATATATATTGGTGGCATGAGTTTGTGATCATTCATTTAATTGAATAAGCATATGATAATTGAGTAATACGGTAGAATTGATGAAAAGTTTAATTTAAAGCTTATGAGAATTGCCTAGTGTGGCATAAAGAAAGACTGAGAAATTCAATAAGTAAATTAATGAAGGAATGAGTTAATTGTAATAGCCAAGAATTCTAAGCCACTTTATAAATATATATATTAATTAAATATTAATGATATCGAAAACTTAGTGATGTGTGTGGAATGATTAGGTAGTAAAATAAATGTGTTTATTTATTTGATAAAAAGAAATTAGAAAGGAAATGTTTCATAACCTAATTATATATTATGTATGGAAATTTAAATAACCCAAGGGTTATGGTGTGGGAGAATAATAATAGTTAAGATTATACTAATTTAAGAGATATATTGTACTATCTCAATTTATTAATTTTTATAACTTAATTTAAGCAAGTCTAATTGGGTTATAAAATTTAATGTACAAGAGTAATGATTTAAATTCCAAATGTGTGGAATGAAAACCCTAATTAAATGATTAGGGTAAGATAAAATTAAAAGTATTGAATTATCTTGATTTCATGGCCCAAGAAATTTTTTAGGAAGCCCAAAAACATCAAATAAAATGGCCCAAACTTAGCCCAATAGAAGAGGGACTTTTTGGACATTTAGTAACCTAAATAAAGAAATAAAAACAAAATAAATTTGGGAGAGAAAGGAATACTTGGCCGGGTATCAGAGGAGGAAAAGGAGGGGGAAGAATGTGATGATTACTTACTTTATTAGGTGACCAACCCCTCTTATGTGTCACTTCTTCAATTCACCAACATTTTTGTACATTTTTGCAAGCAATAGTTAAATGAGAGAGAGAGAGAGAGAAAGAGATAAGAAGGTAGGAGAATGTATTTACATATACATTTTATATCTATACATTTTATTCCAACAAAAAAAAAATCTAAGTTCCTATATCATTCATTTCATTTTTCTTAACTAGCAAAGTAAGGAAGAGAGAGAGAGAGAGAGAGAGAGAGAGAGAGAGAGAGAGAGAGAGAAATCGGTTGGAAGGAGGAAGAAGAAGGAGAGGAGTTTGGATATTGATGCACCCAAAGTTTATCACATAATTTGATAAAGTAAGAAGAGTAGAAAGCAAATCAAGGTATAAACTCTAATTCTAAAGCTTTTATTTCTATTTCTTTTAATTGTTTAATGGAATATGGAGTTTGTGTTTTCAACTTAAAAACCATAAATCTATATGATTTATATTATTTCATGTTTAGATCTAACATATTTGAGTGTTAGAAAGTGAATCAAAAGGATAGAAAAGAAACTAGTTTTTTTTTCTTCCTTTGGTCAACTACCGTTTTTGATCTACACCTTCTTTTTACGATCCGTTAAAGAGGGGTGCTATATATGTAATTTAAATACTAAACCCAATTTGTAGCACTCAAAAATAACATTTTTACAAGTAGTAGTGATAGTTTTAGTCAAAACAGTCCAGGTAGTGGACGAAAAGGTAATAAAAGTTTATGTCCAGCTTTTCCAAGGGAATTTTTGTCCACTTTTGTTGCTCTAAAAATTCTAGAAAAAATTTGGGATGATAATATGGTGAGTTATCTTTCAAACCCAAGTGGAATCACTAAAAAAGGAGATGTAGATTTTCGTATGGACTATTTTTGGCAAAGTAGGTAAAAGTTAAAAATACGCAAAACAAACTATCCAAATATTTGCAGGGGAATTTTCAGCCATTTAATTTTTGAAATAATTTCCGACCTTTAGTGACATGAAAATATATGATATAAAGTAGCTCCTGTCCAAGAATGAGCTCATTCTGACTTAAATTGACCAAGTTATGGTCATTTCAATATTTGGGTTTTTCTAACGAAAACCGCTATAATCGGAGTTCTATAACTCTGATGGCCACGAAATTTAAACTGGAGATTCACGTTAATACGTGTAAGATTATACCAAGAGTTGGGAATTTCTAGAGTTGAGCATGATAGGCTAATTTCTTAAGCTTCGAGCTAAAAATTATTTTTGAAAAATACTAAAGGGAGTTGAAAAAATTACAGAAAAAATCTTTTTGTGTATGGAATATATGTATATATGTTTAGCCATAGAATAGAAAAATAATAAGCTGAAATGGAAACTGAAAGGGTGAAGAAGGGAATACAGTTTGAATCCAAGCTGCTAGATTGAATGATTATTGAATCCAGATTGTTGGATTAGAAGTCAGATGAATCAAGTTTGTTGGATTGAAAAATAGTTTACTAAATTGAATGATTAGTAAATCCAGGTTGCTGGATTGGAAGTCAGATGAATCCAGACTGGATTAGAAAACAATTTACTAAATTGAATTATTAATGAATCATGGTTGCTGGATTGGAAGTTAGATGAATCCAGTTTAATGGATTGGAAAATTATTTACTAAATTAGAGATTAGTTGAATCCAGGTTGATGGATTAGTCAATCCAGGTTGCTAGATTGGTATGTTTGAATAATCCAGACTATAGTATTAGTATTCAGCTTACTGGAGTATAAAGAAGAACTTATAATATAAAAGATTAAAGTTTTAAATCATAATGTATATGATATAGTGATTGAAAAATTTTCAAAGAACGATAATAATACTGATGTGTTAGGGTGTTATCTAATATTTGATTATTTGGTTAAGTGTTAGCCAATTTTTTTATAAGTAATAGTATTATAAGATATACTATGATATGTTAATCGAAAGATCAATTATAGGTCTTTTCACTAAGAAGTAAACTAAATTACGTAGCAGTAGACCGCAGTAGAGGCAAGTTCTCTAACTCAAACTTGAGTTATTATTTTCAAACCTTGTTAGTGAATAATTATCGTTGATTATTCACATCTATACTGCTTATTGATACTCGTACTTGGTGCAATTAAATTCTTGTTCTATTATTATTGAATTGTGAATTAGTTAAAGTACTTTCATTCATGAACTGTTTAAGATATGGATCTATGCTAATTGTATTAGATAGATCGAATATGTTTTAAAAGATGTTCTTCACCAATTGATTGGGTAAGGACTCAAGACTTGAGAAAAAGAACAATTTGATTAAAGCATTATTGGAAAACAAATATTGCTCGTATATTAAGTGCTTATGCATAATACACCAGGTATGAAAGGTTGATCCCCTTGATTACCAAAACTTATTAAAATGACCAGTTTAAATACTGACAACCTTCGCATATGTTCATGGTCATTATGACCACTCAACATCTATTATTCAATTATTTGAATATTCAGTTATCAAGACTTAATTCATGTTCTTTCACAATTGATTTCTATTGTTGAACATGAACGATAAATTCCTTACTAATCATGATATATCTCCCTTTTATTTAAACTTGCTAAGGAAATTCATTGCTTACCCTTGCTATATCATGACATTTGTTTCAGCTAAGCCAGAGACGTCCAAGAAGGACAAAGGCAAAGGAAAAGTGAAAGGAATAGATAATGAGAATGTTTATGTATTATATTATATTATGTACATTGGTATTATAAACCTTTTATGTTACTAAGATTAACTTAAGTAAGGTATGTTTAAGTTAAGGTTAATAGACCTTGGGATATTGTTGTAAGACTTTATTATAATGAACACTGTATGGTTATTATTTCACAATAGTTTATAGGATGCTTATGATGATGTTGGATCATGAGCACCAAACCCAAGGTTAGAGAACCTGGATTTGGGGTCGTCACAGGTTGGTATCAAAGTTATAGGTTATAAACTTTAGGATGCTAAACCTAGGCTATAACCTTAGAAGAAAACTCGTATAGAGTATGATAAGAGATGGATTGTGGAAATTCATCGAGTATAAGTAGTACATAATAAAATATTATTTCATTTCATCAATAAATATATTTTATTATGATATTGATGTTGTTATTATTGTATTGGTATTGTAAGATGTCTGAAGACAGACAGGATAGTCATTCAATGGAGCAGGAGTAGGTGGTCCCTGTTCAGGAGCCTATAGAGGTTGAGGAAGCTACATAAGATATCTTGATAGGAGATTTAATGGCAAGAAACACGACGTTAGAGGAAAGGGTGGCACAATCAGAGATGGAGAATCACATTATTCAGTTTACGGAGCAGCAGTACCTAGATGTAGCTTACCAGGCTCAGTTAGAGCTAGCAGAGATGAAAGCAAGATTAAAACAAGAGGAGACTACGTTTGGAGTGTTAAGCATTGAGCATCAGGCGCTGCATCTGATATTTGACTTAGAAATCACTGACAGGATTAGAGTTGAGGATGCCTGGGTCCGAGCAGCGAGGAGGGTGGATCAGTTAGAGGTTGAGGCGAAGGCTAGACAGGTCAGGATAGAGACTTTGGGACAGGTTCTAGATACAACATATGCGAGTCCTCGAGCAGGAGAGAGGATGTCATATTTTGAGATTGGAGAGTCTAGCTGTTCCGTTCGACGTTGAGTGAATGGAGTTGCACCTCATGAGCATATTCAGACAGAGGAGGCTCAGTCGAGTAGTTAGTCATATATTAGTTTGGATGTTATGTAGATAGATGTATTAGTACCCCTTTTGTTTATTAGGGTTATATGTTTGATGTAAACCTCAGTAAGTGTGAGGTAGTATGTAAATATAACGTATCCCCATTTATGTGTATAGGGGAGTATATTTTTGGTAGATCCCATCTTTTGATGTTTAAAATGGGATAGTTAGCATTTATAGAAATATGCCAAGCATGTAAGTGAATGATGCTAAAATTTGGTATATAAATATATATGCAGTATTATAATTACATGTTTGATTAAATAGATAGATATTAAGAATTAAAATGATAAGCTATCTGTTTGATGATTTAGAAAGTCAGTAAATCGAGTATGTTAATTCAGCAAGCTGAATGTGTTAATCGGCTAGATGAATGTGTTAATTCAACAAGCTGAATTAGATAATTCAGCAAGTTGTATTCGTTAATACAACATCATGAATGTTAGAGTATAAATTACATATTATATTTTAAACACTTAGAAGATATAACATATAATGAAACTCAAAGTAATAAATTGAGGTTTTGTTTAATCAAATAATGCCGCCAAGACGTCAAAATTGTAACCAGAGGGAGGAAAGATCTGTAAATAATGAAGGAGGTCAAGTAGACCCAATGTAGAACTTTGTAGACATGTTAGCTCAAGCTATGGAAGATAGAGCACCAGCAGCTAGAGATAGGCCAGATAATAGATTGTCAAATTTCAAAGACTTTAAAGCAGTCATACCGCCAGAATTTAAGGGAACCACATATCCTATAGAAGCTCAAACGTGGATTAAGGAGATGGAAAAAGCATTTGTTATCGCCAGGGTAGCAGAGGAACAAAAGACAGATTTTGCTACATACTTGATGAAGGGTGAAGCTAACTACTGGTGAGAGTCGAACCAGGCTAGAGCCGAAACAGTAGTAGTAACTTGGACAAGGATTAAGGAGTTGTTCTTTGAGAATTATTTCTTGCCGAGTATGCAAGCCAGGATAGAAGTGAAGTTTCTAGAGTTAAAGCAAGAGAACATGACAATTTTAGAGTACGCCGCCAAATTCAACGAGTTAGCAAGATTTTCTCCACATCAGGTGGACACGGAGGCAAGAAAGGTGCACAGATTTGAGAATGGATTGAAGCCGTGGATATATAGAAAGGTGTCAGTTTTGCAAATTAATATGTTTTTAACATTGTTAGAAAAGGCTATCATTGCAGAAGGTGGTAGTGAAGCGGTATCCAAGTACAATAGGGAAAAGAACAAGAAGAAGATAGAAGGTGGAAATTAGGGTGCCAGCAGTGGTGGTAGGGCAATAACAACAAGAAACGCAAGTGGAACAACAGTGGCAATGACTCAGGAATGCAACAAGGGAATACACAACAAAAAAGCCAGTGTGTGCAAAGTGTGGAAAGAATCACTCGGGAGAGTTTGTGAAAGGGAAAAATGTATGTTATAATTGTGGTCAGGAAGGACATATTTCACCAAATTATTCTAAGCCGAAGAAAGGTGGTTTATTTTTCTTGTGGAAGAATGGGACATCAATTTAAGGATTTTCCATTGAAGAAGAATTCAGATGGAGGAAGTGGGAACAAGAGCAGTTCTACAAATTTAACCATTGGAGGACCAGTTCAGTAGAGTAAGCCGACAACAAGAAAATTTAATATGACTGTGCAAAACGCAGTTGCATCAAAGGAGGTTATGTCAGGTATAATTCTGATCAATGATATAAATGCATATGTATTATTTGTTCGAGAGCTACCTGTTCATTTATATCTGATGAATTTTCAAAAAGATTAACTTTACCCTGTGAAAAGTTAAAAAAACCCAGTCAATATTGAAGTTGCAAACAAAGTAGTGATCCCTATAGAGGTTATCCATAGAAATTGTTGTGTAGAAATAAGGGGACATAAGCTAAGTGTGAAATTGATTCCAATACGCCTAGGAGAATTTGATATTATTCTAGGGATGGATTAGTTATTTAATCATGAGGCGATTATAGACTGTCAGAAGAAAAGCATACGCCTTAAAACATTGAATAAGTCTAAGGTTATATTTTATGGTAGCAAGTCGCCAAGACAAACGAGTTATCTGACAATGATGCAGGCCAAGAGGATGTTACAAAAAGGATGTGAAGGTTATTTGGCTCATGTAATAGATACACAGATAGTGAATTCGGACATGAGACAAATACCTATAGTCAATGAGTTTGGGGATGTCTTTCCAGAAGAACTTCTTGGACTTCCACCAGACCGAGAGATAGATTTTATAATTAATTTAGTATCCGGGACATCACCGATATCGAAAGCACCGTATAGGATGGCTCTGGTAGAAATGAAAGAGCTAATGATCCAGTTACAGGATTTGTTGGATAAGAAGTACATCCAACCTATTGTATCTCCGTGGGGAGCACCAGTGTTGTTTGTAAGGAAGAAAGATGGTTCGCTGAATAAGGTGAAAATCAAGAATAAGTATTTGTTACCAAGAATAAATGATCTATTTGATCAACTTAAAGGAGCGAGATGTTTTTTGAAGATTGATTTGAGGACTGGTTATCATTAGCTAAAGGTGAGAACAGGGGATGTACCAAAGACAACATTTAGAACTCGTTACGGCCATTAACGAGTTCTTAGTGATATCTTTTGGACTAACGAATGCGCAAACTACTTTTATGGACTTCATGAACAAAGTATTTAAATCGTATTTGGATAAATTTGTGATGGTGTTCATTGACGACATTCTGGTGTATTCAAAGACAGAAGAGGAACATGCTGAACATCTATGGATGTTGTTGGCAAAATTGAGAAAGGAGAAGTTATATAAAAAATATTCAAAATGTGAGTTCTGGTTGAAGAGAGTTCAATTTTTAGGACATGTTATTGACAACGAGTGACACCCCAAATCTAGGTACTTCAGTGTGAGATTCCCACAAGATTTGGTGCTCACTATCCATACATTCACTATGATTGTGATATCTATCCCAAATAAAATAATATTTAAATCATAAATCCTGATGAGCAGGAAGAATTTAAATATGGGTGGAGGTACATCATTAAGTAATTCAAAAACATCCCAAGTTATCTAACCTTTAAACATCATTCAAGTGCGGAAATAAATAATTACATTACATCATTATTAAAAAGTCTATGATCATCACAATAAATAAAAAGTACAAAGTGTGCATCACTTACATTACATCATTTTAAAAAGTCCTTTTCTTAAATAGTTACAAAGGCTCATACACCTTTCCTTCTCAACCTTTACCTCTTTAGCGCAATGAGGATATAAATATGCAAGACTGAGCAAAATAATTGCTCACTGGATATAATAATGAATCAACAGGAGAATAACAATAATAATTGCCAACAATAGGCTCATCAAGACTGAATAGTACTCTAACAATGATAATCAGAAACTGGAATCCAAAATATGGAATATATATAACTAAGGGTCATCAGACCATGAAGTATGTCCACAGTTGTGAGTAATCTTTCAACTCCAACTTTAACAGTCATAAGACTATAAGGACTCCTCGTACTTAGGGGGATTAGCCCTTCGTACAATGTATTGTGCACAAACATTTCAACGCTAAGCGTAAATTATCCCCTAATAGTAATAGGGTTGTTCATCTCAGTATTTAGAGTACAAGTCCGCACCAAAGAAAGTTTGGTTTGGATAAGCTTTCAAGGATAATTTGGATTTTAATAAACATCAACCAGAGGACTAGTTGAATCAATAGTGTTTGATAACACAATCGTTGATCAAAAATAACATAATATGAAACAATGAATAAATGTAAGCGAACTAACTATATTTTGAACTTATGCTTAGAAACAACTACAAAGCACAAGTGTTGAATGACAATAAACCTTGCTTGAATAAAATTAAGCTAGGACTATGAATTATTAAATAAACATTAAGTAATAACAAGCTGAAAATAAAGCTCACTAATTATGAGAATGACTTGTGTTAAGTAAATGAACTAAGATAATTCAACATTAGAAATTAGAATTCAATAAAACTGCATTCATAATATTCGAATGACATCAAGAAACTTGTCTAACAATAAACAAGCTAGAATGCATCAATAAATATTGGAATTCAAACTTGTTTGAATAAAATAAGGTCATAGCTAGCTTATTCAAATCATGACTAAGACTACAAGAGTTCACTTAATGAAACTTTAAAGTAAGAACTTGCTCAATCAAAAGAATGAAGTTCCACAATGTAATAATAGAAATAACTCAACGAAAGTGTAGAGTTGGAAAACTTGCTCAATGTAAAAAGATAGGGTTTAGAAACTTGCCTTGAGCGTAAGCAAAAATATTAAAACTCACGTTCACCTATACACAGTATTAAAACCACAACATCTATTAGACATACTAATACTCACTTTTCAATATAAAACACATTACTAACTAAACTTGTTATTTTAGCACCAATCTCATGTTACCTTCTATATTTAAGAATTCCCGAGTGTTTACTTCTCAACACTTGCCTAACATTCATTGTGTATACTAAGTTATCACATAATGCATTCAAAATTTAATAATCATTTTTACAACTTTGAATTCACTAACCACATAACACAACTCTGTTTTAGCTATGTTGTTACATGTTGGACACATTACCACAACCTTAAGTTAAGCTACATTGAACGACCAAAGTCTGTAGAATTAGCAGACTTCATTGTCTGAAATGGTAATTGGCGCTGCCACGCAGATTTTATATTAGTGTGACGGTAGCGCTTGGCAAGGTCATACCGCTGTCTTGCATACTTATACACACTTCGATTTGCGTAGAGCGAGCTACGACACTTTTCTTAAGCCAACTAACACGAATTTCACCCACCAAACAGTGATAATAACACGTAAAATAAATATACAACTATCGTAAACATGATTGCTAAAATATTCAACCACTTAGCACAATTTAACAACAACTAAAACTATTTTAATTTCTCAATTTTCATGTTTTCATGAAAAACTCAATTTTCTTGATATCATTTACAAAATCATCTTTGTGAATTCTATACTTGGCCAAATCACTTCATTCAAATTACGTTATGTTTGTTTCTTAATGAACTACCATATACAAAGACTCAATTTATAGTTTAACATATAAATTGGCCATCAAAATTGGTACTTAAATGAGCCATATGAAAAAATACACACAAACATACACTATATCGAAAATTTTCTTCCTACTATCAAACCTAAATTAGCATGCAATTATTGTTTAAACATAAACTCTATCATTATAAACATGTATAACCACCATAATAATTAATTACATAACAACAATTCGGAAGAAATGAAATTCACAGAGCATGAAAAACTTTGTCGTAGTTTCATATGTAGACATATACATATATATATATATATATATATATATAAAGATTATAAGAAATACCTTCAAATTGCTTGCAAATTCTTTTTGATAAACACCGCAAATGCTCTGAAATCCTTCTCTCTCAAATTCTCTTAACTCTCACAAAACTCAAGATTCTCTAGGCTAACAAATAGAATGCGTATAGCTAAGCCAATTAATATTAGGCGATTTTAAAACCGATAAACCCTTAATACTATTACTAATTGTATTATCGCCATAACGCGTATATAACATAAATATATTATATTTATTATTTTAATTTATTTTATTTATTTTATTTAAATTCAAAAATTAGAAAACCAAAAGCCATAAGGCTTTGTTTGGCAAAATCCTTTAATTTTTAAAGAATTAATATATTAAGCCTTATTTGGCAAAAACTAAATTAAACCCTTTTTAATTTATTTTAATAAACACTTTAGTTTATAATTTATAATCACATATTATTTATTTGGATTTTCATATCCAACATTAACCCATTACATTAATCACATACTATATTTTAATTAAATATAGCCTTTTAGCAAATATCACAAAATTATAATTTTCATTATAACTTTATTTAATAATTTAATATACCATCTAAATTATTAAATCAACACAACAATATAACACCTCATGTTATAATACAAACCTCTAAATTATAAATTAATTTAATTTAGAAAATTTTCTAATAAATTTAGATTAAATACAACCATCACATCAAATAAATATTTATTTTCAATTCAAATAACACCTCAAATAATATTTATATTATTCAATAAATATTTAAATTATAATTTGAAATTTTGGATCGTTACATCCTTCCCTCCTTACAAGGATTACATCCCCGTAATCACAATTCAAACAATTAAATCGTCACATTTCCCCTACTTACAAAGATTCTGTCCCCAGAATCGAAGACACAGACTAAACAAATAACTCAGGGTAATTCTTCATCATATCAGCTTCGAGTTCCCACGTAGCCTCTTCGACATTGTGGTTCCTCCATATCACCTTCACAAAAGGTATCACTTTATTCCTGAGCACTTGTTCCTTCCTGTCGACTATCTGGATAAGAATCTCTTCATAAGATAAATCTTTACTGAACTGTAATGGTTCAAACTCAATCACATGCTTGTAATCGGGTTTATATGGTCGCAAATAATCGACACATGAAAAAAACATTGTGCACATGCTCTAAATTCGGAGGTAAAGCTACTCGTCAGAAGCCACCTCTCCCACTCTTCGCGATATTTGAAAGGTCCAATAAACCTTGAAATTTTGAGCTTTCCTTTCTTGCCAAAACAAATTTCCCTTCCAAGGAGAAACTTTCAGAACACGAAACTTCCGCTTCAAACTCACGACTCTACTGTGTTGATCAACATACTTTTTTCATCGATCTTGAGGATACCGGTCTTGTTCGATGAGTTTGACAACTTCAATGGTCTCATGAACACGATTCTGGGCCTAACAATTGACGTTCTCCAACTTCATCCCAAAGATAGTGGAGTTCTCGCACTTTCGCCAGATAACGCCTTATCTGTGGCATACCAATGCTTGCGTGGTAACTATTGTTGTATGCAAATTCCACCAACGGTAGATGATCATCCCAGTTTCCTTTGAAATACATGATGCACGCTCTAAGCATATCTTCTAACGTCTGGATCGTTCATTCTCTTTGCCCATCTGTTTGCAGATGGTATGTTGTGCTCACCTTTAGTTGTGTTCCCATGCATTCTTGAAGTTTCTTCCAGAAATTTGAAGTGAACCTCGGATCTCTGTCTGATACAATTGACACTAGAACTCCATGCCTTGAGACGATCTCCTTAACGTATAGCTTCGCTACCTGATCAAGATTAAATCTAATCTTTATTGGCAAAAAGTGTGCAGATTTTGTCAATCTATCCACTATTACCTATATCGCATCGTATCCTTTCTGATTCGTTGGAAGACCTACCACAAAATCCATTGTGATGTGCTCCCACGTCTATTCCGGTATTTCCAATGGTTGAAGTAATCCGCTTGGTCGTTGATGCTCGACCTTCACTTTCTGACATGTCAAGCACTTTGCAACGCATTTTGCAACATCTCTTTTCATGTTCGGCCACCAAAAATGACGCCGCAAATCTTGATACATCTTTGTACTCCCCGGGTGAATCGAATATCGTGAGTTATACGCTTCCGTCAAGATTTCTTCTTTAATATCCTAAACTGCTGGAACCCAAATTCGTCCCTTGAATCTTAGCATTCACTTAGTATCGACCTTATACTTTGCTTCTTTACCCTCGACTACACTTTGCTTTATTTTCTTGCATTTTTCATCCTGTACTTGTGCGTTCTTCACTTTGTCCACCAAAGTTGGACTAGCTTCTATCTGGAATAATTTTTCATCAGACTCTTCTGGAAATTTGATTTCCAGCTCTAACCTTGCCATTGTTGTAATAAACTCCTCCTTATCTGTTAACAACATCAACTTTTCTTTGCCTTTCCTACTCAAGGCATCTGCAACAACATTAGCTTTGCCCCGGATGATAAAAGATCTCACAATCGTAATCCTTTATCAATTCCATCCATCTCCTTTGTCGCATGTTCATGTCTTTATCTGTGAAAATATACTTCGAACTTTTATGGTCTGTGTAGATCTCACATTTCTCTCCGCAGAGATAGTGTCTCCATATCTTCAATGCGAACACAATCGCCGCTAACTCTAAATCATGAGTCGGATACCCTTTTTCGTAGTCTTTCAATTTCCTTGATGCATATGTAATAACCTTGTCATTTTACATATGGACACAACCCAATCCTTTGTGTGAAGCATCACTATACACCACAAAGTTTCCAGTATTATCTGGTAACGACAACACAGGTGCCACACTTAACTTCTTCTTCAGTTCTTGAAAACTTTCCTCGCACTTTTCCGTCCAAACAAATTTTACAGATTTTCTTGTCAAATTTGTCAACGGAGTAGCAATCTTGGAAAAATCTTGAATAAATCGTCTATAATAGCCTGCTAATCCCAAGAAACTTCTCACTTCTGATGGACTTCTTGGTTGTTCCCAATTTATCATAGCTTCGACTTTTGATGGATCCACCGAAATTCCATCCTTGTCGATTACATGTCCAAGAAATTGTACACGTTCTAGCCAAAATTCACACTTGGAGAATTTCGCGTACAACTTTTCTTTTCTTAGCGTCTCCAGCGTCAGACGTAAGTGTTCCACGTGTTCCTCTTGAGATTAGGAGTACACCAGAATATCATCGATAAATACCACCACAAACTTGTCTAAAAATGGTTTAAACACCATGTTCATCAAATCCATGAACGCTGCAGGGGCGTTTGTCAAACCAAATAACATCACTAAAAATTCGTAATGTCCATACCGAGTTTGGAATGTCGTCTTCGGTACATCCTCCTTCCTTACTTTTAATTGGTGATATCCACTTCTCAAATCTATTTTCGAGAAATATCTAGCACCCTTTAATTGATCAAACAAGTCATCTATTCTTGGCAATGGATATTTGTTCTTAATAGTGACTTTATTTAATTCCCTATAATTAATGCAAAGACGCATTGACCCATCCTTCTTTTTCATGAATAACACCGGTGGTGTGTTCCCCACGGTGATACACACTTGGCTGAATGTACTTTTTATCCAATAGCTTCTTGCAATTGCACCATTAGTTCTTTCATCTCTCACCGAGCCATTTTGTACGGGGCCTTCGATATAGGAGTGGTTCCTGGCGCTAAGTCGATCATGAACTCGATTTCTCGGTCAGGTGGAAGTCCTGGCAAATCCTCGGAAACACGTCCACGAACTCCCTAACCAACCGGTATTTCCTCCAATTTCACACCCTTCTCCTTTTGAGTATCGACTATGTAAGCTAAATACCCTACACACCCTCGACTCAATAACTTCTTGGGCTTCATCATCATCGGACATTTCATTTGTCTAAGCGATTTTCTACCATGAAAAACTACCTTTGATTTTGAGTCATAAGGTTTACACACTTCTTTTAGCAATCAATTATCGCTCCATAATTGAATAACCAATCCATTCCAAAAAATAACATCGAACTCTCCAAGTTTTATCAAGATTAAATCTACTTTCATAACATTCCCTTAATGTTCACCCCTACGGTTCTTGTATCTGAACCTAACAGAATCACTTCTCTATTCTCAATTTCTATATTTAAAGGGAATTTCAACTCTTCACTAGGTATTTTTAACCTCTTAGCAAATTCATATTAGATATAAACAAGCAAGTAGCACCGAATCAAATAATATATATGCATTTATATCATTGATTGGGATAATACCTAACACGACATCTTTTGATTGCATCGCGTCCCGCACTTGCCCGTCATGTTGAAGGTTCGGTTGTGGGCTTATTTGTTGATGTTGGTCCCGCAATAATAGCCGCACCTCCATTAGCATTTCCTTGCTTCCATTTGCCTCACCAGATCTCTTTTCTTAGGGCATTCACGCAGCAAAGTGATCCTTGGACCCGCACGTGAAACACACATTCTTCTTAGGTTGAGTGCAATTTGGGGCGATGTGACCCTCTTGGCCACAATTAAAGCATACTCGCTTCCCCATCAGACACACACCCTTATGAAACTTTTCGCACGTTGCACATTCTTTGAACTTCTTATTTTGCTGGTTTCTTTGCTGATTTCCAGCTCCCCCATACGCATTCCACTTCCTCTTCAAATTGTTGTTGCCATTTCTGCCGTTAGCACAACCACCATTCTTAGCTTCACCTTCACTCTTCCTCTTCCTCTGCTCTTGGTTGTGTTTTGTTACTGCCTCATCTCCACTTTTAGCGAGAATTGCCTTTTCCATTACCGCTGCAAACGTCTTCAATTGGAACAGGGAAACCCTATTGTACAACCAGGGCTTCATTCCCTGTTCAAACCTCTTCGCCTTGGGCTCGTCTGTGCTGACTTGATATGGCGCAAACCTCGACAACTCGTTGAATTTTGTGGCATACTCAGACACCGACATCGTTCCCTACTTCAATTCCAAAAACAATACTTCTAGCTGACTCTTTGAACATTCAGGAAAATAGGTCTCAAAGAACATTTCTTTGAACCTTTCCCAAGTCATAATCCCTTGACCTCCTCGGGTTATATTGGCCTACCACCAATAACTAGCCTCTTCTTTCAACATAAATGTTGCAAAAGCAGTTTTCTGATCCTCCCCTACTCTCGCAACATCGAACACTTTCTCCATCTCCATGAACCAGGTTTGTGCCTCAACCGGGTTTATGGTTCCACGAAATTCTGGTGGTCCAACCGCCTTGAAATCCTTAAACGTAGTACCTTGATTCTGAGGTTGATTCTGCAAAGCACCCATCAGTAACGTCACTAGCTACTGAACAGGGTTTCCTTTCACATTGTTGTTGTTATTGGTTTCCTCAGTGGTTCTCTGTCGTGGTAGTTGATGCCTTGGAGGCATTTTCTGTTAAAATACATCCATTAGCTTTTATTCAACCTTTTAAGTATTATATACTTAAGTTGCACATCATAAAAGTTTATCACATAACACTTAACACTTTTATTCATTCATCATCTTTAAAAAAAACATCAAAACAATAGCATCACTGCTATTTCCATTACTTTCCTGAACTATAACAGTTGCAGGTCAACATCATCATCATCTATCCCATAAGATATATCATACCCGGGATTTACATTTCGTTTACTTTCTAATCACCTATCAATTACATTCTCTACAATGTCCTACTAAGATACTGCGTAGCATTATGACGTTCTTCCTCCATAATTCGAAACATTGTTCGGCGATCCAATATGTATGATGGTAGAAACTCGAACTGAATCGGATAACCCATGACTCGATCTTGAGCTCGATTGATCACGGTGTTGAATATGTTGTTCCTCTCTTCCATCTTCATCCTCTTTGCTTGTGCATCTCTCTCTGCCATTATGGCTCGTTGATAAGTTTCACTGTACGCGTCTTTGACTCTTGCCCTTTTTAAAGATTCTTCTTTCAACTTGTTCTTCAACTCTGCAATCTCTGCTTTCATTCGCTCGTTCTCTCCTTGGTGTGGACCGACTTCTCTTCAACGTTGTTCGATGCGTTTTCTCGATCCACGGATCTCGTCCTCTTTCTTTGCCATCGAGGTCTCATTGTTCACTACTATCTCTCCGTAACTCCTCGATGGTGTCTTGAAGTTCCACATTGCGGTCATACACCTCGTTGTACATCTGGGCAACTATCGAATTAAGTGGAAGCTCTTATCTCCTCGTCTCTGCTCATCCCCGATCGTGGCGACTCAACAGGGTCCTCCTCATCCGTCTCTATCTCATCATCCTCATCAGGTACTCTCTCCTGCTCAACTACCATCGTGACCAGAAAGAACTGTTTCCCGTGGCAGTAGTTGTTCCCAAATCACCTAAATATCTCGAGGCTCCTCCTCTCTAGCCTGATTGGATCCTCCTACATTAGCCATCTTGTCAACCAAATTTTAAGTTTTAATTACTAATCATTACTACTCGACACTCACGAGCACATAAGTTGTAATCACATAAGCACATAAGTGTTTTTTACTTACTCTTTCCTAAAACTCGATAAGAGTTTATCATCATTATCTTTTCAAAGGTTACTTCCAAGGCTTTTCCCCACCTAAGGTTCATAACCTAAAGCTTTGATACTAAACTTGTGACACCCCCAAATCTAGGTACTTCATTTCCACAAGATTTGGTGCTCACTATCCATACATTCACACTATCTACCCAAATAAATAATATTTAAATCATAAATCCTCCCCTTAAATAGGGTTACATCATTAAGTTCAAAAACATCCCAGGTTATCTAACCTTTAAACATCATTCAAGTGCAGAAATAAATAATTACATTACATCATTATTAAAAAGTCTATGATCATCACAATAAATAAAATTACAAGTCTGCATCACTTGTACATTTTTCCCTTTCCTTTGCTAGTTGAAGGCTCATCTACCTTCCCAACCTTAGCTGCAATGAGGATATAAATATGCAAGAGTGAGCAAAACATACAATAATGAATCAACAGGAGAATAACAATAATAATTGCCAACAATAGGCTCATCAAGACTGAATAGTACTCTAACAATGATAATCATAAACTGCAATCCAAAATAAGGAATATATATAACTAAGGGTCATAAGACCATGAACTATGTCCACTGTTGCGAGTAATCTTTCAACTCCAACTTTAATAGTCATAAGACTATAAGGACTCCTCGTACTTAGGGGGATCAGCCCTTCGTACAATGTATTGTGCACAAACATTTCAACGATAAGCGTAAATTATCCCCTAATAATAATAGGGTTTTTCATCTTAGTATTTAGAGTACAAGTCCGCACCAAAGAAAGTTTGGTTTGGATAAGCTTTCAAGGGTAATTTGGATTTTAACGAACATCAACTAGATGACTAGTTGAATCAATAGTGTTTGATAACACAATCGTTGATAAATAATAACATAATATGAAACAATGAATAAGTGTAAGCGAACTAACTATATTTTGAACTTATGCTTAGAAACAACTACAAATCACAAGTGTTGAATGACAATAAACCTTGCTTGAATAAAATTAAGCTAGGACTATGAATTATTAAATAAACATTAAGTAATAACAAGCTGAAAATAACAACAACTAAAACTATTTACCTAGGACTATCGTAAAAATGATTGCTAACATATTCAACCACTTAGCACAATTTAACAACAACTAAAACTATTTAAATTTCTCAATTTTCATGTTTTCATGAAAAACTCATTTTCTTGACATCCTTTACAAAATTTATCTTTGTAATCTCTATAAAACTAGCATAAACAAAACTCAATTAACATCTTAGCATGTAATTTGACCATCAAAATTGGTACTTACATGAGCCATATGAAAAAATACATACAAACATACACTGTCGAAAATTTTCTTCTACTGTAAACCGAAATTAGCATGCAATTATTGTTTAAACATAAACTCTATCATTATAAGCATGTATAACCACCATAACTTAGTTACATAACAACAATTCGGAAGAAATAGAATTCACAGAGCATAGCAAAACTTTGTCGTAGTTCACATATGTAGACATATACATATATATATTAGGGATGTATAAGAAGTACCTTCAAATTGCTTGCAATCCTTTTTGATAAACACTGTAAAATGCTCTGAAATCCTTCTCTCTCAAATTCTCTCAACTCACACAAAACTCAGCCACTAGAATGCGTATAGCTAAGCCAATTAACATTAGACGCATTTTAAAACTGACAAACCCTTAATACTATTACTAATTGTATTATCAGTTACTAACGTATATAACATAAATATATTATATTTATTATTTTAATTTATTTTATTTATTTTATTTAAATTCAAAAATCAGAAAACCAAAAGCCATAAGACTTTGTTTGGCAAAATCCTTTAATTTTTAAAGAATTAATATATTAAGCCTTGTTTGGAAAAAACTAAATTAAACCCTTTTTAATTTATTTTAATAAACACTTTAGTTTATAATTATAATCACATATTATTTATTTGAATTTTCATATCCAACATTAACCCATTACATTAATCACATACTATATTTTAATTAAATATAGTATTTTAGCAAATATCACAAAATTATAATTTTTATTATAACTTTATTTAATAGCCTAATATGCCATTTTAAATTATTAATTAACAATATAACACTTCATGCCATATTTCAATTCTCTAAATTATATATTAATTTAATTTAGAAAAATTCTCTAATAAATTTAGATTCATAAATATTTACTAACACACATCACATCAATAAAATATTTATTTCCTCAATTCAACAATAGACACATCAAATAAATATTTATATTATTCGATAAATATTTAATATTATAATTTAAAATTTCGGATCGTTACATCATATGACTATCTACCCATAATAAATGAAAACCATAAAATAGATAAAAATAAATCCTCCCCTTATGGGGTTATAACATCTGAAAGTAAATACATCAATCCCAAGTCATACTAACCTTAAATCTCAAATGCAGAAGCATAAACAAATATTAAGTCTTACACAACATTTATATAAGTTTGAAATGTAAATACATCAAATAAACAATAAGTCTTCATCACTTGTTGACTTTGCCCTTGCCTTTCCTAGTAGAAGGCTCGTCGGACCATTCGTTCTTAACTGCAATGTTATTATTACGCAAGAGTGAGCACGATTTTCCATTAGTATAATATTATAACAACAATATAATAACATGCGAGTGAATGAAAGACGTCTGAAATAAGAAAATTGGCTTTTGAATCAAGAATGAATAACAAGAATCAAAAGAATTTTTGAGGGTTATAAGACCTTGAACTATGTCCTAGGTTGTCAAGTGTTTATACTTGAAACCTTTAACAATCATAAGACTATGGACTTTTCTTCTCGTACTTAGGGGGATCAGCCTTTAGTACCATATTGTGCACAATATTTTAACGCTAAAGCATCAACAATCCCCTATAATAGGGTTGTTCATCTCAGTTTGTCATTAAAGTCCGCACCAAAGGAAGTTTGGTTCAGATAAGTTCAATGAGGGTTCTGGAATTTAGAAAGTTCATCAACTATGGACTAGTCAAATTAATAAGGGTTCTTTAGCTTTACAAGGTTCAACAATAAATGATATTCAATTTGAATAATAAATTCTTGAGAGGTATATAATTGAATAAGTATTGTATAATGGGAATCATGCTTTAAAAGAATGATAACATCTAATATGAAATCATAAACTTGAACAATTAATAACAAGAACTTACTCATCATAGAATATAAGTTTAAGATTTTCTCAATCAAAGAATTTAGAATTTAAAGAATATTATTCAATAAAAGTAACGTTCTGAGTAAGGAAACTTGCTCAATGTAAAGAGGTAAGGTTTAGGAACTTGCCTCGTGAGCGAGCTACAACTATAGTTACAATTCAATTCCTTAAAATCCTACACATTACATTATGTATATGATGTTGATTAGTTTCATAACTTCTATGTTTAACTGTTAAACTTTTCATTTAAGTTCAACTTACAACTTGGTTCTAAGTGTTAACTTATTAACTAACCACATAACATGAGTATGAATTCATAATATGCCTATTTTACGAGTATAACACTCAAACTATCAAAATCATATTCTATGATAAAATATCTCTGTACACACATAATATACCGATATGAGATTTCAATTCATCTTATATATGTCAACAATATGTCATCTTATTGTTTAAAACACTTATCAAGTCATAACATCTTAATTTTGAGTATCATTACATCTTCTCATGGATATCACGTTAGCCCTTATGCAACTTATCAAATTACCATGCAATTTCATCACATATATGTTAACAATCTGATAATACATCTTATTACATGTCTAACACAATATCATGTCCATTAGACTAGGTTAGACTAACATATAATGGACTACACAAGACCAAAATTGAACTGCCCAACTTTTGGATACCCCCGCCGGGGCGGGGCTTTTAACTGAAGGAATGCCCGCCGGGGCGGGGTAATTTGGCCTGGCAACGCCCTCTAGGGTGGGGTCACCTAGATGTAGTTTCTGTAGTTCGCAACTGCACTGTTCATCAGACCAAAATTTACGAATTTCACAAGTAAACAGTAAAATTAACAAACACAGAAGATATAGGCTTCACATAATTGTTACCAAGCATGCATACATCGATTCTAAACAATAATATTCATCAGATTTAACCCCTTTAAATTCATGTTCTTACTAAAAACTTCACTTTAGACATTCTTAGCGAATTATCACACCACAGATTCGTTTCTTGACCAAATTAGTTCGTAATACATGTATTGTTTTTATCTTTAAACGTATTAACATAATCAATTGTCAATTTATAGATTTCAACATGGATTAAACACTAATTTTGATTATAAAATAAGCCACTTTGTACTTTTATAACAAAACTCAAATTTCTTTTGTAAAACATGGTTTCATGAATCAATTCATACCAAAAATCATTTTCAACCCACATATAACAAATTATATCTATTAAACAACATAAACATCTATGATTCTAACAAACCATTAACCAAAAACTCAAATTTTAACTTCAAAAGCATATATTATTACTATAAACTTAAAACCCCCCTTTTTAAACCAAAGTACATGGATTAATTCACCCAAAATCGTTTATATACATCACATATTAGATTATTCGTGCATATAAATAATTTAACAATTTTTCAACAATTACTCATGAAAATTCCAATTACAGAAAGCTAAAAGTCAATTTTCATGAAAAATTCCTAAGTACGTAAATCAAAGTTTAGATTAAGGAATTACCTTTAATTTCTCTGTTATGATTGCTAGAGAGTGGAAGAACACTCCTTAATTCCCCAATTCCTTCTTCAATTCTCTCAAACTTTCTCGCTAAACTCTCTCTGTTTTCTCAAAGTTTAAGTTTCAGAAAATAAAATATGTAACTATACAAAATTAGACTGATGTATGCTACAAGACCGATAATCGGTAGTCGTGGTGGGTTTAATAATCCTTAGTGGGTTAACTGGCCAACTCCTCCTAGGGCCATGTTTGGCTAGCCTCAAAATGCTCTTTCCCACTTAATTTAATAAAACTCTTATTATATAGTTTAATAATGTCTCACCCATTTAAGCAATTAATTAAATATCTTATTTAATTTAATTAAATAAAATAGAATAATTCCACATTAAATCATATAGTCACATAATTAATTTCTCATTTATTAATTATGTCAAATCATTAAATCTATGATTAAATATTAAATTAATTAAAATAACATTATGCTTATTAAATAATTCATTTAATCAAATAAGTTCAATTAAATACATACTTTTGAATAATAATTTCTCCACATTAATTTAATCAATGCAACACTATACTTAAATTAATCTACCACAAATTTATCAATTAATTATTTATCCCAATAATTAAATCATCGAAAATATTTATTTAATTTAATAAATATTTAAATTATAAAAATCTCGTTGGTCACAAAGTCCGACTTTATTGGACAAGGTGAAAGAATCACAAGAAAATGATGAAGAATGTGGTAACATCAAGAAGCATTTAGCTGAAGGAGAAGAGTTAAAGTATAAGATTGATGGCATTAGATTGCTAAGATTTGAAGGAAGAGTATGGGTACCTGTCGTTCCAGAGTTAAGAGAAGAGATTTTACAAGAAGCGTACAGTACGAGATATTCGATACACTCGGGAAGCACGAAGATGTATCAAGATTTGCTTCAACATTATTGGTAGTCGAACATGAAGAGAGAAGTTGCAAAATGCGTCAGTAGATGCTTAACTTTCCAGAGAGTTAAGGCAGAAAATCAACGACCCAGCGGGTTATTACAACAGTTAGAAATTCTAGAATGTGGTGGGCCTTCCAATAACACAGAAAGGTTATGATGTGATATGGGTAATTTTTGATCTTCTTACAAAGTCAGCGCACTTTTTACCTATCAGGATTAGGTATAATTTGGATCAGTTAGCCAAATTGTATATCAAGGAAATTATTTCGAGACATGGAGTGCTGATATCAATTCTATCTGATAGAGATCCGCATTTCACATCAAACTTTTAGAGGAGTCTTCAAGAAAGAATGGGACACAACTAAGGTTGAGTACCGCGTATCATCCACAAATCGATGGGCAAAGCGAGAGAACGATTCAAACATTAGAAGACATGCTCAGAGCCTAAATGATGGACTTCAAGGGAAGTCGAGAGGATCATCTTCCACCGGTAGAGTTTGCTTATAATAATAGTTATCACGCAAGCATTGGCATGCCACCATATGAAGCCCTGTATGGAAGGAAATGTAGAACGCCCTTATATTGGGATGAAATAGGTGAACAAAGACTGTTAGGGTCAAAATTGGTACAGCAGACGATGGAGATCATCAAGGTGATAATCATCGCAAGAAAAGAGACTTCGAGGTGGGGAGCTATGCGTTTTTAAAAGTATCTCCCTGGAAATAGAAGATTAGATTTGGGAAGAAAGTTAAACTGAGTCCAAGATTTATTGGACCATTTGAGATATTGAAAAAGATAGGTGAAGTGGCGTACGAGGTAGCTCTACATCCTGAACTGGGACATATTCACAATGTGTTTAATGTGTCAGTGTTACGTATATATAAGCTGGATTACAAGCATGTGATATCATATGAGCCAATTCAAGTCGAGAGGGACTTATCTTACGAAGAAATTCTTGTAGAAATTTTGGATAGAAAGGAGCAGAGGTTAAGAAGTAAGGTTATACATTCTGTCAAAGTGCTTTGGAGGAACCACAACGCTGAGGAAACTACATGGGAACTCGAGGAAAAGATGAGGAAGAATTATCCGAATCTTTTTGAGTAACCTTGGGTGAAATTCCAAGGTCATAATTCTTATAAGAAAGGGAGAATGTAATAGCCAAGAATTTCTAAGTCACTTTGTAAATAGATATATTAATTAAATATTAATGATATCGAAAACTTGGTGATGTGTGTGGAATGATTAGGTAGTAAAATAAATATGTGTTTATTTATTTGATAAAAACAAATTAGAAATGAAATGTTTCATAACCTAATTATACATTATGTATGGAAATTTAAATAACCCAAGGGTTATGGTGTGGCAGAATAATAATAGTTAAGATTATACTAATTTAAGAGATATATTTTACTATCTCCCTTACCAAAATTGTAGCAAACCCTCTTCCCCTTCATGTATATCCCCAGGTGATTCTTTCCATAGGTAAGACAAGCCTCCACCTTTTTCTTTTGACTTCCTTGCTGATTTTTAGTAGACATATTCTCATTCCACTTCCTCTTCTGATTATTACCACCACCACTATTACTGCCACTAGCTTTGTTGTTCTCTTGTTCATTCTTCTTTTGTTCCTGATTGTACCTAGTAAGAGCATTGCTTCCACCTTCTGTAATAATTGCCTTCTCCAAAACTCCCACAAAAGTGTTCAATTGGAACATTGACAGTTTGTTGTACAACCAAGGCTTCAACCCTTTTTCAAACCTCCTAGCTTTCCTCTCATCATATTCACCTGATAAGTTGTGAACCTAGCCAATTCGTTGAATTTTGTGGCATATTTTGGGACCGTCATGTTTCCTTGCTTCAACTCTAGAAACTGAACCTCCATCTAGTTTTGAGAACTCGTTGGGAAATACATCTCAAAAAACATCTCTTTAAACCTTTCTCATGCGATCACACCCTGACCTCTTCCAACCTTGTTTGCCTGCCACCAGTAACTGGCCTCTAACTTCAGCATAAATGTTGCAAAGGCGATCTTCTGGTCGTCATTGACCCTTGTAACATTAAATACCTTCTCCATTTCCATAATCCAGGTCTGAGCTTCGACCGGATTCATGGATCCCCTAAATTTTGGCAGCCCTACCGCCTTAAAATCCTTAAATGAGGTACCTTGAGCTTGCGGCTGATTCGCAAGTGCTCCAGTTAACAGATTTACCAACTGCTGCACAGGATTAGCATTGGCATTGTCATTGTTGTTATTATTGTTAATGTTTGTGGATCCTTCCCGAGCTTGTTGACGTGTTGGGCATCTTCTTGGCGGCATTTTCTGTTTAAGATATATGCTTATTAGATCATTGCTCAATCTCTTAAGTATTTAAAACTTATCTTAAGCATTTTAAAATTATCACTTAACACATAACATCTTGAATAAACATTGATATTTTATTCATTAATAACTTTTAAAACATAGAGAGATGGCATCACTGCTATTTACATCAACTATCCCGAGATAAAGAATCTTTAGGATTAAATCATCATATTCCATTACTTATATTCATACTGGAATTTACATCATTAACTACCATAGATATTTACATAACTCATACTATTCCTATCACGGCCTATTAAGACGTCGAATAGCTTCTCTACGCTCTTCTTCCATGATACGAAACATTGTCCTATGATCCAATATGTACCAAGGTAAGTCCTCGAACTGGACTGGATAGTACATAACTCGATCCTGAGCTCTGTTCATCGCAGTGTGGAATGCACAATCTATCTCCCCCATCTTGGCCTCCTTTCCCTGTATCTCTTCCGTGGCTACTTCTGCTCACTGGGAAGCCTCCTCGTAAGCATCTTTAGCTCTGGCTCACTTGGCGGACTCCTCTCTTAGATCATCCTTCAGCTTTGCAACCTCTGCCTCAACTGCTCATTATAACCCTCTAAGTGAACTAATTTCCACTCCATATTTCCAAGACGTACATCAAGACCATGGATTTCCTCATTTTTCTGAACTATAGTGGTCTGGCGTTCATCTACAAACCCCTCCAATTCTCTAAATCTATCCTAAAGCTCAATGTTACGGTCATACACCTCATCATACATCTGAGCTGCAATAGATTTTGTTGGGAATTCACCTTCCTCCTCTTCTTCCTTAGGGTCCTCCTCTAGATCAGTCTCAAGCTCATGCTCCTGACCCACAACAGTGATCAATGGAGATGGCTCTCTTTGTACTAACTGCTCCCGGATAACATGGATGTCTCGGGGCTCCTCCTCTCTAGGCACTCGGGGTTCCTCCTCCCCAACTCGACTAGATCCTCCAACGTCAGACATCCTGACAACATAGTTTTAAGTTTTAGTTACTAATCAATACTCGCGAGCACATAAGTTTATCACATAAGCACATAAAGTCTTTTATTATCTTCAATAAATTAAGGAATTCATTTCTTAGAACTTGATAAGAGTTTATCACCACTATGTTTTCGAGCTCTTATAAGGCTACTACCTAAGGTTTTTTCCCCACCTAAGGTTTATAACCTACAGCTTTGATTCCAACCTGTGACACCCCCAAATCCAAGTACTCGAACTTCCCGCGGATTTGGTGTTCACTCACCAAAAATAATTAACATCTAACTACCCATAATAATGATAGAAATAAAATCTTCCCAATAAATGGATTACAACATCTAACATAAATCAATCTCATGTCATTTAACCTTAATACATCAATACGGAAACTTCATAAACAAGTAAGTCTTAAACATAACATTGAAAGTCTTAACATAATCATTCTCAAATAATAAATAAGTCTTCATCATTTGCTTGCTTTGCCCTTGCCCTTACTTGTGGATAGCTCATCAACTCTTTCAATCTTAGCTGTAATGTTATTATGCAAGAGTGAGCAATAATTGTCCATAAGTTTTAACAATAGTAGTAATAATAACATGCGAATAAACAATGGATACTGAACAAAAGAAAACTTGGCTTTTGAATCAAGATTAGAATAAGAATCAAAAGTACATCTGAGGGTCACTAGACCATGAACTATGTCCCAGGCTTTCAAGTATTTCTATTTTAAACCTTTAACGGTCGTAAGACTATATGGACCTTACTTCTCGTACCTAGGGGAATCAACCCTTAGTACCATGTATGTGCACAACATCTTAATGTTATCGCATAATATAATCCCCTGTAGCACCGTTGTTCATCTCAGCTTTGACATTAAAGTCAGCACCAAATGAAGTTTGGTTTGGATTGATCTCAAGGGTAATTTAGAGTTCAATAATCATCAACTAAGGATTAGTTGAATCAATAAGGATTCACTATCTATTCAAGGTTTCAATGCAATATTGAAATCAATACTCAAATGAAGGTTTAAATCTCAACTCTATACAATTGAATGAACATTGTATAACAAAAGTAATACTTCAAATGGGTTAGAACATTTCATTTGAAATCTTGGAATTGAATGATTAAGCTCTGAACGATTCAAAATAAGAATATGAACTTACTCAACAATAATAAAGTTTTAAGAACTTACTCAATGAAAAATTAGGAATAGAAAACTTGTTCAATCATAACATAATATAGAATAAGATCTTGCTCAATGTAAATTAGGGTTTAGAAACTTGCTCAAAGAAAGTTTAGGGTTAAAAAACTTGCCTCGTTCGTAGATTACACGATTACTATTCATGTTCCACAATTTAATCCTACATACAATTACATTTATAATACCAATTAATTATAACATAACCAGCATCATAAGTACATCCTCTTTTGTCTAATTTCTGAGTATTATTGTATTAGTCAAATCACAACATTAGTTTTCACACATTATTAGACTTCACGAACGACGAGTTAACTACATGTTCGATATATCATTTAAACACATAAGAACATCATTTACGTGTTAAGAATTTATTTTAACATCACATTACATGTTTAATACATTTTTCGTGTTCATTAGATTGGGTTTAAATTACATTCTTTGGACTTGAACACATAAATAGAACTTTTCGGGAAATTACATTAAGTGGCATTCTGACTCCCAGAATGAAGTGGGATCCGCCGTCGTTGCGGTACCCCAAATAAACTTATAATCAAGGCCATTTGAAATGTGTTGTCTGGCGCTTCTGAGATGCCATTTATACTAGGGGCCTGTGCATTGCATCTTAACAGACAAGCCTCGCTAAGCGGTATTTGTAGTGATGCTTAGCAGTTTATGTTTCTGCAGTTTGCGAAGAACACGTAACATGGCCAATTTAGGCTAAAATTTTAAACAAACAACGAAATCAATTTCACGCATAAACAATAAACTTAATAGAAACATTCTATAACACTCTTAGCATGCTTTTAACAAATTAAGTCACGTAAACAACGAGATTTAAAGTCATAATTTTGATGTTTTGTGAAAAACTCTATTTTTGACATTCTTAACAAAATCAACTACTACGAACTTATTTTTCAACCAAATCAGTCCATACAAGTTTCGTTCTTTTCATTTTACATGTATAAATGTAATCATCCATCAATTTACCGATTAATATGCAATTTAAATATAATTTTTTGTACTTATAAGCCATATTAATATATTTTTCTCTGTAAAACTATAAAACTCCAATTAAACAGAATTACATGGATTTGATTACTCTAAAACACATATAATTCATATATAATTGAACTATACATGCTAATAAACATCTAACATCAAATTTCTAACCAATAATTCATGAGTTTTCAATTAACTAAGAATTTAATACATTCATGGAGAAAACTTAAAACATAAATTTAAAACTAAAATTAAGAATTTACCCTTGCTAACTCTGTTTAGATACACAATGATGATGGAATGCTCCTCTTAATTCCCCAATTCTCCTTCTTCAATCACAATTTCCCTCAAAATTTCTCTCTTTTTCTCTTCGAGTTTCTCTCAAATTTGCAAAATAAATGTCGACAAAGTATATAAATTACTTAAAATGCGTACATGAGTAGCAGTTAAAGTATGATATGATATACTTCGCTCTCATGTCCTCAAGGCTATGCTTGGTTTGTTTATTTAAATCCATTTCTAATTTATTTTAATTAACTTGTTTATTATATAGTTTATTTGTCACACTTTAATTAATTAAATAATGTTATTTAAACTCAATTAAATAAAAGGCAATATTACCCCCATTAAATCACATCAACACATAATTAAAATTCTCCTTTATTAATTATGACTAATCATTAATTCTCTAATTAATTATTAAATTAATTAGAATAACATTAAAATTATTTAATAACTCTTTTAATTTAATTATCTCAATTAAATTCACACTTTGGATTATAACATTATTTTTCACTAATTTAATTAATGTAGCACACTTAATTAAATTAATGTACCACAATTCTAAAGATAATTATTTAACTCGATAAATAAATCAAAACAATATTTATTTAATTCAATAAATATTTAAAAATTAATTACAAAAGTCTCGTTCGTTACAACATTACTATTTTAATAACATAATTTAGTCACACAATCAAACATCAGATAATTCTTTATCTTTTTATAAATATTATCGTCCTTTGATAATATTTCAATTACTTAATCATCATCTTAAAACTTCGAGTCTAATATTATTAATCGCTTAATAATATTTTATTCACTTTATAATATCTTAATCATTTCTAAATATTATTAATTATTTAATAATATTTTAATCATTTACTCATTATCTAATATTATTAATAATTTTATAATATCTTAATCATCTTCTAATATTATTAATCATTTAAATCAAATCTTAATATAAATAATAAAAGTCTCACACATTTTAAGATGTAAATATTTTACATTTTGAAGCCTAAACCATTTATATTCCATTTCAGAAATATCTTTTACTTTTACTCGCAAATTAGGGGTTTAAACAGCTAATACATAGCTTTTATAGTAAAACTCAATTTACTATATTATTTCTTTAGTTTAAATAAATTTTTATATCATTTTGTCCGTTTATGAGTCAACACGGCATGTTGCCTCGTATATAAATATTTTATCCTACTAACACATTCGCTTTATTTTTTGTTTTATTTAATATTAGCATATATATATATATATATATATATATATATATATATATATATATATATATATATTATTCCAATACATAATTCTCAGCTTAAAAGCCCCAAAAATCTCAAAATAATATTTTTATGATTAATACACAATTTCAAAGGTTTTACATTTTTCGTTGCACCACAAAATAATTTTATAGGCAACTATAGTTTTTATTTCACTTAAATATGTAATTTATATTTATTTTATATTTTTATTGCTTTATTTATGCCCGAAAGAATGTTTTATAGTATAAAATAATTCTTACAGTCAAAACTCGTCCCGTAGGACTTTATTAGATTTATTATGAATCATTATTTGCCGGAACGCGATTCGAAATGTCGAACGTCAAAATTGCTCGACGCCCGACGTCACTCAAATTTTAGTTCTGACATGCTTGTTCGCCTATTTTTAATTCTCAAACCATAAGTCATATAACAATGAATTTTGGTATGTTATAGACCTCGTGGCGTAGTATTTTTAGAAAAATATAACCTGAAAAAAATGGATCATAGAAGCTGGTCAAAACAACGCTCAAAAATGGCACCAACAGCAGTCTGCAAGGTAGGCGCTGGGCGCTACCTGCATCTGCTTTGGCCTGCTGCAGTGCTTAACGAATCCGCTACTTTGCGATTTTCTCACGCTTTGTTCACTTGTCGAAAAATTCCCAAATTTGGATATGTTATAGGTACCATAGTAGGCTATTTTTTAAAAATATAACCCACCAATTTCGGACCTCGTAGGTAGCCTAAAACAGGCCCCAAAAATGTCAACTCGTAATAGTTTTCAATTTTTTTCCCAGTTTTACCCTTTCTCGCTAAAACAGTTTTGAGTGATTTTTGAGCCCACATAACGCTAACTTCCGGGACTACAACTTTTACCTACTGATATTTTTCCAGATTTTGAACACATCAGTCCAGAATCTCGCGCAAAGGGGCTGGTCAGAATCTGTTTGGACAGATTCGACCTGGCTACTTTGAACTAACATAACTCCTTCGTTTCAAAATATTTTTGAGCCATTCTTGAGCCCACGCGAAGCTAACTTCTGGGACTACAATTTTTACCTATTACGTTTTTCCAAATTCCAAACACATCAGTCTAGAATTTTCGTGCAAGGGGACTGACCCGAATTCGTTGGACAGTTTTGCACGACTACTTTGAATGATTATAACTCTTTGCTCCAAAATCGGAATTAGTCTGTTCTGGAGTCTATAGAAAGCTTATTCAGTTTACTATAACATACGAAAAGCCCAGATTTTTCCAAAAAATTAAACTAGTTCAGAATTATTCTCTTAGGGTCAGCAGTCCTGTAGCGATTCAGAGTTTTCAGAAAATAAAATAAGGATTTAAATAATTAAATTTTTATTTTTATTAATATATTATATTTCATTATATGTGTGATATTGTGAAGTATAATATGTGAATGTATGTGGTATGATAAATATAATGATTTGTATTTATTATATTTAATAAATTGTTGTAGATAATTTATTATGAAAGAAAAAAAGTAAAATTATTATTTTACTTGATTGATTATCTTGCTTATTTAATTATTTTGATTATAAATATATGAGAAGCGAGGCGTGATAAATATTTTTAATTATATCTATTATGCAAATATTTGGGGAAAACAATTTTAATACATTTAATGTATTTTGGTGAATATTAAGATAATTTATGGAAAATAAATTATTTTAATATAATAAAATTTATTTATTAGATAAAATATTGTTATTTAATAAATAGTTTTCGTTTGGATGGAAATGATTTATGAATATTTTATCCGAATTTTTTTTAGAATGCATTTGGTATATTTAAAATACATTATTTGGATTTGAAATGTACGGAAGGTATTTAACAATACATTAAACAAAAGTTATGCTTTTGTTTTCATAAGCATGAGCTGCATTCATGTCGACATCAGGAAAATTTTACCCTTTTCTGTCTTTACCTTTTTTTGTTCTCTATTTTGTTGAGTTTTGTTTGAAAAGACGAGTTTGAAAAGGTTCGACATGTAAATGTCGACGATTTGAAAATCATAGTAGCTAGTTGGTAGATTTGAAATGGTTGTACCAACTCAACTGATTTTGAAAAGGTTTACACAAATGCCAAATTGTTGGACTCTGTTTAATAGGCCTTGGAAACCGAGATTCATAGAGTTCGGGAGCTTGATTAAGTGGGGGGGAAGGTGTAGCGCCCCCAAACCCGGGTCCTAAATCCCTACGGATCTGGTGCACTATTTCTATAACTATTGCGGAAGATATAAACATAAATTGTTTATACATTAAACATTATACATTATCCCCAAGGTCGAGTAACCTTAACTTATACACAATTCATTATCCTATCTGACATACAAAAATTTTATCGTATATTATTGTTACCAATCTATCTGCATGTACATATAAACTAAAATTTTGGCCATCTTTAACCTTTCCTTGTATCAGATCCCACGATTCGCCTTTAATCGCAATGTTTTATCATGATATAGCAAGGGTGAGCATGAAAGTTGCCCAATGAAGTTTAAATTTTATTTAAGGATATATCATGATTGAAAGAGTTCGAATAATAAAGTGGCTATAATTTAACAATGTAGTTGTGAATTAGCACCAACAAACTTTTGGTGAACAAGTATTAAACATGAACAAATATATACAACCAAGAATGGTAATGAAGGTGATCACCTTTCATACCTAACTTATACATACAATATGTATAGTGTACAATTCTACATGGCAATCGACAATGATTAACCATAAGCATATCTCGAATGAAATAACTCTTAGTAGAGTTAAGAAAAACTTACTATCTTGAATTTGATTCTTGAATTCTGAAATATAACTTAGCTTTATCAAGACCTAATATAGATAATACCGATCTCCAAATATTAGAATAATATAAATCACAAAGATAAAATAACCTAAACACATTACCACGAGGATCCTATCAACCTATACAAAGACATAAGACCTAGTATCAAGTCAAACTATTGCGATGCGAGTTGAGTTCTAAGATTATTCGACATCCCGATTGCCTAATGGGACAAAAATCGAGTTTAAGTTCAATTAAACTATGCCTAAACACTTAACAAATATCTTAGGTAATTTATTAATCAGTCAAAATAATTTTCATAGGCCCATAATAATTTTGAGATAATTATTACCATTTATTATGATTTTTCAATCAATATATCATATTTATATGCATTAAATACTACTAAATTCCATTATCATTAATATTTATTTAATATTAAATATTAATGAAATCCTTAACATAATATTATAATATACTTATAATATCTCAAAGTATTTTAATACTTTATTATTACCATTAAATAATTTAAAAGTAATTAAAACCATTGTTAATTTATCTCGCCATTAATATTAAAATATTAATATTTTTCATGACAAAATATCAAAAGTTATATTTTATAACTTCAAATATTTTTATAACACTTAAATTATTTTTATATAATTTTTAAAGCATTAATTTTATTTTTCCATAATACATTTATTAAATAAATTAATTATCATTAATATTAATTTATTAATGAAATTCATCACAAAATATTAAAAGTCATTAAAATAACTTAAAATATTTTCTTATACCATAATATAATTTTTTTATGATTTTTAAAATATTAAAATCATTTTAAATAATTTATTTAATATTATATTTAAATAAATTAAATACCCTTTATATTCCAAAAAATATTAAATATTTATGAAATATACTCTAAATAATTAAAACTAATTTTAGAGTCTTTAAAATAATTTTTAGAAATTTATTATGTATTTTAATAATTAAAACCATTTTTTCTATTTATTAATTAAACTAATTAATTTTCTAAATAAACTATCGCTAAAAAGGGCCCTATAATGCAGACGTAATTCGTATATAGGTGTTCTTGGTGTTCATCAACTAAACCAGCATTTCTTGTCGGACCACAAGGTACATACTTTGTGTGGGTTCTAATTTCTTGTTCTTTGTGTTTTGAAATTTGGTGAAAAGTATTCTTTGTCGTAATATAAATGTAATACTACAACCCTGGCTGATTACATGACCATACGAGTTCCACGAGTTCCACCAGAACTGAACAGAACAAGTCTCAGTGGCAGTGAGATTACGAAGGTGGAAGTGAAGCAGAATTGAAGAAGGATTTGAATAGACTAAAGCTTCACTCAACAAGGATGAGAATGCCACTAAAGATGGGAGCTAAGCTGAGAGCCAAGAAGGCCAAGAAGATAACATTCAGAAAAGTGGCAGAGCACAAAGAAGATCCAGAGAACCACTCTACGAATCACCTTGAACCGAAATCTGAAACAAAAGAGATGCAAAACCATGTCTATAGATCATTTAAGAAGGGTTCAGGGAATGCTAAGTGCCAGAAGAAGTCTACTAAAAGCTCAGAGACTTGGCAAACCCAAATGGTGATGGTGCACAACTAACATCGAATAAAGATGAGATGAAAAGTATAATGATCAGCTGCACCAGAGAAGAAGTGGTCCAGACTCTACGCATAATGAAAAGAGGACCACGCCAAGCTACTAAGTACAAAAGATGTTCAAGCTTCAAGACATCTTAACAGCAAAGCACCAACAACAACAAGTAGCCAGGGATTGAGGGGTCCTTGTCTGGAGGGACTAAATGAAGTTCCAAGCCTGCTGGGCTTGAAGAGTTCTTAGTGAACTAGAGGAGTTCCAAGCCTGTTGGGCTTGAAGAGTTCTTAGTGAACTGAAGTTCCAAGACTGCTGGCCTTGAAGGAATCTTAGTGATTCAGGGTGCTACCCTTCCTTAGTGGAATTCCTGCTCGTTAAAGCAAAAGAGTGGATTAGGAGCTTGAGTCTCTGAACCACTTAAAATCCCTTGTGTCTTTTACATTCAGTCATTTACTTTCATTCATTTACATTATGTACCTAACTGCCATAAATGCTATGTATGTATTAACTGCTTAGAACTTAACTAACTCTACGAACAATGTATTCATGTTCATGAATATATCAATGAAGGAGATCTTTGTTTATTCCGCTGTGCTTGGAAAGATTCTTATGTTTGTCATGTGCCAATTCATTAGCAATATAAAATAAACAAGAAAAGTATCTGAGAATAAAAAGGATCAATTCAACCCCCCTTCTAGATCTATTGTGTGCCTACTGGGAACTAACAATTGGTATCAGAGCAGGTTCTCATGCTATATTCAAAAGCTAATCGCTTTGAGTCTGATCCTAGGCACAAATATTGTTCTAAACTTAGTTTAGTAGTAAGTCACTTGTAAATGCAGATGAGCTCACACGTTGGAAATATTGTGTACAGGTAAATGTGTATAGACACTTGAAGTTACTCAGATTGGTCCATGTTCTTACATGTCATAGCAACAAGACCAATCCTTGTCCACAGTCAATCTTGTAGTCTGAAGACCAGAGATGAGAGGTCAAGAGGAATCAATAGCAAATAGTCAAGCATCCACCAGTCTGAAAGATGAAAGGCTATACATTCTAAGAAATACTTATCCAAAGGAGAAAGAAGAATCTCTCAAAAATGTATTTGGCTATCCAGCAGATGGATGTGAACCTTGAGGTTCAAAGTCATCAAAGAACAAAGGATGCCAAGATTTTCTTAGCTTACATCTTCAAGACTATGACTGATTGATCAAAGGACAACTGGAGCAACAAGCTATCAGAAATGAATGTAAAAATATGCATATTAATGCCTAACCTCATTATATTAAGATAAATGACTGTCAAGAAACTGACAGTACGAGTCCTCATTAACATAAATGTGTACATCATGTTGCATCAACTTATGTACTATAACATTATTCTGTCAAGAGACCATACTCTACCTAAAAAGGGGAAGAGTGAAAGTACACTAAGGTTGAAAACTCAAATGCTAACAAACTTTCTCTCCATCCAAGTTTTAGGTTGAAGATAACATCTTGAAAGAAGTCTGAAATAGGTCATAAGCTTATCAAGATTTAATTTATCTTAAGTAGAGTAATCCTTGCGGATGTGTTAGTATGTACGTACAAACCTTTATTCTAGGTTTTTGATAAATAGAGTATGATCAGTCCAACAAGAGTATCTTGAAGACTCATAGAAACTGATCATCTCCATGAATCAACCAGATACAAATAAGTGATAGAATTGATTCTCACTCAGTGAACATTTAAAATCCATGAACATAACCAAGCAAATGATGAAACCATCAAAAGAAAAAGAGTGTTTTATTAAAATGGTTAATCTTAAATACACTCATCATCATGCATCTTAAAATGTCATACCTAAATTGAATATATGCATAAATATGATTGTTGATAATCAATGTGATGTAAATTCAAATATATGAGGAACAGGGATTTTGGAAACTAACCTAGCAGAACTCATTTAACCATGAGTACCAAAAATAGAAATTTATCCAATCTGCAGGTAATTGGTTTATCTGACCACATTAAGGAATACTGAAGAAGATGACTTCAGTTGAGAAGATTCAACCAGCTGGAGGATTAAGACATTTTAGAAATGTTCTGACAAAATCATTCTCTATCAAAGCCTGTTCTTGAAGACTTGCTGAGCTAATATGGATAAAGCCCACCTGATTGTTGATCTATATAAGAAAGCATACCATTCATGCGAAGAGGAAAAAGGTCTTATATGCTTACTCATGCAAAGTATATCATCTGAGAAGAACCCACGAGGAAGTTCACATCAGAGGATCATTGAGCATTGATCATGAAGAACTCATCACAGAAGCAGAACTCCACGAGTGCAATCGGTCAAGGAGCTTAAGGAAGATCTACAAGTCTGCTGAAAACACCTGTTCAGGTTCTAGATAAAGAAGACTACATTTGTAGTTCTGTCAACAATCATGGAATGATTAGTCCTGAAGATATCTATTTCTATGATCCAAGAAGGTTTAAATGATGGTAATGATTCCAGTCAAAAGGAGATATGCAAGGCTGCCTTTTGATGCACATGAAGAAGAAGAACTCACATCTCTCTGAGAAGATAAGTATCAACTATGGGGGAGAAGTGATCTGTTAAAGGACAGCAGTACTAAAAAGTATCAGAAGTGCATTATGAAGCAATATACCAGTTACAAAGTCCCAAAACTTTATGGCTGATGAACCAAATGAAGATCCATAGTCAGTAGAAACATCTCAAAACGTGCCACTGATAAACTCTTCAACCACCCAACTCAAAATCGTGGAGTGCCTATGATCAAACATCTTATCGTAGTGTAAGAGCAGGAGGACACCACGATTATAGCTAATGCTAATGTCTAAAGTTAGTAGATGAACTCCCCAGCAGAAAGATCAAATGAGATATCAGTACTAATCGTCTAAAGTTTTTCATCTAGTAAGAGCCTCAGGGACAAACCTGACCCTTAATTCACCCTAAGAGGTTAGCCCTTCCTGAGCTACCTTAACCCAGAAGGAATGCTAAGTCAAGTTCATCTCAAGGACCAGGACAGACAACGTTCGTAGAGTATGTTCAACAGTAGACTCAACGATCGTAGAGCAGCATCGACGATCGTAGTCTTCCCAAAGGACTCACTAGCTCATGGGAAGCTAAGGAGAACTTGGCATATGCCAAACTATTCAGATCATGTGGAGCGAAGTTACGAATACAGTTTGGAAAGACGTCTTGCAAATTTACTTTAGAATTTTAATACTCGAACTCTCTTGGGGCGCATCAGTGGTTAAGCCATGCAAAATGAGGATCAGTGTCAAAATGATCACTAAAGCATCTCTTAAGAGACAATCTTTGAGTTGTCAAAGAAAATCATAGAGTCCATAGCTATCTCATCAAGCTACTCTAGGTACTGGAAAAGTCAACGGTCAATCTGAGTCAGTAATACTTGTTTTCTTAAAGAGAAAATTAAAACTAAAAAACTGATCAATTTATGGGGAGTTACAACTTCTTACTGGGCATCGTGCAACCAATAGCTTTTTGACGCATCATAGCTCATGCAGAGTCAGAAGGAACCATCATAAAGACAAATTCAAAATCTCCAAATAGTTAACAAAAGCTATCGATCTTTTCTCCCTCCCTTTTTCAAACCCTAGAATCCTCTTCAAAACCTGAATCCATTAAACCTTGAGTTTTGCCCAAATTGCACTCAACTAACCCTCATAAGAGTCCTGAAACTAAATACCCATATATTTCGAACCCTCAAAATGGAAGAATGACATGTTATAACTAGAATCCAACTCGGCTTTAAGAAGTTTGAAAGGTCAAAAAAGAAGTTCAGGGATATACTTGAGCTTGTAAAGAATGCTGGGTTTTTAGAGTGTTGGAAGCTAACACTCCAGTCTATACAGAGCTAGTGAAACAATTCTACTCCAATGCATCAATAGAATCTGGGCTTCTATCCACAAAGGTCAAAGGAGTAAGCCTGAAAATAAGGGCATCAGACATCAACCAATGTCTAGGGTTTCCTAACAAAGGTCTGATAAACCTCGAGGAAGTTGACATTGAAGAAGGCAAGAAGTTAATGCGTTATAGGAGGAACGTAAATCTAAAAGATTGAAGAAGAAGGAGTTTCCTGAAGAGTTTAAGTTCTTAGCTAAGATTACGGGAAAATGCTTCTTATGTAATGACACTGCACATGATACTGTCAGTGATCCACAACTAAGAGTTATGACTGCAATAGTCATGAAGCAGCAGATGAACTTCGGGGCCCTTCTAATTGATTGGTTGACAAATGGCTGGAAAAGGCTGAGATGAAGAAGTCTACAGATAAACCTCTCACAAAGGTTTTTCATGGAAGACTCTTGAACATTATACTAAAGAAGAAACTAAAAAGCAAGATAAAGGATGATGAGGGAGAACCACTGAATGTTCATAAAGTGATGTCCCCACAGTTGTTCGAAAATTGGAAGAAAAATCCCAAGGAAAATAGGAGGCTAATGACATCTGGCAGCAGCAGCAAGGTCTCAACAAAGAAGAGGAAGACAACAGAAATGGAAGGCAAGATGTCTTAATCTAATGAATCTGTACCTATATCAGCCACTCCAGCAAAGAATAAATATAAAAGTGTAAAGAATACAGAGGCTCCACCAAGCAGTCTCTCCACTGACAAGAAGAGGCATGGAGCAAGAGAAGAAAAAGCATCAACTACAACAATCCCAAAAAGAAGAAGAAGTAACAGATTACTCCAAGGGCCATCCAAGAAGAAAGAAAAGGTGATGAAGAAGTTAGTTCCAACTCCTCAAGGAAGTCTATCTACCAAAGAAGAAAATGTAGAGTCAGAAGATGAGAAGGGAACTAAAAGATTCAACTCAAAGAGGAAGAAGTTGAATCTACGAAAGAAATAGCTAAATCTGATGGTGAAGAAGAATGTAAAAGTCATATGGCTAACACTCAGAGTAGTAACTCTATTGCTGAAGAAAGTTTGAAAGCTGAAACAACTGCATCTCCTACTGCTAAAGTCCCAACAAGTTCATCTGATGGTTCAAAAGATGTTGAGTCTAAAAAAGAAGGACTTGCCCCTACTGTTGCTAAACATCAAGAAAGCTTATCTGATGATACAGAGGCTTCAGATTCTAAAGAAGAAAAAGAATCTGAAACTCCTATAGCTGAACCTCAAAGGAGAACAAAGAGAAACAAATTGCTTGCTAAATCTATCTCAAAGAAGACAAGAGAACCCTCTACTTCAATCATTGAATTGAGCGATGATAAGTCTGAATCCAAGGGAGAAGATGCTGAAGAAGGTAGTAATGAAAATCAGCAAGAAGGATTCATTAATGAATTAGATGAAAGAAGTCAGCATGATTCAAGCTCAGAAGGTGAAGAGATGGAAAAAGATTCTAGTTCTACAAATCAGAAATCAGAGGAACAAACTAATGAGTATGTTGAAGGAAGTCTACACAGGTCTAACTCCAGCTCTAGGCAAAATGAAGGTGGAAAAGACTCCAGTTCTGCAACAGAAGAGCCAGAAAATTTTCACATTCCTTACCTTGTAAATCGCAAGAGAAAAATTATAGTGGAAATTAAAGAATCACTAGATGTGCTTCCCGACAGATGGATTAATCATGGGAATGAAAAGCTAAAAGTGGTGATGATGACCGCAGAAAATGTGCTCAATAATTGTAAGGCTATGAAACTGGACACCTCAACTGTGATATATGAGCCTGAAGTTAAGAATCATGCAATAAGGTGGTTTCACTCTCATATGCCAATGGTAAAGGCATCTCTCACTGAAGACAACAACTATCTCACATGGGTTTTCTCTCATCTTCCCAACCTAGAGATAGTGGCACAGAACTTTCCAAGGGTAAAGAAGTTTGCAACTAAGATGATCAAAGACTAGTCTCACTTCAAAGTTTATCGACATGCTGGTAACCACTATATTCCTTACGATAGTAGAGTCAGTTCTGATGGCAAAAGGATTATACCCAACTACATGATCATAGAGTCCCTTCACTCTACCACTAAAGATGATCAAGTGAAGTTTGAAAAGCTTCCCTCTGTCCAAGCATAATTGTCTGAAATTCCTTTATCCTCCAACAGTGATTGGTACTCAACGATTTATCAGATTCTCACTGCTTTCAAAAAATTATTCGAGAATGAAAATTATAGAGTCGAATCTGAAGCTCAACAAGATATCTATGGTCGAGAAGATATCTATCATCACTGAAGAAGCAAAGATGTTGACAAAAGCAGGAGATAATATGGTTGAAGATAGACTCCAAGCCACTATGTCTGATATGTCTCTCAAAATCAAAGAGCGGGATCAAATATATCTGAAGGCTATGAATGATCAAAAGGAAGAAGCTCTACGAGAACAAAAGGTTAATGAAAAGCAAATTCTCTCTCTCTCTCACAAGGTTGACAATCTGAATCAGTCTCTCTCCCTACAGCTTCAGCTGAGCCAACAAGAACTCAAGATTGAGGTTAGTAACTCATCTTACCTAATGGAGCAACGTATGTCAATCGTGGAGCAGCTTTCTGTTGGGTAAAATCTAGTTACGCACAACACGCAAGTATACGTGGTCAACAAGTAATATAATAGTAAGTAAAGTATCGTTCCCATAGAGAAAATTTAGTAAAAATTTTAACTTCACAATTACTAGTTTCCTAAAAATCCTAATTTTATTAAACTATCCAAATCGATGATTAAAATTATAAAAACTAAATTATTAATAATACTATGATCACAGAACAATCACAAATCTTTAAAAACTGAATTTTCAAACAAATATTGGAGAATTAGAGTTACGACTTCACCCTAAGCTTCACTCTGATTTTTACACCTTTATTCCAGTTCAACTCACTATCCCAGTTTATAAATCAAGAACATGAATGTAGCACTAGCCACCTCTCGATGTACTAATACCGTATTAACTTAAATCCACAATTTAGATAGAAACAAGTTAAACACCTTAATCAACTAACTCACTATATCTCTATATGAATTATAATTAAAGAAGGTTTAAGATTAAGTTCTCTATCGGATTACATGCGATGCCAAGCATATCTCTACCTTAACATTCATTAAGATTCTGTTTATTCACAAAATTAAAGAACGTGTGCTATATTAACTATGTCTAGACTCGTACTTCCTCTCTCGAATTCATACAAGTCCACAAAGAACTGTTGATCAGGCAATTCATAAATTCAATCTCAAAATAATATAGATAAACTGGATAATAGCTTATTAAACTGGAAATCAAAGCTACAAAACCATCGTTTCACTTAAAAATCCGTCATAAGCCTAAAAAGTAAATTAGTTCATCATCAATGAAATAATAACTAAATAAATTAAAGATAACATCTTTTCAATTACAAATATAAAACTAAGAAGAAGAATAATAATGTAGAACACCCTTCACGTTAGCCTTAATCCGCAATTGATATGAACGTTCCTTCAAAATCTTCACTCCAATGCTCAATAAGAAAATCTATAATTAATCTCTGATAATTGCTCTATGTTCTTCATTCTCTTTGTTGTAGATGTAGTTATGTGTTTTTTTTTCCCACCAAAATCTCAGCTCAATTCTAAGCCAAATAGAGTCCTAAAGCTATATGAGAACCAAACTTCAAGTCCCAACAGTCTTCAAACCAAACTAGGATAGCCCAGACTCGGCACCCCCCACTCCGGCGGGGGTGTAAGAGCTAAATAGGCCCGCCCTGGAGGGCATGCCTTCTGCATTCTGACTTTGGCTAAACTTCAATTTTGCTCCAATAATGCTCCAAATGACTCCCTTTTCACTCATTTACCACACCAACCATCCTACACATAAAATAACAAGAAACAAGTAAAAATGAACATGAAATCAAAGATCTAACAACTAATAAGATTGAATTAGAAACCGATTCGTGGATATAAAATCCCCTTATCAAAATCCCCCAAACTTAAATCGTGCTAGTCCTCGAGCACAAATCAAACTACATGCTATGCAATGCAATGCAATGAGATGTAATGTATCTAACTATATGTTTACGAATCCAACAGTATCACAATCCAATAGTATCACAATCCAATAGTATCACATAATCAAATTTATTCCTTCAGCCTCAGAAAGATCAAGTAAACAATTCAACACCTCATATCAAAACCACTCAATAGTTTCCTGTCAATCCTTGAATCTTAGATTGTCATCACTGATATAATGCGTGTGTGAGTAACATCTATGCTGACTACTTCTAGTTTAAATTCAACACATAATCAATTTCTTATTAGGAATCATACAGAATAACTCAAAAATTTCAAAAACAGACAAGTTCTAACTAAAATCAAATATTTACCAAGATTAGGGGTCCAAATAGGGTATTCATGCTTTCCTTCTTTTTTTTTTCATTAACAGGGGCTCTTTGCCCTTATTTCCCGTCTTTTCTTTATTATTATTTTTCTTTTTTTTTTAAATAGATGGTTGGTGAGTGCATTTTATGCTCCATCTCACGCTCGTGTTTATGGGGAGAATTTCTTCTCAACCCATCACAAGACTCAACTAGATATTATTTTCTCTTTTCTTTTCTTTTTTTTACTGAAGCTTATAAACCCTACCTTTTCCCACCAAACTTAGGTTCTTGTCTAATTTGTCATCTTCACTACCTATTCTTGTCATTCTATGATTTATACTAGCATTATCTTTTAGAAACTATTTATGTATCAATTTAAACTAATCAAACAACATAGACATTATTACGTGCTACCCTTTTTATACCAGTTTCAAACAAGCATAAGATCCAAGTCATGATTCAAAACTACATCATAATTCTCATACTGGGTATTGTATTTGTTTACTTAATCCTAATCTCATCATTGGCCAGAATAAAATGACTACAACACTGCTGGACATATGCAAAATTAACATATTTTTTTTATATATGGCAAATATAACATAATAAAATGCAGAAATGACAAAAATAATTAAACTATTTATGCACCTAAGCTACTATGCAACTATATGATTACATGAATGCAAATAACATGCAAAACTAAAGTGCAATAACAAATGCAAACCTAACTAATGACATTATGCATGAAAACATGAAAATAAATCCCCCAAACTTAAGAATTATAATGCCCTCATTATGTAAATATAACAATTAAAATATGAGGACTTCCCTGTAATTGCCTAAGTCTGTGGTGGTGGTTGTTTTTCTTCTTCATCCGAGTCACTTGGTGGAAACCTTGGCATTGACATAGGTTGCTGGTATGGGAATTGGGCAGTTAGATTGAAGCTCTGGAGTGTTGCATTCAATGAAGCAAAATATATATTCATAGCTTCAAACATGTGGTCTTGCCTTGCTGCGAGTCGCTGCATCTCCCGTCGTGCTGCCTTGTTGTGCTCATCCATTTGACGTTGAAATGCGAGAAACTGAGGGCTAGATATGGCGTCGTATTGTGGTTCCGCCTCTGTTCCTTACTCTCCTATAGTCGCATCCTTATCCTCCGAGGTGTCTGCAGCGTCAACTTCGTCTTCCGAAGATGATGGAAAAATAAAGCCTAAAACTCTAGGATAGGAATCACCCCCTGCCCACACCGAATACCGCGCAATCATTCTGGAATCTAGTAGCTAAAGCGGCATCTGAGTGGGTTCATCATCGGACCATCTAACACCTGCTTGGCGACATAACCCACAAATGAGTTATGGGTGTGGCAAGCCACCTGAAAAATTTCCTCGTAGGCATCGGCGAATGGAAAAATTTATTATGGCCCCGACGTCAATGATGAAGTCTTGCATAATTGCATATAGAAGTGGTGTCTTTTCTTTGGTCACGTCCGATGTGTGTTGGGACGGAAATTTTCGTACATAAGAAGGCATACCATATCTTACCATACCGACTGAGATCCTTGCTATGAAATACCGTGCCTCCTTTCTGACCCTTGACCCACGTTGTTCCCGGCTTAGTTATTTTTTGAGAATAGCCTCAAAGTCAGGATCAAAATCACATAATTGATCATATTGGCACTGTCTTGGCACTCGTAATTGATAATAAGTGTTTATGGCATTGGCACTGAACAAGACTAATCGACCCCGAACAAAAGTGTTGAAGGGGGCTTTGTCCTCGGCGTTAGAATAAAATTCTTTGACCACGTTGACAACGACGGCCTCAGGTTTCTCAGTGAACTTGTTCCACCCTTTCTGATAAATTTTTTGCATCATTTCACCGTCGACAGGATCCAGTGCCAACCCCTACTCTGGTGTAAGAGCTTTCATCACCATGTAGTCATATCGGTCGGCGGCGGCGGCACTTTTGAATTTACGGTGGTCGAAGGTTCGTGATGGTGGTGTGGTACCAGAACTCTCTCCCCGTTGCCTCTTTGAAGTCGGTTTAGAAGCCATTGAATTCAAAACAGTAAGCTTTATCAATGATTTTTCCCCCAAACTTCAGTCACACAATCTTGCAAACAATTGGCATGCACACTAATTTCTTCCCCCAAACTTGATGAATTTGTGGCAATTATGGTGATTGAATATGAATAACTTGAAAATAGATTACTCACTCTCAAGTGCAAGATGAATTCCCACAATAAGAATCCTAATTCGTGGCTTCCTGAGTTTAAATTGAATATATGTAATGAACTTGGGTTGTGAGGGTGTGTTTATATAGAGGTGGTATGATGGAGAGGGATAGGAGTAATAGATTGATGGAGTGAAGTAGTGGGTAATGTAATGGAGTAGGGTAATGGAGTTACAATTACCAAATTCGTGAGGGAGTGAGTGTAATGGATTGAGAGTTATGGGGGAGAAGAGGTAGTGGAGATGTGAAGTAGAAAGTAACTGCCGAAACTATCTGTTGAACTCCAGGACCCATACAAGTGGGGTAATAAGTTTACAAAGGCCATCGTAATGGCATGCTTACTATAATTGGACTTGGGGAAACCCCCACCCCGGTGGGGGGTATAGTACTTGAGGAGCCGCCCCGGCAGGCATAGGTTCTGCTAACTGATGTTGCTTTTCTCCTTTCTTCACTTTAACTCCCAACCATTATCATTTTGAGATCCTACAAAGCTAGAAAACATAAAAATTAGAACATGGTGGAGAGATTATCAAGACTCATACAATATAATAATTACTTAATGAACTTATTATATATTAATAATTATGCTAGACTATAATTTAACGGTTATGAATGAAAATAAGAAAATTAAAAGTACGATTGGGTTGCCTCCCAATTATCGCTTAATTTTAAGTCGTTTAGCCTGACTACTCTTTGTTTATGGTGCATCAGATAATGTGATGGCGATAACATCCGTGTTGGATTCGCCACCCCAATAATGCTGTAACCATTGACTGTTGACCTTGAACGTCTCCAATGGGTTTCTACTAAAGAGTTCAACGGCCCCATGAGAGAAAATTCTTTTAATGGTGAATGGACCCGACCACCTTGATTTTAACTTTCCTGAGAACAACCTTAACCTTGAGTTGAAAAGTAGTACTGATTGCCCTGGTTCGAACGTTCTGTGCATGATTTTCTGGTCGTGCCATTTCTTGACCTTTTCTTTATATAGCTTAGAGTTTGTCGACGTCGGGATTTTTATTTGTCCCCTTTCTATTCTTGTTCTTTGGTGTTCTCATGTTATGTGAGATTTGTTTGAAAAAATAAGTGAAAAAGGTCCGACATGTATCATGTCGATTTATTTGACCGTAAGAGTCGCCATTGGTATTTTTAATCGGGTTGCACCAACGAATTTGAGAAAAGGTTTGCACATTGACCCGATGATGTGACTTCGCTAAATGGGTCTGTGAAACCAAAGAGATTCATTTAGGTTCTGGGGTTTGATTATGCGGAGGGAATGTGTTAGGCACCCAGAGCATCCGTGTTTTACCAGTGACCGCCACTTTTCAAGAAACTATTATATGAATGTGTGTGTGTGTGTGTGTGTGTGGATCAATGTGCAATTTATTTGGAAGTAGTACGAGGCCTCGTTCGCACCTATATACAAAGGGTTTTAATTTATAAAAAATTCAATTTTAAACATGATATAGCAGTGAAGTTTTGTAAAAGAGGTTTTTCAAACCCTTGTTTAATAGTAATTGAGACTTTTCATACTTCCATTTTATTATTAAATGTTCAGCTTGTTTGCTTTTATTTTCGAGATGTGAAGCATCTTTGAGAAAATATTGTATAGCAGTGCCGAACTCCTAATGGGCATGAAAGCCATCTAAGGAAATTCAAACACCGTGAATAATTTACAAGCTGCTTAAAGCTGAAAATGTCCATCATGGGAATCGAATCTAGATTCAGTGGACTGAATCTGTGATCACACGATTCCCATGATTCCGCAGTTTATATGAAAAGCAGTAAGCAGTTATATATATAAAAGCTGTAAATATATATATACTGACATAATCAACCACCACGAAGGACCTCCATGGGGGATCAGGAATGTAAATATATAAAAGCGGTAAATATATATAGACACATGATCAACAACCACGAAACACCTCAATGGGGGATCAGAAATGTAAATAAAGCTGTAAAAGACGATAAACCGCCACGAAGTAAACTCCAGGCGGGACTACATGTAAAGAAATCAGTAAAGACGATCAACCGCCATGAAGTAAACTCCAGGTAGTACAAAATGTAAATAATCAGTAAAAGGCCACGAAGTAAACTTCAGTTCTGACAGAAATGTAAATATATATATATATATATATATATAAGCTGTATAGCAACGCATGGATGTTTCTCAATCCCTACTCGGTTTATCATTTCAAATGATTTGTCGTTATATATATATATATATATATATATATATATATATATATATATATATATATATATATATATATATAAGCAAGTAAATGCTCCAAACATAAGTCTAGGCTCAATCGAGGCATAACTCGATAATGTTAGTCCATATATAAATATATATATATATATATAAGTATATATATACAGACAGAAATGAAAACCACGGACCAAAGTCTGGGCATACACACACAACATGACTCTCAATGTGAAGAATCTTGTGTTTCAAGGACAAATAATCTTGAGTATCATGTCCAGGTGTTCCGACATGATAAGCACACTTCCGAGTAGCATTGAAACCCCTCCCATTAGGGTTGGCTGGTGTAAGAAGATGCGTGATTTTCTTCTGAGTAGTCAGAAGAGAAAGAATATTCTCGAGCGAGTCCCCTAAGGGTGTGAACGTTTGAGGGCGCTTTGCTTCTCCACCTTTAGGCAATGGAGGGTTTGAAGATTGTGCTTTGAAAGGGGAGTAATTTCTCCTCTGTATAGGCATGTTCTGACTACCTTTTTGACCTTGTAGTATTAAGAAAACATCCTCCTCTTTCTTTTTATGGACCCTCCAGGGGTTGTTTCCATAAGTTCCGGACTGGATGTGCTCAGCAACGTACAACTTTAAGAACGGCTAGGTCTTGAATATTCCCTGACATCAATTCCATCTCAGCCATCTTTTCGTGCTTGATCATTTCAGAAAATGGTTTGCCAATACCAGCTAAAACTCTCTCATAGAAAGGAGCTTCTTGTATGTCTATGAAAGTCATTACCATTTCTGACTCTATCATAGAAGGAATAACTTGAGTAGCAAGGCGCCTCCACCTTTGAGCGTACTCTCTGAAAGACTCATTAGACTGTTTCTTGACCTTAGTAATCTGATACCGGTCAGAAGCTATTGGGTAAAATCTAATTACGCACAACATGCAAGTATACGTGGTCAACAAGTAATAAAGTGATAAGTTGAGTATCCCACAGATATAAATTAGCAAATACCTTAACTTATAATTACCAATCTTTTATTAACCCTAATTTTATTAAACAAATCAAATCAATAATTTAAATTAGCAAAACTAAAATTAAGAATAATTAAATTAACTCAAAACAACCACAAATATCAAAATCTGAATTTCAAACAATTAATGGAGAATTAGACTTATGATTTCACCCTAAGCTTCACTTTGATTTTAACACATTTATTCCAATTTAACGCACTATCCCAGTTTATTAATCAAGAACACGAACGTAGTATTAACCACCTCTCGATGCACTAATATCATATTAACTTCAATCCACAATAAAGATAGAAATTCGTTAAACACCTTAATCAACTAACCCACTATATCTCCATGTGAATTACAATTGAAGAAGGTTGAAGAATAACTTCTCTATTCGATTACATGCGGCGTCAAGTATATCTCTACCTTAACACTCATCAAGTTTAAGCGACTAACAAAATCCTGAACACATGGTATATTAACTAGGTCTAGATTTGAATATCCTCTCTCGATTCCATCCAACTCCACGAAGAATTGTTGATCAGGCAATTCATAGATTCAAGTACAAATTAATATAGATAAACTGGAGATAGCTTATTAAATTGGAAATCAAAGTTTACAAAATCATCGATTCACTTAATGATCCATCACAAGCCTAAAAAGTGAATTAGTTTATAATAAACAAAATAAACACTAAATAAATCATAGAAATCATTCTTCCAATTACAATAAATAATCTAACACAAAGAATATTAGAAAACACCCTTCACGTAGACTAGAATTGCAACTGACTTGAAAAACTCCTCGAAATACTCCTCCATACTTGCTATCAAAAACTCAGCTCAGATCTTCGTAATATGCCCTCTGTAATCTTCCTTGTTGTTCTTAATAGAGTCCTAGATATCTAGCATAAAACTCCAGCCGAAATCTCTATCAATTAGAGTTATCCTGACATCCAAAAAGCTAAAATTTGTACCCAAAAGAAATTAAAATCGAAACAGGACACTCAACATTTTCCACCCCCACCCGTGAAGTTTGTAGATACTATGAACGCGCTTGCACCCGTGAAAGCTTGCCTTCTATTTTCTCGAATGAAGACCCTCATTTTACCGGGGTGTATAGCTCTATAACGTCCTACCTTACGCAGTTTTGTTTCGCTAATAAGCTGAATTGGAAGATCCCCCACCCCGGCGGGGGTATATAAGTTGTCAAATGCCATTCCACGGGGTACCTTCGTTATCGACTTTCTTTGCTATTATTCGAAGTTACCTCCAAATATGCTCCATTTGATTCCCATTACATCGAATATCACCAATTGTACGTAGAATGCCTCAATCACCAATCCTACACATGAAATAACACAAAACAAGTGAAATTGAACATGATCACAAGAAATTAGCAACAAATAAGCATGAATTGGATATTAAATCGCGTATATAAAATACACTTATCAAAATCCCCCAAACTTAAACTGTGCTAGTCCTCGAGCACAAATCAACTACATGCAATGCAATGATATAAATACAAATTTACTTATATGCTATCAAATCAACAAATATCGCATAATCAAAATTATCTTAACGGCCTCAGCGAAAATAAGAAACTATACAATATCAACCATCAAAAACTAATCTACAAATACGCTTTAATCCTCTAATCTCAAGTCATTATCACTGGTATAGTGTGTGTGTGTGTGTGTGTGTGTAACATCCATGCTAACCAATACTAACCCAAATTCAATACATAACCAGTCTCTTAGAAGGAATCATGCAGCACAAACTTAAAAATTTCAAAAATAGATAGTTCCAACTAAAATCAAGCAATCACAAATCTCAAGGGTTCACGCGGGGTACTTATGCTTTATAGATCACATAGCTATGCAATGTCTTATTCCCTTAGGCTTTTCAATGCTACCTTAACGAGCTTTTAACCAACGACTCCCAGACCATTAAGACCTTAGGGCGCTAGGTGTAAAGACAATCCCCTCGGGCTTACTTGCTCAAGTAACAAAGGACACAAAACTAGACAAGCACGCTATGGTGTTTATTAATACTTTTTTTTCATAAGCTTATATACCCCACATAACATCCCCCAAACTTAAGTTCTTGCTTAACTTTAGCCTTTACCAGCCATCCTTGTCATTTCATCATTCACTCTAGCATTATCCTTCAGAGACCATTTAGGTACCGGTTTGAACTTAACCAATTAACATAGATGTTTGTTAAACGTGCTATCCTTTTATACCATTTTCAAACAACTCAAGATTCGATTCATAAACGATCATTGTGTCATAGTTCTAATACTCAATATTGTATTTGCTACTTATTTGACAATCACTTCATAGGCCCACGATAACATGAAACACAACATTGATGAACTTAAAACAACACAATAATTACTAATTAACATATATTTTTTATTTTATTTTTTTATAGATGTGAATAACAAAATACGGATAACAACTGCATTACACTATTATCTACTATGCAAACCCTAAACTACCATGAATGCCCTAAGCTATCATGCAATACTAAAAATAAAATACAATACAGAAATTTAATTTGACAAAACATTAAAAATGAACCCTAAAAACTAAAATGCATGCAAACATGAATTTAAAATCCCCCAAACTTAAACAATACAATGTCCTCATTGGATAATTAATCAAAATAAGTACGTGAGGACTTCCCTGTCAATGCTTAAGCTTGAGGAGGTGGTTGTTGACCTTCTTCATCGGAGTCACTCGGTGGGAACCTTGGCATTGGACCAGGCTATTGATATGAAAATTGTGCCGCCGGGTTGAAACTTTGAAGAGTTGTGTTCAACGAGGCAAATGATGTGTGCATAGCGTCCAACATGTGCTCTTTCCTCATTGCCAATCGGCGCATCTCCCGACGAGTTGCCTTGGTGTGTGCACTCATTTGATTTTATAATTCAAGGAATTGAGATCGGGATATAGCCTCGGCCTGCGGTATCTCTCCATCTCCTTGATTTCCCATTGCATCATCATAGTCCCCCGATGCCTCTATAGCATCCACATCGTCTTCCGATGATGACAAGAAAATGAACCCCACTCCACGCGGGTGTGACTCACCTCCGCCGCCCACATCTGAGTAACGCGCTATCATTCTTGAATCCAAAGATGGCGGCTGTGCATTTGAGTGGGCTCGTCATCGAGACCATCTAACTCCTGCTTGACGGCACAACCCATATATAAGTGATGGCTGTGGCAAGCCTCCAGAAAAATTCCCACGTAGGCACCAATGGATGGAGAAGAAAATGATAGCCACGACATCAATTATAAAATCTTGCACAATGGCGTACAACAGCAATGCCTTCTCTTTGGTGATGTCTGAGGTATGTTGGGACAGAAGTAATTTTGCGCAGAGGAAGGCATACCAGATTTTTCCATACCTGCTAAGGGTCTTGCTGGGGAACACGGTGCCGCCCTTCCGCCCTTTCGTCCATAACGTTCCTGGCTTTGTCATCTCCATGATTATGGCATCCCAGTTAGGATCAGAATCATGAAGGTGCGCATATTGGCAATGGCGAGGCACCCGCAGTTGGTAGTATGTGTTGATGGCGTCGGTACTAAACGGAACCAACCATCCTCGTACAAATGCTTAAAATGGTTCCTTGTCCACTGCATTTGCGTAAAACTCCTTAACAATGTTGACAACTGCTGGTTCTGGCTCCTCAGTGAATTTTACCCATCCCTTTTGGTAAATTTGCGGCATGAGCTCTCCATCATTAGGATCCAGTGCCAACCCCCACTCTGGTGTAAGGGCTTTGGTGAGCATATATTCATACCGATCGGCGGCGGTGGCACTTGCAAATTTTTGACGATCGAAGGTGTGGATAGGTTGGGATGGGCGTGAACTGTCCCCCCGTTGGCGTTTAGATGATGATTGTGAAGCCATTTCTCCCTATTGCTGGTTTTGCCCTAACTCTCCCCCAAAATTTTCAATAGTATCTCTCTAGCTCACAATTATGCTCTCTTTTTGCCTTATATGAAGTGTGGTGGAGGAGTTTGGAAGAGTTAATGTGGTATTTATAGATGGGGAGGGTGGGCTAACATTGGTGGAGTGAGGAGGTGAAGAGGTGGAGAAGAATAATGAAGTGTTGAGAATGTGGGGAAAGTGGGTGGTGGTTATGGAGTAATGAGGTAGTGGGGAAGTGTAAAAGTGGGGGGTTATTGGGAAGGATAGAAGACCAACCAACTGTCCACGCTTTGTCCAATTCTAGGACCTGCCGTGGGTAATGAACTAGGAATGCCATACAGCGCTATGCCCCGATTTTCGATGTTGAGGACCCCCCTTGCCGGGGATTATAGTGCTTTTAGGGCCCGCCCCGACGGGCTAGGTCACTGCTAGACTTCCTTGTTTTGCTTCAATGTAGCTCACTTTGCTGCAATATACTCGCTTGATGATCCTTTTTTTTTCATCCTGCATGACATGAACATGAAGATTAGTGAGTTGTTGATGACATGTTCTGATGTGGAGAGATTAACGAGATTTTATTTTATTCTTCTACCTAGTAATTTAATAAAAACAATGATTAAGCAAATATGAATGGAAAATACGATAAAGAACTAAAAATTGGGTTGCCTCCCAATGAGCACTTGATTTTAAGTTGTTCAGCCTGACTACTTCCTGCTTAAGTTGTGTCAGCCAATGTGATGGCGATCACGTCGGTGTTAGCCGCCACAGATGAGTGCTTTAGACGGTGTCCGTTGACTTTGAATGTTTTGAGTGGATTGCGACTATAAATTTCAACGCGCAAGTGAGGAATACTTGCTTGACTGTGAATGGTCCCAACAATCTTGATTTAAGCTTTCCAGGGAACAAACGCAGCCTTGAGTTGAATAAAAGTACTGATTGGCCTGGCTTGAATGTTCGACGCAAAATTTTCTGGTCGTGCCATCTTTTGACTTTTTCTTTGTATATTTTGGCATTCTCATAGGCATGAAGGCGAAACTCGTCTAATTCATTTAATTGAAGTAATCTCTTGTCTCTTACAGCTTTTTGATCAAAATTGAGTTTTTGCACTGCCCAGTATGCCTTATGCTGTAGTTCCACTGGTAAATGACATGCCTTCCCATACAATAGTTGATATGGTGACATCCCGAGTGGCGTCTTGTATGCAGTCCGGTAAGCGCATAGAGCATCGTCCAATCTAATTGACCAATCTTTCCGACTCGGATTCACCACTTTCTCAAATATCTTTTTGACTTCTCTATTCGATACCTCAGCTTGGCCACCAGTTTGAGGGTGATATGTTGTAGCTATCTTATGGTTCACCCCATACTTGGCCAAAAGAGCAGTAAACGATTTATTGCAAAAGTGACTACCTTCGTCACTTATAATTTCTCTTGGTGTGCCAAACCTCGTGAAGATGTTCTTTTGAAGGAATTTAAGGACCACCTTGGCATCGTTTGTTGGTAGAGCTGCAGCTTCAACTCACTTTGACACGTAGTCCACTGCGAGTAAAATGTATTGATTGTTCAAGGACAAGGGAAATGGTCCCATGAAATTGATACCCCATACGTCAAAAATTTCCACTTCCAGAATCGTTTGTAAGGGCATCTGATGAGTGAGTTTTATACCCATGAATTGGATACATTCGGGCTTAATTTATTGTTGTTCTTAAGTCTTTTAGGATTTTTTTATGTGTTTGTGTATATTCAAGCATGTTTTATATTGTTTTATAGGATTTGGGACAAAAGTTACATGGATCGATGTTTGGGGTGGCTAGATTCGCGTTTTCGGCTTGCCATTTACACAGCAGTCACTTCAGAGCCAATTTTACTATAGCTCCTGACATTATTTCGAAACACTCAAAGAATGAAAGTTGTAGATCTACTTCTCCTCTTTCCGGAACATCTTGAATCATCGAAATCGGAGTTTGGACGAAGAAGTTATGGCCATTTTCCCAAAGGACGTCGAGCAGAAAATGTCGGATTTTGGGCCGACCTTCAGGCGCCCATTTTAAAAGCCTATGCCCGGTAGCCGGGCGCTGGGGAGCAGAGTTTGAATTGTACTGCCCATTTGAAGTCTGGGAATGGCTTGGTGATGGCCTGGATGCGTTTTGGGCGAATTTTGACACCTTTTTGACTCCAAATAGGATTGGATTTGTTCCTAAACTAAAAATTGGACTTCTAACCTATAAATACATGATGTAAGGCATAAAATAAAGGGAGATTACATAGCTTAGCCTAGATTAAACACTCCTTTAGATTAGAAAATAACCCTAGTTCTTATTAGTTTTGGAGATTGAAGCAACTTGGAGACCATTGAAGATCAAGAGCAAGAAAAGAGGGGAGCATCGATTTCTTGACAAATGATTCTATTCTCTTCTCTCATCTTACTTTTATCTTTTGATGTCTATTCAGGTTGTGGATTCTTCGTTTTAAATCATTAATTATGAATTAACTATTTTTGAGATTTCAATTGAACTTTTTATGGCTATGAATTAGTTATTCATTATATTCTAATTATTTATGTTAAAGTGAGTTGTTTATCTTGTCTTGTGCTTATTGCTTAATTATTTGATCAAGAATTACTTTGTTACTCTAGAAGGAATTGGAAGAGGAATTCTAGGGTTAGAGGCGGGCATGATATCATGTGACTTAGTTATTTGCATGATGAATAATTAGGTTTGTGAATTGAATGGAAATATTTGTTCAATGCGCATGTAACACGTAAGGAATTGGGATTAGAAAGAGTTTAATTCAATTGTTTTGCATAGGAATATAGCAAGATTATTCGGATTAAATAGAAGGAAATTGATCACTTGGAAAAGGACTTTTGGCATTTGAGAATTCACATTAACAATTCAAGAGGCATAATAATTGGGATAATTGGATAATTGATTTATAATTCATAATTGGGGATATTGAAGTCTTAATCTTTATTTATTTGAATTCATTCGTTAAAATCTCAGGTTTTAATTAGTTAATTTAGTTTTCTTAATTAGAAAAACACGATTTGAGATTGTTTAAATAAAATTAGTTTGGTTAAGAATTAGTACTTGGTGATTTTATTAAATAATTCCTCGTAGGAACGATACTCTACTTTCACTTTATTACTTGTTGACCGTGTATACTTGCACGTATTCATTGATTGAAATCGATCAACAAGTTTTTACGGTATAGATTGCTGTGGAATTAATTTAATAATTATTTACCAATATTAATTTCAATCAAATTAGTCTTAATTTAAACATTTTTATTTTTATTTTAATTCTCTTTCTATATTTCTCTCTTTTCGTGTACCATGGATGACTTTGTGTATCAATGGCCATACACGAACATGACTCAACCAAGGGAGTGGAGATTGAAAGACTCGAGAAACTTTCGCATTGTCAACACTGATTGAGACACTTTCGAGGATGTTTGAAGCTTTTGAAGCTCAAATACGTCGTCAAAATACGGTGGTTACTTGTGATTATTGTCTTGGAAATCATATGAGTCATCAATGCACCATCGGCCGAGTTTAAGATAAAGATAGTGGTGATTACCCCAATAATTATGTCTATCCCAACAACTATCATCGAGTTGGGGTATCACCCAGATTTTTCATGGAGTAACAATCAAGATCAATTTTATGCTCCAAGTCCAACATACCCACAGGATTTCTTGTGTCCACCTCCACTACAACGGAAGAACATTCAAATTGGGAGGAAGCCTTGGAAAAATTTATTAAAGCTACGAAAAAGGAATGAGGAACAAGACAAGAAAATGAATCAAGTAGAAATTTGAATTTGCAAAGCCAAGAGGCGTTGATCAAGAATTTGGAAAATCAAGTGGAGCAGAGATAACACATGCGTTGAATAACGAATCCTCAATACACTGGCCCTATGACATGGATTCCGAGGCCGATGGTGAGCCCGAGCCAAATCTACAAATTGGATGAGCCCACGAGATGAAAAAGAGGAGACAAGTGGGGATAATGACAACAAAGGTCGGTGAAGAACTAATTGTGAGAACCAATGATGATGAGCCAATGTTATTTATGCCTCAAGTGCCTTCTCCTCCATAGTTCAAGAGTCCGGGTTAGATTTGCAAAACCTTGTCCGATTGGTAGTCATGTAAATAAACGCAATACTACTGTGATGTAAAAGCAAGTACACCTTGAAACCATGGTGCGATGAGCTAGAGAAGATAGAAGAAGAAATTGTTGTGTCGACAAGCCTCTATGCGAATATATTCGCATGAGACACAATGGAGAAACCCACTAGATCTTTGGACGTTCTTGAATGTGATCTTATCTCAAGAAAGCATTCTAGGTCACTTTAATACAATGGCTATTACAAATGGGAACCTACCAAAAGCTATATTATTTCGATGGATGGAGGGTTCCTCAACTTTCGTAGGGAATTGGATAGAGAATTGAAGAAGTCAAATGAGACTATAAAACAAGCGCTTATTGGGAGGCAACCCAAGTTTAATTTTTTATTTTAGTTTTTATTAAGTTTTATATTAGTAGTTTTGAATTTGCATTTATTTAGGATTTAATAAAATTGCTTCTATCATGGTTTTCTGAGTTATTCAAGTCAAATTCAAGTGTGGTGCCCAATTTGTTCCATGTGCTTAGCCTATTCTCCAAACTTAGCGGGCAAGGAGGAAGATTGCTATATTTTCGTGGGAAGTCCTCTCGCTTTAATTTTTTTCTATTTAGGTCATTGAGGACAATGTCTAGTTTAAGTTTGGGGGCATTTTAGTGTCAGTATTGCATATAGTTAGTTATTTACATTGTAGTTCGTTATGTTTTCGAGTTATTTACATTTAGTTGTTGCATTCGCTTTTTTTTTTGTTTAAAAAAAATTTAAAAATCATAAAAATAGTAGTTAGTTTACTATGTTTGTTGCGATTAGTTTATATTTGCATGATTCCAACTGTTAGATAGTAAAAGTCTATTTTGGCCAATGATGAGACCGGAGTTAAGTAGATAAGTATAGTATTGAATATTAGGGCTTTGATGTGATTTCTTGTTATGAATTGAATCTTTTCCTGTTTGAAATCGGTATAATCAAGGTTAGCACGTTAATACTTGACTATGTTATTGATTAAGTTTAAATTGATACATAATGGATTTTTTAAGGATAATACTAGTTTGAAGGAATGAAAGACATGAATAAAGTGAGATGGCTAAATTTTGATAAAACTTAAGTTTGGGGGAAATTTTGGGGTATATAAGCTTTAAAAAAAAACACATGTGAGTCTTGTGGTGGGTTGAGGAGAAACACTCCCCATAAACACAAGCGTGAGATGGAGCGAAACGCACTCACCAACCATCTATAAAAAAAGAGAAAAAAATTACCGTGGCTAGTTTTGTTTTGGGCCTTTGTTACTTGAGTAAGCATGCCTCAAGGGGTATCTTAAAACCTAAGCCTCAAGGTCTTATATAGTGCGGGAGTCGTTGGTGAAAGCTCGCTAAGGGTGACCTTTCATTAGCCTAATGGAATGAGACATTGCATGCTTATGGTTAAAAAAAACAATAAAACGAGAAAAGAGCAAAAAGCCCCGTAATGAAAAGTAAAGCATAAGTATCCCATTGGACTCTTGAACTTGGTGGATGTTTGACTTTAGTTGGATATAGCTTGTTTCGTGAATTTTGTGAATTTGCCTTTGTATGATGCCTTCAAAGATATCTATTATGTCTTAAATTTGATTTTATATCGAGTTAACATTGTTGTGGAGCACACACGCACTATATCGATTGATAACGGTCTAAGATTTGATGATTGATTGGGAAATTACTTGATTTGTTTTAATATGATGTATTATCATGTTTACTTGATTTCTCTAAGGTAGGTTGAATAGACTTGTTTCGTCATTCTTTGTTGGATTCGTAGGCATATAGATTAGTTTCATTACATTGCATTGCATAACATTTTTGTGTTTTTGCTTGAGGACAAGCAAAGATTTAAGTTTGGGGGTATTTGATGAGTGAGTTTTATACCCATGAATTGGATACATTCAGGCTTAATTTATTGTTGTTCTTAAGTCTTTTAGGATGTTTTTATGTGTTTGTGTCTATTCAAGCATGTTTTATATTGTTTTGTAGGATTTGGGACAAAAGTTACATGGATCGATGTTTGGGGTGGCTAGATTCGCGTTTTAAACTTGCCATTTACACGAAGAGTCACTTCAGAGCCAATTTGACTATAGGTCCTGACATTATTTCGAAACACTCAAAGAATGAAAGTTGTAGATCTACTTCTCCTCTTTCCGGAACATCTTGAATCATCGAAATCGGAGTTCGGACGAAGAAGTTATGGCCATTTTCCCAAAGGACGTCGGAGCAGAAAATGTCGGATTTTGGGCCAGCGCCGGGCGCCCATTTTAGCCTATGCTTGGCCTGCCAGGGCTGGCTGAGAAGTAGTTTGAGCGTTGCTGTGCCCAGTCAACAAGGCTGAGGGGCTTGGTGATGGCCTGGACGCGTTTTGGGCGAATTTTGACACCTTTTTGACTCCAAATAGGATTGGGTTTGTTCCTAAACTAAAAATTGGGCTTGTAACCTATAAATACATGATGTAAGGCATAAAATAAAGAGAGATTACATAGCTTAGCCTAGATTAAACACTCCTTTAGATTAGAAAATAACCCTAGTTCTTATTAGTTTTGGAGATTGAAGCAACTTGGAGACCATTGAAGATCAAGAGCAAGAGCAAGAGGGAGCATCGATTTATTTGACAATGATTCTATTCTCTTCTCGCATCTTACTTTTATCTTTTGATGTCTATTCAGTTGTGGATTCTTCGTTTTAATTCATTAATTATGAACTAACTATTTTTGAGATTTCAATTGAAATTTTTATGGTTATGAATTAGTTATTCATTATATTCTAATTATTTATGTTAAAGTGAGTTGTTTATCTTGTCTTGTGCTTATTGCTTAATTATTTGATCAGTAATTACTTTGTTACTCTAGAAGGAATTGGAAGAGGAATTCTAGGGTTAGAACTGGGCATGATATCATGTGACTTAGTTATTTGCATGATGAATAATTAGGTTTGTGAATTGAATGGAAATATTTGTTCGCCGCATGTAACACGTAAGGAATTGGGATTGGAAAGAGTTTAATTCAATTGTTTTGCATAGGAATATAGCAAGATTATTCTGGATTAAAGAGAAGGCAATTGATCACTTGGAAAAGGACTTTTGGCATTTGAGAATTCTGTTAACAATTGAAGAGGGCATAATAATTGGGATAATTGGATAATTGATTTATAATTCATAATTGGGGATATTAAAGTCTTAATCTTTATTTATTTGAATTCATTCGTTAAAATCTCAGTTTTAATTAGTTAATTTAGTTTTCTTAATTAGAAAAAACACGATTTGAGATTGTTTAAATAAAATTAGTTTGGTTAAGAATTAGTACTTGGTGATTTTTATTAAATAATTCCTCGTGGGAACGATACTCTACTTTCACTTTATTACTTGTTGACCGTGTATACTTGCACGTATTCATTGATTGCGAAATCGATCAACAGCATCTCATTACGTTTTGAAATGTTGCCCACCCTTTGACATCTATCGCATTATTTAACAAACTGGTTGGCATCTTTGAATAATATGGGCCAATAAAAATCACATTGTAGTACCTTCGTCGCTGTCCTCTCACTCCCATAATGCCCGCCATATGCCGATGAGTGACACTCATGTAGAATATTCTTCACTTCGCTATATGGGACGCACCGTCGAATCACCTTATCGGCGCACTGCTTAAATAAATATGGATCATCCCACATGTACCATTTCACATCGTGAAGAAATTTCTTTTTTTGTTACCTTGTGAGGTCAGGTGGTAGAATGTTGCTCACAATGAAATTTGTATAGTCGACATACCACAGAATCTCCGCTGACATCCCAAACAGTTGCTCATCTGGGAATGATTCGTTGATTTCATATTTGTCGTCTTTTCCTTTCTCGTGGTTTTCCAGTTTTGACAAGTGATCGGCTACTTGGTTCTCCGTCCCCTTCCTATCCTTTATTTCTAAATCAAATTCTTGCAGTAGGAGAATCCATCGGATAAGGCGTGGCTTAGCATCCTTTTTTTATCAATCAAGCAAGAATCATTGCATGGTCTGTATAGACTATCACCTTAGTCCCGATCAAGTAAGCACGAAATTTGTCAAACGCATATACCACGGCAAGCAATTCCTTTTCTGTGGTTGTGTAGTTCATTTGAGTTTCTGTAAGAGTTTTGTTTGCATAGTATATAGCGTGAAACACCTTGTCTCTCCATTGACCCAAAACAGCCCCAACCGCGAAGTCACTTGCATCACACATAAGCTTGAATGGCATGCTCTAATCTGGTGCAACTATAACAGGGGCTGTAGTAAATTTCTTTTTTAATAAATGAAACGCTATCTTGCATTCTTTATCAAAGCTGAATGTTGCATCCTTCTCTAAAAGACTGCATAAGAGTTTCGCAATTTTAGAGAAATCCTTTATAAACCTCCTGTAGAACCCAGCGTGTCCCAAGAAACTCCTAATACCCTTCACTGAGGTTGGTGGAGGCAATTTTTCAATCGTTTCCAGCTTTTCTTTATCGACTTCCAGCCCTTGAGCCGATACCTTATGGCCCAAAATTATGCCCTCTTCAACCATAAAGTGGCATTTTTCCCAATTTAGAACAATATTCGTGTCCTTGCATCTTTGCAGAACCATGACCAGATTCTTCAAGCAATAATCAAAGCTGTTCCCATAAACTGAAAAGTCATCCATGAAGACCTCAACGTTTTTCTCCACCATGTCCGAAAAAATTGCCATCATACACCTTTGGAAAGTTGTCGGTGCATTGCATAGCCTGAATGACATCCTCCTGAATGAAAATGTACCGTAAGGGCACGTAAATGTGGTCTTTTCTTGATCCTCTAAAGCGATGACTATTTGGTTGTATCCCGAATACCCATCCAACAAACAGTAATACTGATGTCCCGTCAATCTATCTAACATTTGGTCAATAAAGGGCAGGAGAAAATGGTCTTTTCGGGTTGCCTTGTTCAATTTTCTGTAATCCATGCAAACCCGCCAACCCGTCACTGTTCTGGTTGGGATTAACTCGTTGTCGTCATTCTGCACCACCATCATTCCTCTTTTTTCCGGTACGCACTGAACTAGACTAACCCATTTGCTGTCGAAAATTGGGTAGATGATGCCAGCGTCTAACCATTTTAAAATTTCCTTCTTTACCACTTCCTTCATATTTAGATTGATCCGCCGCTGTTGTTCCACTGTTGGTTTTGCCTCATCTTCCATCAAAATTTTGTCCATACAAAATGAAGGGCTGATTCCCTTTATGTCGGCAATTGTCCATCTAATGGCTGATTTGTGTTCCCAAAGCACCCTCAACAACTTTTCTTCCTGCAATTCGGTAAGTGCAGCTGAAATAATAACAGGTAAAGAATTTAAATTGCCTAAATACGCATACCTGAGGTGCTTAGGAAGTGGCTTAAGTTCCAGTTTTGGTGGCTCTTCCAATGATGGTTTCAATTTTTCTGCAGTTACCTCCTCCGTGTTCAGTGGTTCAAACGGTGTTCTGAATCTTGGTACTCGTGGCAATGAGTCTAGCAATTGAAGGTAATCCACCAATTCCGGATCATCGATCTCTTCATCTCCCAATAATGTTGTTTCTAACGGATCGTTCACCAGACATTTGCTCATGTCATCACTAATTATTTGCTCAATTAGATCCATTCGAAAGCATTCTTCCTCATCTGTAGGAAATTTCATGGCCTTAAACACACTGAATTTCACTTCTTGATCTTGTACCCTCATAGTGAGTTCTCCTTTTTGTACATCTATGAGTGTTCTCCCTGTAGCCAAAAATGGTCTCCCTAGGATAATTGGGATGTTCTTGTCCTCCTCAAAATCTAGAATGATAAAGTCCGCGGGGAATATAAACTTATCCACTTTCACTAAGATGTTCTCTATTATGCCTCTCGGATACGTGACTGACCTATCCGCCAACTGTAGGGAGATGTTCGTAGGCCTTGGCTCGAGCAAACCCAATTCTAAGTATACTGACAACGGCATAAGATTTACACTCACCCCCAAATCACATAAACACTTGCTGAAATGCATCTCCCCGATCGTGCATGGAATAGTAAAGCTCCCCGGGTCTTTGAGTTTTGGTGGTAATTTCTGCTGTAATACCGCACTACACTCCTCTGTTAATGCCACAGTCTCAAAATCTTCCTATTTCTTTTTCCTTGATAGAATCCCTTTTATAAATTTTGCGTAACTCGACATTTGTTCTAGGGCCTCTGCAAATGGTATGTTAATTTGAAGTTTCTTGAAAACTTCCAAAAAATTTAAAAATTGCTTGTCTAACTTTTGTTTTTGAACTCTTTGCTAGAATGGTGGGGGGGGGGATAAACAGCTAGTTCGTTGACTAGTTTATTCTTTTCCATTTGTTTTTCATTCCCTTGCTTTACCTCACCCACTATATTTTCTGTCTCTAGTTCAATCTCCTTTGTAACCGAGAATTCTGGCTCATGACCAACAAGTCATTTTCCACTTCTCAACATAATGGCTTGACACTGCTCGTGATTACCCTTTGGATTTTTCTCGGTGTCACTTGGTAATGTCCCTTGTGGTCTACTATTCAATGCCAACGCTATCTGACCCATCTGATTCTCTAGATTCTTGATCGACATCTCTTGTGCTTTCAAAATTAAGGTGTGATTTTTTATAGCTAACTCGGTGGTAGCTATGAATTTATCCAACTTTTCCTCCAGATTGGGTTTCCTTTCTTGATATTGAGGCTGTTTATTCTTGATTACGGAAGCTTTGGAGGGTATGATTGTCGTGAAGCTTGATTTTGCTGGTTGTTGCTCCATGAGAAATTCGGATGATTCCTATTTCCTAGATTGTATGTGTTCTGATATGTGTTTTGAGGAATTCTATTGTAATTGCCGATGAACTGCACAGCTGTTGGATTAATTGTACATTGCTCCGTTGGGTGTTCTCCTGCGCACAACTCACATACTATTGCCACTTGTGGTGCTTGCTGTGTTTGTTGTGTTTGTGTTGCTGCCACTTGCTCCAACTTCTTTAACATCGCAGCTATATGTGCTTGAATCGCTGTCATGTTATCTACTTCTAATACCCCAGCTACCTTCGTCTGTGTCATTCTTGTTGTGGGCCACTGGTAGTTATTAGCTGACATGGTTTCGATCAACTCGTAGGCTTCCTCATAACTCTTAGCCATGAACGCTCCGCCCGATGCTGCATCGATACTTGTCCTGAGATTCCCATGTAGTCCGTTGTAAAAAGTGTTCATTTGTAGCCACTGGGGCAATCCATGATGTGGGCATTTTTTGAGCAGTTCTTTGTATTTCTCCCATGCCTCATATAACGACTCCCCATGTTGCTACTCAAACATTGTAATCTCATTCCTCATCTTCGCAGATTTCGCTAGTGGGAAGAATTTTGCGAGGAATTTTTGAGCTAAATCCTCCCATGTTGTTATTGAACCGGACGGTAGGGAATGTAACCAACTCTTCGCCTTGTCCCATAAAGAGAATGGGAACAATCGAAGTCTCACCGCCTCATCCGAAACTCCATTAAACCTAAAAGTGTCGCACATTTCCAAAAAGCGGACTAGATGCTCATTCGGATCGTCATTTGCAAATCCCCCAAACTGAACTGAATTCTGAATTATTTGTATCATCCCAGGCTTAATCTTGAATGTATTCGCTGCTATCATTGGCTTTGGTGATGCTTCGATCGTAGTTCGACCACCTTGGGTTCTGAAGTCCCTCAACGCTTTCCGATTTTCGGCTGCCATTACTATTTCCTCTTCCTTTCAGGTAATTTGTATTCTTGCCTCGTTTCCTTGATCCACTTACTCAACCTCTGAAACCTTTTCTCAATGTCGCCCTCAAAAGGCAGCAAATCTGGATTTTGGGACCGAGTTCGCATAAACTACGTCCAACACCTGAAATAAGAAGCACAATGCAAAAATAAAAATGTCTAAGTAAAACTGGATTAATTAAACTGATATTGTAAAAATATTAAGAATTATACTAAAAATTATCCCCGGCAACGGCGCCAAAAACTTGTTGGATAAAATTTAATTACGCACAACACGCAAGTATACGTGGTCAACAAGTAATAAAGTGATAAGTTGAGTATCGTTCCCACAGAGATAAATTAGCAAATACCTTAACTTACAATTACAAATCTTTTATTAACCCTAATTTTATTAAACAAATCAAATCAATAATTTAAATTAGCAAAACTAAAATTAAGAATAATTAAATTAACTCAAAACAATCACAAATATCAAAATCTGAATTTCAAACAATTAATGGAGAATTAGACTTATGATTTCACCCTAAGCTTCACTTTGATTTTAACACCTTTATTCCAATTTAACGCACTATCCCAGTTTATTAATCAAGAACACGAACGTAGTATTAACCACCTCTCGATGCACTAATACCATATTAACTTCAATCCACAATTAAGATAGAAATCCATTAAATACCTTAATCAACTAACCCACTATATCTCTTTGTGAATTACAATTGAAGAAGGTTGAAGAATAAGTTCTCTATCCGATTACATGCGGCGCCAAGCATATCTCTATCTTAACACTCATCAAGTTTAAGCTACTAACAAAATCCTGAACACATGCTATATTAACTAGGTCTAGATTTGAATATCCTCTCTCGATTCCATCCAACTCCATGAAGAATTGTTGATCAGGCAATTCATAGATTCAATCACAAATTAATATAGATAAACTGGAGATAGCTTATTAAATTGGAAATCAAAGTTTACAAAATCATTGATTCACTTAAAGATCCATCACAAGCCTAAAAAGTGAATTAGTTCATAATAAACAAAATAAACACTAAATAAATCATAGAAATCATTCTTCTAATTATAATAAATAATCTAACACAAAGAATATTAGAAAACACCCTTCACGTAGACTAGAATTGCAACTGACTTGAAAAACTCCTCAAAATACTCCTCCACACTTCTTTATCAAAAACTCATTTCGAGATCTTCGTAATATGCCCTCTCAGTAATCTTCCTTGTTGTTCTTAATAGAGTCCTAGATATCTAGCATAAAACTCCAATTAAATCTCTATCAATTAGAGTTATCCTGACATCCAAAAAACTAAAATACATACCCAAAAGGAATTAAAACCGAAACAGGACACTCAACATTTTCCACCCACCTTGGCGTGGTTTATATATTATGAACGCCGCTTTGGTGCTTGCTTATTTTGCTCGAATGAAGACCCATTTTACGGGTGTATAATATCAACGCCGCTTGCCCGTGCTTTGTTTCTTAATCTGAATTGGAAGACCCCCTCCCCGTGATATATAAATTATCAATGCCCGCCTTGGTGGTACCTTCAATTATCGACTTTTGTTGCTATTCTGTGTTACCTCCAAATATGCTCCATTTGATTCCCATCGCACCGAATATCACCAGTTGTACGTAGAATGCCTCAATCACCAATCCTACACATGAAATAACACAAAACAAGTGAAATTAAACATGATCATAAGAAATTAGCAACAAATAAGCATGAATTGGATATTAAATCGCGTATATAAAATACACTTATCAGGAGCCATCTGAGATTGAAAACTATATTGAGTAAGGAAGGCGTGAGCTAGCTCTTCCTAGCTATGGATCTTTGAGTTGTCTAATCTGTTATACCATGAATGGGCTTCTCCAATCAGACTCTTCTGGAACAGCTGCATTCTGAGCTTTTTGTTTTCCGCATAAGATCCAAGTTCTCTAATGAACACCTTCAAATGTGTGTAAGGATCCCCTAATCCGTCATACTTTTCAAAGTCAGGGGTTTTGAATTTCTCTGGATAATGAACACCGGGGAATATGCAAAGGTCAGCATATGAAACACTTCCATGTGTTCCAATCCCTTTGAGAGAACGAATAGTTTCTTCCATTTGAAGGACTTTCTTCCTGATATCACTGGTGTCTGGATCTCCTTTGAGATGGGTGTTTTTAGGGTCTTTGTTGGTCGTATCCAACTGAGGTTTTGGATTTGTTTTATCCAAACCTTGTGTTCTTCCTTGTGTAGAGGATTCTGTATGTGTAGGCATTTTTGAGCCCTGAGTAGACTGATGCAATTCTTTAAGCAAGATAGCCAAATCTGTAATTTGTTTACTTATTCTGTCATATTCTTCTCAAGAAACGGGATTAGACTGGTTAGAAGAAGACATGATTGGCTACAGGCTCGTGGCCTTTTTGGATTTTGAGCGGGTAACAGGCCCAATTATTTCCTTACAAAAGACTTATATAGTTTAGTCTTAGGGATAATGTAAATGTTTACATGCTATGTATACCCGTGTTAGGAATATTATCCTGCAAAACGGATGTTAATCGATAACATGTCATGTATGTGCAAATATTCTTCATATTTTCCATTACATAAAGATGAGCATGGAATAAAATTACAAGTAAATGCTTTTACAAGTAATAGAAAATGGAAAGCATGAAGAGACTTTCCTCCGCATTTGGTTTATCAGAGGTTGACCTATCTTAGGTTACTCTCATGGCTTTTTGGCATGAAGGTTCCCAGATCATCCATAATTTACTTGATGGGAAGTTAATCTGATCTTTCAATTTGAGCGAACTGGTGGTGCCTTTCCTGAGCCTCGTTGGAATTAGTCTCCCTACGAGTTCAGTAATCAAACACTGACAGGATAGCCTCCTTGTGACACCCCCAAACCCAGGTACTTCATTTCCACAGGATTTGGTGTTCACTTAATCAAACATTCATACCTAACTACCCAATCACAATAAAACTGGATAAATAAAACCTTCCCCATTAAAGGGTTACATAAAAAAAATCTCCCAGGTTGTCTAACCTTTAAACACAATCATTCAAATGTGGAAAATAAATAATCTTTATTACAACCATTCCATTAAAAACTGATAATAAAATATCATCAAATTACAAGTATTCAATACTTGTTCATCTTTCCTTTTCCCTTACGGTGCTAGGTACATCAACCTTCTCATCCTTAACTGTAATAATTATATAAGTAAGAGTGAGTAAACAAAGCTCACTTGATACAATAATGAATGAAAAACCTTTACAACAAATGTTAAATAAGAGGCTCAATAGATTTAAACAATTACCATTTGTCAACAATCTGAAGTAAATAACTTAGGGTCCTAAGACCACGAACTATGTCCATAGTTATAAGTAATGTTTCAACTTAAACTTTAACAATCATAAGACTATAGGGACTCCTTGTACTTAGGGGGATCAGCCCTTCGTACAATGTATTGTGCACAAACATTTCAACGCTAAGCGTAAGTTACCCCTAATAATAGGGTTGTTCATCTCAGTATTTAGAGTACAAGTCCGCACCAAAATAAGTTTGGTTTGGATACATTTCAAGGTAATTTAGAATTCAACGAACATCAACTAAGGATTAGTTGAATAAAACCAATAACATCGTACTATAGAATAATCGTAATTGAATCAACATGGTAAACCAAAATCATGTTTTAGGAATAATCTAATAGCATGTACTTTGAATAACTATAACATGCCTTGCTTGAACAATATTAAGTCAAGGTTAATTAGAATTGAGTACTAAGCATGCATAGTAGTTTGAACGATAAAATTGTTCGACATAAACAACAAGTTTAAAACATCCAATTTCACTGTTTTTGATAAAAATTCACTTTTTGATGTTTTTGATGAAAATCAATACTGTGATTTTGTTTTTCAACCAAAACAGTTAATTTAAAGCATTTTATCAAAGTATATACATACTCTAACAAATTAAATAGCCAAAACAACTAAACAACCCATAATTTCTATTTTAACTAAACAATATATAATCACAAAAACTCTCTGTAAAAATACTTTTCTTCACAAACATATACATAATATAAATTCATGGACTATTCTCAATCATAGCTTAAGAAAATAGTTTAACTCACTAGATTATCATATAAAATCACATACATAACAACCAATTTACCCTTACACAAGGATTCTACAGAGAATTTGGGAAGAGAGAAACTAAATTTTTAAAACTAAAAGAATAGGTTAATACCTTGAAGAAGATGATGATGGCTATTCCCTTTTTTTTTATTCTCAAGCTTTTCTTCTCACAAATTCCCTAGCCTTTCTTCCTCTCTTCTTTTCTCTCTCATTTTTCTTCTTCTCTTTTTCTTCTTCTTCTTCCTCTGAGCTTTCTCTTTTCTTCCTAACTCTAACTACGTACTAACAATATAACGTATATAGGATATAATTTATATTAATTATATAATATAAATATAGATATAACTGATATCAGTTATCTAAGTTTTGAAAACCAAAAGCCATAAGGCTTGTTTGGCTAGTCACTAAAAAAATAACCAATTAATCCTTATGTCTTGTTTGGTAAAACACAATTAGAATAAAGACTTAATAGGCATTAGGCATTGTTTGGCAAAATTGAATTAAAACTCCTTTAAGTTATTTTAATAACTACTTTATAAAAGGTTATTTGTCACACTTTTAATAAATTAAATTAATCTTAATAACAATATATTAAATTACTTTAACACATAAATCAATACCACAAAATTATAATTTTCTATATAATTATAACTTTATTTAACCAACTAACACATCCTTTTAATTACAAAATTCAAATAAAAAGAATAATAATTCAATTAATCAAAACTCTCTAACTTAATAATTAAATTAAATTAGCAATTATAATAATTTCCTTAATTATTTATTTAACAGATAGTTAACCAAATTGAATCAAATTTGAACAATTACAAATTCAACCATAAACACATCCATTAAATACTTAAATAATTCAATAAATATTTAATATAACAATTAAAATTCTGGAATGTTACATCATTCCCTCCTTACAAGGATTATGTCCCCAGAATCACAATTCAAACAATTCATTCGTCACATTCTCCCCTACTTACAAAGATTCTGTCCCCAGAATCGAAGACATAGATTAAACAAATAACTCAGGGTAATTCTTCATCATTTCAGCTTCGAGTTCCCACGTAGCCTCTTCGACATTGTGGTTCCTCCATATTACCTTCACAGAAGGTATCACTTTATTTCTGAGCACTTTTTCTTTCTTGTCAACTATCTGGATAGGAACCTCTTCATAGGACAAGTCTTTCTCAAACTGCAATGGTTCATACTCGATCACGTGCTTGTAATCAGACTTATATGGTCGTAACATTGAAACGTGAAAAACATTATGAATGTTTTGCAATTCTGGAGGTAGAGCTACCTCGTAAGCCACCTCTCCAACTTTTCGCAGCACTTCGAGGGTCCAATAAATCTCTGGCTTAATTTTCCCTTTTTTCCAAATCGAATTTTTCCCTTCCAAGGTGAAACTTTTATGAAAATGTAATTTTCTACGTCGAATGCATGATCTTGTCTGTGTTGATCAGCATATTTCTTTTGTCTATCTTGAGCAGCTATCAATCTTGTTCTGATGAGTTTGACAACCTCAGCAGTTTGTTGTACCAGTTCTGGTCCTAATAGTTGACGTTCACCTACTTCATCCCAGCATAGTGGAGTTCTGCACCTCCTGCCGTACAATGCTTCGTAAGGCGGCATGCCAATGCTAGCGTGGTAACTGTTATTGTAGGCAAATTCCACCAATGGTAATTGTTCATCCCAACTTCCTTTGAAATCCATGACGCATGCTCTCAGCATATCTTCTAATGTCTGAATCGTTCGTTCGCTTTGGCCATCTGTTTGCGGATGATATGTCATACTCATTCGTAATTGTGTTCCCATACATTCTTGTAGTCTCTTCCAGAAGTTTGATGTGAACCTCGGATCTCTATCTGACACAATCAACACTGGAACTCCATATCTCGTCAGAATTTCTTTAACATATAGTTTTTCCAGCTGATCAAGATTTAATTTAATCTTTATTGGCAAAAAGTGTGCAGATTTTGTCAATCTGTCCACTATCACCCAAATCGCATCGTATCCTTTCTGAGTCGATGGGAGACCTACCACAAAATCCATTGTGATATGTTCCCATTTCCATTCTGGTATCTCTAACGGTTGAAGTAACCCGCTTGTTCTTTGATGCTCGGCTTTGACTCTCTGACATGTCAAGCACTTTGCAACGCATTCTGCAACGTCTCTTTTCATATTTGGCCACCAAAAATGTTGTCACAAATCTTGATACATTTTTGTACTTCCTGGATGAATCGAATATCTCGAGCTATGAGCTTCTGTTAAGATGTCCTCTTTAATAACTGGTACTACTGGAACCTAGATTCGTCCCTCAAATATCAGCATTCCATCAGTATCAACCTTGTATTTCACTTCCTTTCCCTCGACCACACTTTCTCTTATTTTTCTGCATTCCTCATCCTGCGGTTGGCGTTCTTCACTTTGTCCACCAAAGTTTGGTAGCTTCCATCTGGTATAATTTCTCATCGAATTCTTTTGGAAATTTGATTTCTAACTCTAACCTTGACATTCTTTGTAATAAGCTCCTCCTTATCGATTAACAACATCAACTTTTCCCTGCCTTTCCTACTCAAGGCATCTGCAACCACGTTTGCTTTGCCTGGATGATAAAGGATCTCACAATCATAATCCTTTATCAATTCCATCCATCTCCTTTGATGCATGTTCAGGTCTTTCTGAGTGAAAATGTACTTCAGACTCTTATGGTCTGTGCAAATCTCACATTTCTCTCCATAGAGATAGTGTCTCCATATTTTTAAAGCAAACACAACCGCCACCAACTCTAAATCATGAGTCGGATACCCTTTTTTGTAGTCCTTCAATTTCCTTGATGCATACGCGATGACTTTCCCGTTCTGCATAAGGACACATCTTAATCCTTTGTGTGATGCATCACTGTACACCACAAAATTTTCTGTATTATCTGGTAATGATAACACAGGTGCCATACTTAGCTTCTTTTTCAATTCTTGGAAACTTCCTTCACACTTCTCCGTCCAAACAAATTTTACAGATTTCCTCGTCAAATTTGTCAACGGAGTGGTAATCTTGGAGAAATCCTAAATAAACCGTCTGTAATACCCCCTCGCCAATCCCAAGAAACTTCTTACTTACGATGGAGTTCTTGGTTGTTCCCAAATTATCACATGACTTGACTTTTGATGGATCCTTTGAAATTCCATCCTTGTCAATTCGTGCCCAAGAAATTGTACACGTTCTAACTAGAATTCACATTTAGAGAATTTCGCGTACAACTTTTCCTTTCTTAGCGTCTCCAGGGTTAGACGTAAGTGTTCCACGTGTTCTTCTTGAGTTCTAGAGTACACCAGAATATCATCGATAAACACCACCACAAACTTGTCTAAAAAGGGTTAAAACACCTGTTCATCAAATCCATGAAGCTGCGCGGGCGTTTGTCAAACAAAAGACATCACCAAAAACTTCGTAATGTCCATCCATACCGAAGTTGTAATGTCGTCTTCGATACATCCTCCTTTTTTACCTTCAATTGGTGATACCCACTTCTCAAATCTATTTTAGAGAAATATCTGGCACCCTTTAATTGATCAAATAAGTCATCTATTCTCGGCAATGGGTATTTATTCTTAATAGTGACTTTGTTCAACTCCCTATAATCAATGCAAAGACGCATTGACCCATCCTTCTTCTTTACGAATAACACCGGTGCCCCCCACGGTGACACACTCGGCTGAATGTATTTCTTGTCCAACAACTCCTGTAGTTGTACCATCAATTCCTTCATCTCTATCGGAGCCATTCTGTATGGGGCTTTCGATATCGGAGCGGTTCCTGGCGCTAAGTCGATCACGAACTCGACTTCTCTGTCAGGTGGAAGTCCTGGAAAATCCTTCGAAAACACGTCCACAAATTCCCTAACCACCGGTATTTCTTCCAGTTTCGCACCTTTTTTCTGAGTATCGACTATGCAAGCTAAATAACCCATACAGCCTTGACTCAACAACTTCTTGGCCTGCATAATCGTCAGACATCTCATTTTTCTAGGCGATTTTCTACCATTGAAAACTACCTTTGACGGAGTCATAAGGTTTACACATTTCTTTTGGTAGTCAATTATCGCTCCACAATTGAACAACCAATCCATTCCCAAAATAACATCAAACTCTCCAAGCCTAATCGGAATTAAATCTACCATCAAAATATTTCCTTAATATTCACCCTACGGTTCTTGTATCTGAACCTAATGATGAATTACTTCCTTATTCGCAATTTCTATGTTTAAAGGGAAATTCAATTCTTCACTAGGCAATCCTAATCTCATAACAAATTCATCAGATATAAATGAGCAAGTAGCACCCAAATCAAATAATACATATGCATCAATATCATTGATTGGGATAATACCTGACACCACATCCTTTGATTGCACAACATCTTGCACAATCATGTTGAAGGTTCTGGCTGTGGGCTTATTGGTTGATACCGTCGGTCCAGTAATAACCCATGTACCACCACTGCTACCTCCCTTGCTTCCCGTTGTTTCTCCAGCTTTCTTCTTGGGGCACTCATGAGAAAAGTGATCCTTGGACCCGCAAGTGTAGCATACATTCTTCTTGGGTTGATTGCAATTTGGGGCGATGTGACCCTCCTGGCCACAGTTAAAGCATACATGTTTCCCCATTAAGAATACACCCTTGTGAAACTTCCCACATGTAGCACATGCTTTAAACTTCTTACTCTACTGGCTACCTTGTTGATTCCCAGTACCCACATTTCCATTCCACTTTTTTTCAGATTATTATTTCCACTACCACCACTTCCATTCTTAACCTCCACTTCATTCTTCTTCTTTTTATGTTCCTAGTTGAACTTGGTTACAGCCTCGCCTCCACCTTCGGCGAGAATTTCTTTTCCATCACGGTTGTAAACGTCTTCAGCTGGAACAAGGAAACCCTACTAAAAAACCAGGGCTTCAGTCCCTGTTCAAATCTCTTTGCCTTACGTTCATCTGTGCTGACTTGGTATGGTGAAAACCTCACCAACTCGTTGAATTTTGTGGCATACTCCGACACCGTCATCGTTCCCTGTTTCAGTTCTAAAAACTGTACTTCTAACTGGCTTTTCGAACTCTCTGGGAAATAGGTCTCGAAGAAAATCTCCTTAAACCTTTCCCAAGTCATAATTCCTAGTCCTTCCCGAGTTTTATTGGCCTGCCACCAATAACTAGCCTCTGCTTTCAACATGAATATTGCAAAAGCAGTCTTTTGGTTATCCTCTACCCTAGCAACATCAAAAACCTTCTCAATTTCTATGATCCAGGTTTGTGCTTCAACTGGATTCATGGATCCACGGAATTCTGGTGGTCCAACCGCCTTGAAGTCCTTAAACGTAGCACCTTGGTTCTGAGGTTGATTTTTCGGTTGATTCTGTAGTGCACTTGTCAACAACGTCACTAGCTGCTGAACAGGGTTAGCTTCAACATTATCGTTGTTGGTTCCTTCGGTGGTTCTCTGACGGGGTGGTTGACGTCTTGGAGGCATTTTCTGCTAAAAATACACTCATTAGATTATTACTCAACTCTTTCAAGTAATTTCTAATTAACTTGCCCCCAAAAAAAGTAATCACCACATAACACATAACACTTTGGATAAAAGAAGATAATAACTTTTATTAATTCTTAATTCTTTGAAAACATCATAACAATAGCATCACTGCTATTTACATTATTTTCCTGAACTACTAAAGTTTTAGGACATCATCATCATATCCACAAGTTACATAACACTTGGGATTTACATAATACTTATCATAACATAAATCATAAATCAAGTACACTTCCTACGATGTCCTACTAAGATACTGCAAAGCCTTACAACGCTCTTCTTCCATAATTTGGAACATGGTTCGACGATCTAGTATGTACGAGGGTAACATCTCGAACTGAATTGGGTAACCCATGACCCGATCTTGAGCTTGATTGATCGCGATGTTGAATATGTTATCCATTTCCTGCATCTTCATTCTCTTTGCTTGTGCGTCTCCCTCTGCTATTTCAGCCCGTTGATCAACTTCCTCATACGCGTCTTCGGCTCTTGCCCTTTTTGCAGACTCTTCTCTCAACTTGCTCTTCAACTCTGCAATCTCTGCTCTCATTTGGTTGTTCTCTTCTTCAGTGTGAACCAGTTTCTCTTCAACATTGTTCATCGTTCTTCTCGATCCCGAGTCCTCTACGTGCCATTGAGGTTTGTTGTTTCGACTACTATCTCTTGCAATTCCTCAGCAGTATCTTGAAGTTCCACGTTACGGTCATGCACCTCATCATATATCTGGCCAGCTATCGAGTTAAATGGAATCCTTTCCTCCTCGTCCTCTTCATCCATCTGTGGCAGCTCCAAGGGATCTTCATCATCCGTCTCTATCTCATCATCCTCATCAGGTACTCTCTCTGCTTTTTGACTCTCGTGACCAGCGGAACTATTTCCCGGGGCGTAATTGTTCCCAAACTACGAATATCTCGAGGCTCTTCTTCCCTAGTTTGGTTGGATCCTCCTATATTAGACATCCTGTCAACCAAAGTTTAAGTTTTAATTACTAATCATTTACTACTCGACACTCATGAGCACATAAGTTGTAAACACATAAGCACATAAGTGTTTTATTACTTCTTTCTTAAAACTCGATAAGAGTTCATCATCACTATCTTTTTGAAGGTTACTTCCCCCACCTAAGGTTCATAACCTAAGGCTTTGATACCAACTTGTGACACCCCAAACCCAGGTACTTCATTTCCACAGGATTTGGTGTTCACTTAATCAAACATTCATATCTAACTACTAAATCACAATAAAACTAGATAAATAAATCTTCCCCATTAAAGGGTTACATAAAAAAAATCTCCCAGGTTGTCTAACCTTTAAACACAATCATTCAAATACGGAAAATAAATAATCTTTATTACAATAATTCCATTAAAAACTGATAATAAAATATCATCAAATTACAAGTCTTCAATACTTGTTCATCTTTCCTTTTCCCTTACTGGTGCTAGGTACATCAGCCTTCTCATCCTTAACTGTAATAATTATATAAGCAAGAGTGAGCAAACAAAGCTCACTTGATACAATAATGAATGAAAAACCTTTACAACAAATGTTAAATAAGAGGCTCAATAGATTTAAACAATTACCATTTGTCAACAATCGAAGTAAATAAGCGAGGGTCCTAAGACCACGAACTATGTCCATAGTTATAAGTAATGTTTCAACTTAAACTTTAACAGTCATAAGACTATAGGGACTCCTCGTACTTAGGGGGATCAGCCCTTCGTACAATGTATTGTGCACAAACATTTCAACGCTAAGCGTAAGTTACCCCTAATAATAGGGTTGTTCATCTCAGTATTTAGAGTACAAGTCCGCACCAAAATAAGTTTGGTTTGGATACATTTCAAGGTAATTTAGAATTCAACGAACATCAACTAAGGATTAGTTGAATAAAACCAATAACATCGTACTATAGAATAATCGTAATTGAATCAACGTGGTAAACCAAAATCATGCTTTAGGAATAATCTAATAGCATATACTTTGAATAACTATAACATGCCTTGCTTGAACAATATTAAGTCAAGGTTAATTAGAATTGAGTACTAAGCATGCATAGTAGTTTGAACGATAAAATTGTTCGACATTAGTATAAATAGTTGTGCATGCTAAACAACAAGTTAAATACAAGAATAACTTGTCAACATCAAACCAAAGTTTAGAAAGCTTGCATCATTTATAAGGTAATCGAATTGAAACAATAAATAGTTCAACAAGATAAAGAATTAGAAAACTTGCCTTGCTCGTAGGCTAAACCGAATCAATTCAGATCACAATACCCTATATATATATATATATATATATATATATATATATATATATATATATATATATATATATATGTCATCATGACATAGTTAGTCACTACTACTTTACAAATTTAACTAACAACATACATCATATAGGTTTGATTATTTAATCATATAATCAAGTTATAACACAAGTTAATTGTTTATAACATACTTATTCATAGTATAGAAATACTAACATCAATATTTTATGATCCTACTATCATCACATAACAATTTCTTAACATTTGAGTAAAAAAAATACCTTTATCGAGACCATTACGCTAACTTTCACGTTTTTGCATTGGCATTGAGAGATGGGCTATGCATGAGATAGAATAAAACTAAAAGTCGGTGCTATGGCGTGAGATTAATATCTTGCCAAAATACTGCCATAAGTATGGCGAAATATTTTAAATCGAGCTGATTTTTTGACGATAACTTCTGAATGATATATAAGAAAAAGCCAATTTTGGCCTAAAAGTTCCTTTCTAATAGCCTAATTCACATGCAAATCATACAAAGACTTCATGTAAACCTAATTCAAGAATTCCTAACAAGTTTATATCCATTCAACATCATAAACAACAAGTTTAAAACATCCAATTTCACTATTTTTGATAAAAAATCACTTTTTGATGTTTTTGATGAAAATCAATACTGTGATTTTGTTTTTCAACCAAAACAGTTAATTTAAAGCATTTTATCAAAGTATATACATACTCTAACAAATTGAATAGCCAATTTATCAATAAAACAACTAAACAACCCATAATTTCTATTTTAACTAAACAATATATAATCACAAAAACTCTCTGTAAAAATACTTTTCTTCACAAACATATACATAATATAAATTCATGGACTATTCTCAATCATAGCTTAAGAAAATAGTTTAACTCACTAGATTATCATATAAAATCACATACATAACAACTAATTTACCCTTACACAAGGATTCTACAGAGAATTTGGGAAGAGAGAAACTAAATTTTTAAAACTAAAAGAATAGGTTAATACCTTGAAGAAGATGATGATGGCTATTCCCTTTTTTTTTATTCTCAAGCTTTTCTTCTCACCAATTCCCTAGCCTTTCTTCCTCTCTTCTTTTCTCTCTCACTTTTCTTCTCTTCTTCTTCTTCTTCTTCCTCTGAGTTTTCTCTTTTCTTCCTAACTCTAACTACGTACTAACAATATAACGTATATAGGATATAATTTATATTAATTATATAATATAAATATAGATATAACTGATATCAGTTATCTAAGTTTTGAAAACCAAAAGCCATAAGGCTTGTTTGGCTAGTCACTAAAAAAATAACCAATTAATCCTTATGCCTTGTTTGATAAAACACAATTTGAATAAAGACTTAATAGGCATTAGACATTGTTTGGCAAAACTGAATTAAAACTCCTTTAAGTTATTTTAATAACTACTTTATAAAAGGTTATTTGTCACACTTTTAATAAATTAAATTAATCTTAATAACAATATATTAAATTACTTTAACACATAAATTAATACCACAAAATTATAATTTTCTATATAATTATAACTTTATTTAACCAACTAACACATCCTTTTAATTATAAAATTAAAGTAAAAAGAATAATAATTCAATTAATCAAAACTCTCTAACTTAATAATTAAATTAAATTAGAAAATATAATAATTTCCTTAATTATTTATTTAACAGATAGTTAACCAAATTGAATCAAATTTGAATAATTACAAATTCAACCATAAACACATCCATTAAATACTTAAATAATTCAATAAATATTTAATATAACAATTAAAATTCTGGAATGTTACACTCCTCGTGGAGGAACCACACAACATACATTCACATACAACGTGTCTCACCGTTTATGAAAATAATGATATGTGTGAAGCACTAATATCACAGATAGATATATTGCAGTGCAGTAAGTAAAATGCATTCGTACACATTCATCATAAATGTAAATGCAACATTCACACACAAGCATATAATAGTTTTGAAAACCTTGTAGGAGCGGCTTAAACCCTCTTACTGGTGTTCCTAGCAGAGTCTCCACCTGTCGACGTCGGGATTTTTATTTGTCCCTTTTTTATTCTTGTTCTTTGGTGTTCTCATGTTATGTGAGATTTGTTTGAAAAAACAAGTGAAAAAGGTCCGACATGTATCATGTCGACGATTTGACTGTAAGAGTCGCCAGTTTGTGTTTTTAACAGGTTGCACCAACGCAACCGAGAAAAGGTTTGCACATTGACCCAGTGATGTGACATTGCTAAACGGGTCTGTGAAACCGAGATTCATTTAGGTTCGAGGGTTTGATTATGTGGAGGGAAGGTATTAGGCACCCCCCGACATCCTTGTCACGGTGACCGACACTTTTCAAGAAACTATTATATGAATGTGTGTTTGTGTGTGTGTGTGTTGATCAATGTGCAATTTAATTGGAAGTAGTGTGAGGCCTTGTTCGCACCTATATACAAAGGGTTTGAATTTATAAAAAATTTAGTTTTAAACATGATATAGTAGTGACGTTTTGTAAAAGAGGTTTTTCAAACCCTTTGCTCAATAGTAATTGAGACCTTTTCATACTTCCATTTTATTATTAAATGTTCGGCTTGTTTGCTTTTATTTTTGAGATACGAAGCATCTTCGAGAAAATAATATATAGCAGTGCCAAACTCCTCATGGGCATGAAAGCCATCTAAGGAAATTCAAACACCGTGAATAATTTACAAGCTGCTTACAGCTGAAAATGTCTATCACGGGAACAGAAACTATATTCAATGGACTGAATCTGTGATCACATGATTCCGAGGCTCACATGATGCGCATGATTTAAATGAAAAGCGATGGCAGTTATATATATAAAAGTCAGTAAATATATATATACTGACATAATCAACCACCACGAAGGACCTCCATGGGGGATCGGAAAGGTAAATATATAAAAGCGGTAAATATATATATACTGACATAATCAACCACCACGAAGCACCTCCATAGGGGATCAAAAATATAAATAAAGTCATAAAAAGATTTATCAACCGCCACGAAATAAACTCCGGAAAGGGACTAAATGTAAAAAAGCGAAGAAGATGATCAACCGCCATGAAGTAAACTTACGGAGGGGACGAAATGTAAATAAAGCGGTAAAAGGCCACGTAAGTAAATCTGTGTCCGATGTGAAATGTAAATATATATATAGAAAGCGATAAACGCACAAGATGTTTCTCAATCCTGGCTCAGTTTATCATTTTCAGCAATTTGTCGCTATATATATATATATATATATATATATATATATATATATACTTGTGATAATAATGGAGCCATTGCACAGGCTAAGGAACCCAGATCTCACCAACGATCCAAGCATATACTTAGGCGGTACCATCTCATCCGTGAAATCATTGATAGAGGAGATGTACATATAGGAAAAGTGCCAACAGATGATAATGTTACAGATCCACTAACCAAGGCTTTGTCGCAGCAGAAGCACGACGGTCACACTAGTTCCATGGGTATTAGATACATGAGTGATTGGCTCTAGTGCAAGTGGGAGACTGTTAGAGTTTATGCCCTAGAGGCCAATTATTTGATATAATTGCTTAACGTTTTGATATTATATTTGATTGAATAAATATATGATTTTATTATGGTTTTATTTACTGCGTAATATAATTGTTAACATAATAAAATTCCTTAGAATAGTGATACAAATTATATAGTTTCAAGTATGTGACTTGAACATGAGATTATATATTACCATTAGTATCGGTGTTCTTAAATGTCCCTAATCGAGTATCATTGTTGATGGGACAACAATGATGCATTGAGACTAAGTATGTGGATGTTGATGACCAAATCTCATTGGTCATAAATATATGAGATATTAAGTCAATGCATAGGTACATGTTAGAGAAACGATGTCTCGGGCGGACCCACCATGAGAATTCTATATGGAGCATTATGCGAAGTGTCATTAGCAATTCTCATAGTGACAATGATGTAATGGTCCTCCGACACGAAATCGTTATATTACTACTGCGAGAATTTATGTACTTTGATATCATCAAATGTCACCTTTAATAGGGTGGACTATAAAGGTGATTATTGGGTTCATCATTAATGTGAGAAATATGAGTGATCTAGATGGAATTTAACCATCCTATATATTATAGGTGATATCCATAGGCCTCTTAATTGAGTAGGACTGTGAAATGCATGGCCATGCTCAAATAGTGATTTGTTTCATATAGTCTACTCATTGATCAAGAAAACTTCAGTTAAATTATGAAGAGTATGACACATTCCATGACTCGAGTTTAATCTAGGATATTAAGGTTAAAAGGATTAAATTACATTGAAACATTGGTCACGAAAGGTTGCATCGAATCATCGATCTTATTATTACTTGGGTAGCAGTGATGCATTACTAGATGCGCTCACTTTATTTATAATTTTATAATATGATTTTAAAATTATTGCCAGCGTAATAATAACCTATAAGGTCACACACATGAACGTTATTTAAAGGGAATTAATTTAAATTTTAAGGATTTAAATATATTAATATGATTAATAGTATTTAAATCAATTTAAATTAAAAGGATAATTTGTATATATATGTATATTAATTAAGTAAGACTTAATTAAGAGATATATATATATATATATATATATTCGGATTTTATAAAATTAGGTTTTGATTTGATTAATTCCTTTTAACTACTATATATATGATATATAGCGACTACTTAGGGTAAGATATCATAATTGAAAACCCTAGCCATTTCTTAGAGAGAGAGACTAGAGAAAAGCAGTTTGAAAATCCATTCCTTTTGGTGGCTAGTACTGCAAGTCCTTCTTATTGCGAGAATCGTTCGACGGTTGCGTGTGTGGCGTTAAATGTGGATACTAGTAGAGGCGCCAATCGGTTTGTATTGCGTTGGAGATTCGAGGCGCAATGATCGATTTGATTCTCGTTTTGTTTATATCTGGTATAATCTCTAAACCTCTGAATTAATTGATTTTCGCATGGATCCTGTTTTAGGGTTTCGGAAATTGCTTTAAAATTTTAATTTCCGCTGTGCGTTTCTGTGCCGAAGCCCAACACATATGTGACGCCCCCAAATTCGGGTATCTTCCAACCCGACATATGGTCCTACACGATACTCATAACTATACAATTATTCCATTGAAAACACAATACAATAAATGTATTAACTATCTTCTTATTACAATCATAATAAAATCCTTTCCCAGGTTCATAAACCGATTACAATATTCACTGTTTGTAATGTATAATACATACAATCATACGAATCTATTACAAGATGGTTAACTATCCATCTTATCCTTGCCCTTATTTTTGTTAGCATTCTCAGTATGCTCGGCTCAAACTGTAATCATATAATTCACGCAAGAAGTGAGCATAACAAGCTCAGCAAGTCTAACAAAGAACAATATTAATACCATATTCGTGAATTATATGAAAATCTTCCATAACTGAACAAATAGTCATGAATTATTACGAAACATTAATACTTAACAATTCATAACATTAATTTCCAAAGTATATAATAGTTTAGGAATTCTGAACCGGTCGAAAGACCACGAACAGTATATTTCTATTTTCATACTTGAAAAGGACATCACAGCACTAAGGTTGTTCATCCGGCATTTCTTACGAGCACTTTTAGATGATCAGCCTATAGTACTCTATGTTGATCAACATTCATCCGTTAAACGTATTTACGTTTAAGTTTTGGCCAACTCGCGTGCCCATCGTATAAACGATGAAAAATACTTTTGTTTGTTCATAGACAAACTTACCTTTGAATCAGTACCAAATACTTGGCATAGGATAGCGTTATCATTTTTATATAGAAAGATATGTATATAAATCAATATATCTCTTACGATTAGTCTAGCCAAGTTAAAACTGGCATTAACCCTTTCTTTAAAATCATACATGTAACTCATTACGATGAATCACAGAAAACTCGACTAACACAAAGGTTAACCAAGCATTAAGAAAACTTGCCTTCAAACGTCTTCAAATAATTTATTCGAATGTTCTCAGCCTTTACAGAATCTACATGATATATTCACATAGCACACTGTAATTAGCTACCAAACAATCAATCACATTGTTTCTACCAACTTCTTTCTCTTCTATGTCTTAGTTGACTTTATTTCATTAATAAAGTCCATTCGACTTACTACCCTTCATCCCGGCTTGTTAACGATCTTACGTTATTAACTAGACTCATTCATCATTGATGAAATATTAATGTCGATTACCGTTCACGGTTTATTTATTAACACTTCGTGTTCTTCGTTACCATACTAACAACTCGCGTTCAATTCCTAAGTTATTACCATATACACTAGTATATGTAACATAGGAATGGTTTTAGTACGCTTATTAAGTATATAAACTTAACTTATACAGGTCTTGAAACAATTGGAGTTCAAACCTAACTTGTCTAACAAATACCCTCGCTTTTGGCGGCCATGCATGGCCTCTATACATAACACCATCGGCAAGCTGTATTTCAGATTTCTGATCTCTAAGCCCGGTGTCCGGCGTTGCGGCATGGAACCTATACATGTGAATGGCACTGCAGTGCCACTATTCAATAGGTCATTACACTGTTCACGGTGCTACGGCGCAGCACAATAAGCTTTGTCTGGCGCTGCGGCGCCAAACCTCAGACTCAGAAAAATTTTGATAGATAAAATTTTATTCAACTTTCCGGCTTCATAACTTCTTCGTTATAAGTCCAATTTGATCCGTTCAAAATCCTACAACTCCCATTTTACATACTCTACGCGTTCATATAAGAATTTTACATTTTCGAATCCGTTAACTCAAAATTCACTCCTAAGTTCAATATCAAGCGTTCGTTAAACGCTTTCGAGCATTCAATACTCGTATTCTTCGTTTTAAGTCGGAATCCAACAATTCTTGAGTCCACGACTCTTAAATACCCTATCTCATGTGTTGACATTGAAAACCAACATTTTCAAGTCTCACGGCAACTTTCGACTACTAATCCGGAATTTCTACGTTTTCGACGTTTAACGTCTAATTCCGTAAAATTCGCCATAACTTCGTTACTAGTGTTTTATATGCCAAATCAAATGGAACACTCTACTAATTTCATATCTACATCCTAACCAAGAAAGATTCACATATTCTACTAGTGATGGTGTTCAATTTGTCCATCAACAACCATGTTCATAAATCAATATTTCCTACGGTTTAAACTTATGTAAATCCTTACGATTTTTATTTACACATGACTTACAAAGGTTTTACATATTACAAGCCATCCTTATTCCTCCATAAGAGGCATGCTCCACCAATCTATGATTCTTCATAACAAAGAAATCAAAAGCAAGGGAAAACTATTATTAATGGAATATTACCTTCCCGATCTTTGTGTTCTTGCTAAAATCTTTAATGAAAAGCTTCAAAGTGAGATGATTGCTTATGTTTAGCCCTTTCTCTCTCTCAATATATGTTGGATTACTCTTCGAAAAATCACAAATGGCCAACTTAAGCCTTCTATTTATAGGCAACTCAAATGGAGGGCTTTTTGGTCATTTCTCCCCACCTCTTTACTATTCACTACTTCATCACCAAGTAAAATACTTGGTGATCAAGTAGTTCACTTTACTTGGCCACCAAGTGGTCGGCCCACATGCCCATGGGTGATCCCCATGGGTTTTACCCATTCGATGACCCATCGGTTCGATCCACGGTTCGGTATCTTGGATCGGGCTTAATTAAACATAACGTTGGGCCTTGACTTGGGCTTAAACACATAATTCATTGGCCTTGATTACTCAATTACTTGGGCTTGATATAATCCAAATCCATTTGGATTAGTCCTTAATCTCTAAGTCCATAACACCAATCGTATTCTACACGTAACATTTACATATTCTCTTCGTATAATACTCGTACGATAATCGTATTTGTTCTTCATATTAAATCTTCATACTATACTCGTATACTTAATCGTATCACACTCGTATAACGTACGCATAATCATTATCGTAATTCATTATACGAATCTCACTTCCTTCCCGGAAATCATTCTTCTCAACCCTTAGGTTTTAAGTCCGCAGGCGAAAACTTTGTTTTCCATAAATGAAATATTATTAAATATTCCATCTCATCTTCATATTCTATCATTACGCGTTTCTCAGAATTTCAAACTTAATTCCCGAGCAGAAATGGATGAATAGTGTTTTTACGGAAATTTCTCGGAAAACTTTTATTTTTGTCTTGGAAATTTAAAACAATTAATTCTAGCACGTAGCCAGAATACTAACCACATCCGCACATTCTAGGTCATAGAACGACTTTCACATAACTTACTCACATAAATAATCAATTAAATTCATTTAATTCACATAATCAAATAAAAATTTAATTCTCATATAAATCCGATTTTCTCGGGCGTTACATTCTCCCCCTTATAAGGATTTTGTCCCCAGAATCTCGCTTATAATTACATAAACAAATGAGGAAAATTTTCCTTCATTTTACTTTCGAGTTCCACGTTGTTTTCAAAGATTGTGGTTTCTCCAAATAACCTTCATGAAGGTATTATCTTATTTCTCAAAACTTGTTCCTTCCTATCAACAATTTGAACTGGAAGTTCTTCATACGATAAATCTTTTTCTATCTGAATAGATTCATACTCTATTTCGTGTTTATAGTCTGGTTTATAGGGACGCAACACAGACACGTGAAACACATTGTGTATACGTTCCATCTCTGGAGGTAAGGCTACCTCATAACCTACCTCTCCTACCCTTCTTAAAATCTCAAAAGGCCCTATAAACCTTGGTATTAACTTCCCTTTCTTTCCAAAATGTATCTTCCTTTTCCAATGCGATACTTTCAGAAAGACATAAGACCCTACTTCAAATTCTTTCTTTTCTCTGTGAGGATCAGCATACTTCTTTTGCCTATCTTGAGCCGCTACCAACTGAGTAAGTATTACTTTATCATGTCTGCCATTTGTTGTACCAACTCAGGTCCCAACATTCGACGTTCACCCACTTCGTCCCAACACAATGGAGTTCGACACTTCCTTCCATACAACGCTTCGTAAGGCGGCATGCCTATACTAGCGTGAAAACTATTGTTGTATGCAAATTCTACCAATGGTAGATGGTCGTCCCAACTCCCTTTAAAATCCATCACGCAAGATCTTAACATATCTTCAAGTGTTTGAATTGTCCGTTCACTTTGTCCATCTGTCTGAGGATGATACGCCGTACTCAATCTTAACTGCGTTCCCATTTGCTCTTGCAAACTTCTCCAAAAGTTCGATGTGAATCGTGGATCACGATCTAACACAATCGAAACATGTACTCCATGTCTTGAAATAATATCCTTGACATAAAGCTTAGCTAATTTATCTAGGATATACCTAACTCCTATCGGTAGAAAGTGAGCCAATTTTGTCAATCGATCCACTATCACCAAAATAGCGTCTTATCCTTTCCTTGTAGTTGGAAGTCCCACCACAAAGTCCATTATGATGTGCTCCAATTTCCACTCCGGAATTTCTAATGATTGCAAAAACCGACTAGGTTGTTGGTGTTCAGCCTTAACTTTCTGACAAGTTAAGCACTTACTAACATACTCTGCTATCTCCCTTTTAATGTTTGGCCACCAAAAGTTCTGACGAAGGTCTTGATACATCTTCGTACTACTAGGATGTATCGAGTACCTCTAACTATGGGCCTCATTCATTATCTCCTCCTTTAATTCAAAAATATTTGGAACTCAAATTCTTCCTTCAAAACGAAGTAATCCCTCCTTATCAAGGTTATACTTAGTCTTTTCTTCATCTTCTATCCTCTTCTTCATATTCTCTCATTCCTCGTTGCTCAATTGCACTTCCTTAACACGTTCCACTATGGTCGGTTGAGTCTCCATGGAAAATAACATCTCCTCTACTTCATCCGGTAATTTAACTTCTAATTCCATCCTTGCCATCGTTGTTACCAACTCATTCTGAACTGTTAACATTGACAGTTTCTCTCTACCCTTCCTACTTAGCGCATCGACTACTACATTTGCTTTCCCCGGATGATATAAGATATCACAATTGTAATCTTTTATTAGTTCCAACCACCTTCTCTCCCTCATATTCAACTCCTTCTGTGTGAAGATATATTTGAAACTTTTATGGTCCGTGTCTATCTCACACTTCTCACTGTATAGATAATGCCTCCATATTTTTAAGGCAAAAACTACAGCTGCCAATTCCAGATCATGAGTAGGATAGGCTTTCTCATAATCCTTTAATTGACATGACGCATACGCAATGACCTTGCCATGCTGCATGAGCATGCAACCCAGTCCTCTATGCAAAGCATCGCTATACACTACAAAATTCCATGTATCATCTGGCAAAGACAATATAGGTGCCTCACTTAACCTCTTCTTTAGTTCTTAAAAACTGTTCTCACATTTTTCAGTATACACATACTTCACCAACTTCCTCGTCAGCTGAGTAGCTATTTTAGAAAAGTCCTTAATGAACCTTGTAATACCTGAGAAATTCCTCATATTATTAAATAAAGATGCTAATGAAAGTAATATTTATATGAATAAAAGTGTTAACATTTTATTGAGATCAATTGATTCGTATTAGATCAATGTGCATTGAGAAGCTTAGTTTAAGCTTGGAAGATTATGCCTAGTGTGGCATTGAGATGTAAATAATTATTGCATATGATGATAAGCTTAACTTATACAATTTATTATGTGAGTGGAATTATTAATTGAGGGATAACTTAATATTGGATCTAGGATTATCCGAGCCCAACCTTAGTATGTAGATTGGGAGTCTAGCCCAATAACTTAATTGATGGACTTTTGAGTTAGCCCAATAACTTGGAACATTTAAAGACCAATTCGGAACCCAACAAAACAATTGGTACAAGGGTTGACTTTTAAAATATGGCGTAGGGCAGTGTGCCTGACCGACCACCTCATGCTTATGTCTGAGATCGCTTCTCTTGTCTCAAGTTAGGGGTCACCAAGTACAAAGGACAGTAGCCTAAACTCTCTTTACGTAAACTTTCAAGCTGCTAATACTAGGTAATCATGGCTAGCTGAGTGGCTGGTATGAAGTGGTTAAACAACTCCTTAAGCAACCATTGTTCATTTCTATTGCACCATGAATCCCAACATTGGGTAAAGCAAGTGTCTAGTCCATGTCTTCTCTTTAAATACAAGCCACCAGGGCAGTTTGTTTTAGTGATAAGAGTGTTGGAGAAATCTGAGTAAAGAATTCTTAGTTGCTAAGCATTACCAAATCAGTGTGTGAGATATCAAGGTTAAAGCTCGAGAAAGTATAATTTCTACTCCATTCTTAACTGGAGTCTTGTTGATTCTTGGTTTTTAGATTAATAGGTCAAGTATGATGAATTAGCATGATATAGGGTGTTTATAAGGTTTACCTTCGTGCATGAATACGTTAAAAATTGTCTGGAATCAAGTTGTGGCTACTCCGCAAAGCGAGCATGTTCATCGCTTCGAAATCCATGGGTGCGGTATTTGCACCGTTTAGAACCAATCGATAGGTTCGGTCATGTTAGACCATGCATTAAGAAATTCCCTTAGGTTGTATGCATATAGTAAAGTCTTCTTGAAATTAACCCGACGAACTTAAACTTTGTCAAAGTAGTGTGGACCGAAGTCTCTGAAGGAGCCGACAAAGCGTGATTCTTTGGACAAAGCGTGATGTCTTCGGACAAAGCGTGATGTCTTGGACAAAGCATGATGTCTTCGGACAAAGCGTGATGTCTTGATGTCTTGGACAAAGCGTGATGTCTTGGACAAAGCGTGATGTCTTGGACAAAGCGTGATGTCTTCTGAACGACATGTTGTCATAATATCTATCTTCGGACATGGCGAGATGTCCGGAAACTCAAGACAAAGATCGTAACTTGATATAAGGATGGATTAATAAATACTCCTATACTGTTGTAAACTATTAGTACACGAATAAGTTCTAAGTAGAGAATTTTTACCAACTTCGGGAAAATAAATCTAATACTTGCAAACATGCGTAGATAAAGGTCGGTGGGATTAATAGACGTTATGGTCTACTTAAAGTAATGAACCTCTTAGAACTTCGAGGAAGAAAGATTATGAATAAGCTAGCAGTGGTCAATAGTATGAGCATGTTAGTGTACCATTATGAGTTTTGATGGGTACAGCAGATAGAAAGAAAGATGTGTTATGTGTACATGTTGTTGATATATATCAAGTGTGTTTGGCTAATGAATACCTATACTTACATGAATAGGACAGACATAGTTCGTTGAGGTGATTTTCGCTATTAGTAGTTATCAACGCTAAAGGCAAGTTTCTTACTCTACCTTGATTTCAAGTATGCAAGTTTCTTACTCTACCTTGATTTCAAGTATGCAAGTTTTCTATCCCTAACTTATTGTTATTGTTGGGCAAATTCCCTAACCTCACTCAAATTTACAATGAGCAAGTATCCGAACACTATTATTACTGTGTTGCAAGTTCCTTAATTCACACACTTTCTACGTTGAATTGTTGTCATATCAATCATATTTTATCAAGCAAATATCTGCTTCTTTTCGAAAATCACTTGTATACCTTTGACGTTGTTGTAAGCATTGGACTTATCATTCCTCAATGCATGATGAAAAAAGCTATCTAAGCCCTTGATTTTGGCTACTATTATTATGAAGTTAAAGAGCTATCCAAACCGATTGATTTGAGTGCGGACTATCGTAAATCTCATTGAGATGAACAACCCTCATAGAAGGGAAATTATATATTGCTTTGGGAACCAAGCGACGTAAGCACATGTGTATGATTAAATGTTATGCATAACATAGGGTACCTTAGGCTGATCACCTGATGTACTCGTGGATGTGGATTACAGTGTAATACTGTTAATTCTAGTAAGAGTTCTTGGTCCTTAGTGACTGCTCAGTACTCAAGTATGTTGAACCTCGAAATGAATAAATCCTGAGATTTTGTTGATATCCTTCGGTCCATAGCGACACCTGTTGAATACTCTTGGTACTCTTGATATCCTTGAACTATCAATTATTATTATACCTTTGAAAAATTCAAATGCTATAACTGCTTGTTCTTCTAGCTATATTGCTTGCTGGGCAAACTTGTTGCTCATTCTTGCTTCCTAAAACATTACAGTTAAGGCAAAGCAAGGCGGTACTTCAAGAAAGGACAAGGGAAAGGGCAAGGCGATAGAATAATTTAGCCCTTAAGACTAGAAGTATTATTATTATTGTTATTATGATGTATTCAAGAATGATTAAACTATGTTAAGCTAATCACAGAATTGTTGTAGTAATGGTTACGGTACCTTGGGACGTGAATATTTATATTACATCAATGTAAATTATTCTATTATTTCCGTTGTTAATGATTTTGTAAGATATTCATAGTAGTAGCGTGATGCACCGAAATTCGAGATATGAGTGTCTGAAATTTTGGGGGCGTCACAAACCTTCTATAGTATCCCGCTAACCCCAGAAAACTCTGAACTTCAGTTGACATTTTCGGTTGCTCCCACTTATTTACTGCTTCTACTTTTGCTGGATCAACGGAAATGCCATCTTTATCAATAACATGTCCTAGAAACTGCACTCATTCAAGCCAAAATTCACACTTTGTGAATTTTGCATATAACTTTTCCTTCCACAGTGTTTCCAACATTATCCTTAAATGTTCAGCATGATCTTCTAACGTCTTAGAATAGACGAGAATATCATCAATGAACACTACGACGAACTTGTCCAAATACTGTTTAAACACTCTGTTCATCATATCCATGTGTGGTTGGCACATTAGTCAACCCAAACAACATAACCAGAAACTCATAATGACCATAACGAGCCCTGAACGTCATCTTAGGTACATCCTCCTTCCTCACTTTTAATTGATGATACCCCGTACGCAAATCTATTTTAGAAAAATACTTTGCCCCTTTCAACTGATCAAATAGATCATCGATCCTGGGCAACGGGTATTTATTATTAATCGTTAACTTGTTCAACTCTCGATAGTCGATACAAAGTCGTAACGACCCATCCTTTTTCTTTACAAACAATACCGGTGCTCCCCAAGGAGACACACTCGGTTGAATGTACTTCCTGTCTAATAGTTCTTATAATTGAACCATTAACTCCTTCATCTCAACTAGCGCAATCCGATATGGTGCCTTTGAAATTGGTGTCGTACCCGGTAACAGATCAATCACAAATTCGACCTCCCTATCCGGTGGAATACCTGATAACTTCTCCGGAAAGACATCCGCGAACTCTTGAACTATAGGTATTTGGTCCAAGGATGTTCCCACTCTTTGGGTATCAACAACATGGAACAAATAACCTACACACCCCTTTCTCAACATCTTCCTAGCTTGTGTCATCGTTAGACAACAAGAGCGTCTCGGTGATTTACTACCAAAGAACACTACCTTGGTTTTCTTAGAAAGCCGAAGGTTCACACTTTTCCTATGGCAATCTATTATAGCCTTATGGTTAACTAACTAATCCATACCAAGAATTACATCGAATTCTTTTAACCTTATCGGTACAAAATCTACCAATAACTTATTCCCTCTAATACTAACACAACAATCCTTATGAATATATTCAATCGTGATTATTTCTTCGTTTCCTACCTTAACGTCTAAAGGTATTGCTAACTTTTCAGGGATTAAACCTAATCGCTTAGCAAATTTACATGTTATAAAAGAACAAGTAGCACCCGAGTCACATAACACATAAGCATTTATTTTATTGACTAAAATGATACCTGCTACTACATCCGATGATGCAACCGCATCTTGGACAATCATATTAAATGTACGGGCCGAGGGTCTACCCACAGATGGTGTTGGTCCAATAATGGCTAACTTACCACTACCAGAACCCTTATTTCCCTCTAACCCTTTCTTCGGGCAATTTCTTGCCATGTGGTCCAACGATCCACAAACGAAACAACCATGATTTTTCTTAGGGTAAGGACAGTTGGGTGATAAATGTCCCTTTTGCCCACAGTTGTAACAAACTAATTTTCCCTTTAAACAGACTCCCAAATAAGTCTTTCCGCATGTCTTTCATGCCTCCATCCTACGTTTAGGATCTCCTTCTTTCACCCCAGTATTCCCATGGTTAAAGCTCTTCCTCTTTGGCATGGTGCCACAACGCCTGGCAACCTCTGCCTTATTTCCTCCCTCTACCTTATTCTTGTTCTTCCTTTCCTTGTGGTACTGAGACAATGCCTCACCACCACCATCGACTATAATCGCCTTTTCTAGAATGGTCCCGTAGGAAGCACTCTGGAACACCGAAATCCTACTGTAGATCCAGGGTTTCAAGCCCTGCTCAAACCTATGAGCCTTCCTCTCTTTTGTGTCCACCTGATGTGGAGCAAATCTCACCAATTCATTGAATTTGGCTGCGTACTGGGGAACTGTCATATCCCCTTATTTAAGTTCTAAGAACTTAATCTCCATTCAACCTTGCATGCTAGTAGGAAAATAGTTCTCAAAGAATACCTTCTTCAACTGTTCCCATGTAACTGCCTCCATTCTAGCCCCACCCTGGTGAGCCTCCCACCAGTAGTTGGCTTCCCTTTTCATCATGTAAGTCGCAAAAGAAGTCTTTTGTGCCTCACTAACGTTTGTGATAGCAAACGCCTTCTCTATCTCTTTTACCCATGTCTGGGCCTCTAATGGGTCCGTCGTTCCTCTAAACTCCGGAGGATCCACACTTTTGAATTCTTTAAAGGTAGTTGTTCTAGCTACCCTAGGTGCTACGAGAATCCCTCCCCCAACTTGGTTAAATGCTGCCGTTAATAAATTAATGAACTCTTGCATAGGGTTATTTGGACCCCCTTGATTTTCATTATGCGACTCAGCCTCTTGATTATGTTGTCTCCTTCTTGGCGGCATAATTCTGATTAAATAAATAAAGTTTCATTATTATCTATTTAACTACTTAGTTATCATTCCCAAATAACAACTCATACCACAACAAGCACATTAAATAAAAACTGCATTATATTAATATGCTTTCATAGTCAAAACTATTTACACTTTACTTCCATTGCCAAAAAGCTATTACATTACTATCCCGCGATTAACTTCTACAAAAATTGGGATTTACAAAAAGACTACCCTTTAATTATACAAAAGAGGGTTTTACGTCACTACACATATACAAAAAGATCTAATGATCTACTAACACTTCCTTACGACATTCTCATGTTTCGGATTTGCTAAAATCAAAACAATATCTTGACTAATCGTATGTCGAGTCTGCCCTGACTCAATAGAATAACAAGCAATTTTCACTTGAAATCCTCGTGAGCATAAATCATGGATGTAAGACATCCTCACATCTTCCGGGTCTTTTCAACCAGTTTCTTTTGAAGCTTCCACTGACCTCTTCCTTATAATCCTCGCCTTTATCCGTCATCAAGACTTTCTCATCATGCTCTCGACTCAAAATCGCCTCTGCAGACTCCTTCCGCCTCATATAGGGGTAATCTCCTCGCTCGGTATTCGCACCACAAAGGCGCAGATGCACATTCCTATCAAGCACTGCCAGGTAAAATGATCTCATTGCATCTGGAGGTGTTGAATCTTGCGTAGGTACCACCGTATTAATCGATGTTACCTCCATATCCTCCTCCACATCTATCATCATATTCAGATATGATGTTATTCCCATTGTTTCCTCAGAGTAATCCTCCCCAGAAATGTACTCTTCTAGATCAGAATCTTCTAGAACCACTATCGGTACCTCCGCCACTGGCATAGGTACTATCTCAACTCGGTTCACTAACTCTTCACTCACCACGTGAATGTCTCTATACATCAAGCTATCATTTAACATCTATAAAACACATAACATGTTGATTAGTACATAATATACAATAGTATATTCACAAATCACATTTAATTTATTTAGGATTAATTTCCATCTTTTAAATCTTTCGGTACTGAGTTTTCTCAATACCTTATTAATTCATTCGACTCGAATTCCTTTCTTCAAACTTTACCTTCCTTACGAGGTTATTAGCCTAAGGTTCTTCCCCCTTAAGTTTTATAACTTAATGCTTTGATACCAACCTGTAACGCCCCCAAATTCGGGTATCTTCCAACCCGACATATGGTGTTACACGATACTCATAACTATACAATCATTCCATTGAAAACACAACAATGAATGTATTAACTATCTTCTTATTACAATCATAATAAAATCCTTTCCCAAGTTCATAAACCGATTACAATATTCGCTGTTCGTAATGTATAATACATACAATCATACTAATCTATTACAAGATGGTTAACTATCCATCTTAGCCTTGCCCTTATTTCTCTTAGCAATCTCAGTATGCTCGGCTTTAACTGCAATCATATAATTCACGCAGAAGTGAGCATAACAAGCTCAGCAAGTCTAACAAAGAATAATATTAATACCACATTCGTGAAATATATGAAAATCTTCCATAACTGAACAAATAGTTATGAAGTATTACGAAACATTAATACTTAACAATTCATAACATCAATTCCCAAAGTATATAATAGTTTAGGAATTCTGAACCAGTCGAAAGACCATGAATAGTATCTTTCTATTTTCATACTTGAAAAGGACATCACAGCACTAAGGTGTACATCCGGTATTTCTTACGAGCACTTCTAGGTGATCAGCCTATAGTACTCTATGTTGATCAACATTCATCCGTTAAACGTATTTATGTTTAAGTTTTGGCAAACTCGCATGCCCATCATATAAACGATGAAAAATACTTTTGTTTGTTCATAGACAAACTTACCTTTGAATCCGTACCAAATACTTGGCATAGGATAGCGTTATCATTTTTATATAGAAAGATATGTATATAAATCAATCTATCTCTTACTTAATAGTCTAAGTAGGAGTTAAAGCGGCATTGACCCTTTCTTTAAAATCATACATGCAACTTATTACGATGAATCACAGAAAACTCGACTAACACAAAGGTTAGACAAGCGTTAAGAAAACTTGCCTTCAAGCCTCTTCAAATAATTTATTCGACTGTTCTCAACTTTTACAGAATCTACATGATATATTCACATAGCACATTGTAATTAGCTACCAAATAATCAATCACATTGTTTCTACCAACTTCTTTCTCTTCTATGTCTTAGTTGACTTTATTTTATTAATAAAGTCAATTCGACTTACTACCCTTCATCCCGGCTTGTTAACGATCTTACGTTATTAACTGGACTCAATCATCATTGATGAAATATCAATATCGATTACCGTTCACAGTTTATTTATTAACACTTCGTGTTCTTTGTTACCATACTAACAACTCGCGTTCAATTCCTAACTTATTACCATATACACTAGTATATGTAACATAGGAATGGTTTTAGTACGCTTATTAAGTATATAAACTTAACTTATACAGGTCTTGAAACAATTTGAGTTCAAACCTAAATTGTTTAACAAATGCCCTGCCTCAAGGCCATGGCATGGCCTCTATATACACAACACTGGCCGGCTGGCTGGCCAGCCATAGATACTCTAAGCCCGGTCCTGCCTGGGTGGCGTGGAACCTATACCTGTGAATAGCACTACGGCACCACTCTTCAGTAGGTCATTACATCGTGGTACCTGCTACTGTGGCTGCTGCACCTCGAACTTAGAAAAATTTTGACAGATAAAATTTTAATAAACTTTCCAGCTTCATAACTTCTTCGTCATAAGTCCGATTTGATCCGTTCAAAAGCCTACAACTCCCATTTTACATACTCTATGCGTTCATATAAGAATTTTATATTTTCGAATCCGTTAACTCGAAATTCACTCCTAAGTTCATTATCGAGCGTTCGTTAAACGCTTTGGAGCGTTCAATACTCATTTTCTTCATTTTAAGTCAGAATCTGACGATTCTTGAGTCCACGACTCTTAAATACCCTATCTCATGTGTTGACATTGAAAACCAATGTTTTCAAGTCTCACGGAAACTTTTGACTACTAATCCGGAATTTTTACGTTTTCGACGTTTAACGTCTAATTCCGTAAAATTCGCCATAACTTCGTTACTAGTGTTCTATATGCCAAATCAATGTAACACTCCATTGATTTCATATCTACATCCTAACCAAGCAGGATGCACATATTCTACTAGTGATGGTGTTTAATTTGTCCATCAACAACCATGTTCATAAATCAATATTTCCTACGGTTTAAACTTACGTAAACCCTTACGATTTTCATTTACACATGACTTATAAAGGTTTTACATATTACAAGCCATCATTATTCCTTAATAAGAGGCATGTTCCACCAATCTATGATTCTTCATAACAAATAAATCAAAAGGGATGGAAAACTATTATTAATGGAATATTACCTTCCCGATCTTTGTGTTCTTGCTAAAATCTTTAATGAAAAGCTTCAAAGTGAGATGATTGCTTATGTCTAGCGCTTTATCTCTCTCAATATATGTTGGATGACTCTTGGAAAAATCACAAATGGCCAACTTAAGCCTTCTATTTATAGGCAACTCAAATGGAGGGCTTTTTGGTCATTTCTCCCCACCTCTTTACTATTCACTACTTCATCACCAAGTAAAATACTTGGTGATCAAGTAGTTCACTTTGGATCGGGCTTAATTAAACATAACGTTGGGCCTTAACTTGGGCTTAAACACATAATTCATTGGACTTGATTACTCAATTACTTGGGCTTGATATAATCCAAATCCATTTGGATTATCCTAAGTCCTTAAGCTCTAAGTCCATAACACCAATCGTATTCTACACGTAACATTCACGTATTCTCTCTGTATAATACTCGTACGATAATCGTATTTGTTCTTCGTATTAAATCTTCATACTATACTCGTATACTTAATCGTATCACACTCGTATAACGTACGCATAATCATTATCGTAATTCATTATACGAATCTCACTTCCTTCTAGGAAATCATTCTTTTTAACCCTTAGGTTTTAAGTTCGCAGGCGAAAACTTCATTTGCCAGAAATGAAATATTATTCATTATTCCATCTCGTCTTCATATTCTATCATTACTCATTTCTCGGAATTTCAAACTTAATTCTCGAGCAGAAACGGATGAATAGTATTTTTACAAAAATTTCTTAGAAAATTTTTATTTTCGTCTTGGAAATTCAAAACAATTCATTCTAGCACGTAGCCATAATACTAACCACATCCGCACATTCTAGGTCATAGAACGACCTTCACATAGCTTACTCACATAAATAATCAATTAAATTCATTTAATTCACATAATCAAATAAAAATTTAATTCTCATATAAATCTGATTTTCTCGGGCGTTACATCATATATATAAGTATATATATATATATATATATATATATATATATATATATATATATATATAAAAGCAGTAAACGCTCCGGATGTAAAATCCAGGTTCATCGGATATAATCCGACAACAGTTCATATATATAAGTGTGTGTGTATATATATATATATATAAAAGCAAGTAAACGCTCTAGACATAAGTCTAGGCTCAATCGAGGCATAACTCGATAATGTTAGTCCATATATAAAAATATATACATATACATAAGTGTATATATATACAGACAGAAATGAAAACTACAGACCGAAGTTCGGGCATACACACACAACACGACTCTCAATGTGAAGAATAGTGTGTGCAAAGATGAAGAGAAAGGCTTTATAAAGTGTGAGAAAGCTTATAGTGGGTTGCCAAAGCAGGCTTCTATGACTCTAGTTGGATAAACACTTAGCTCCTGCCAGTAAAATATAGCTATATGTGAGCTAACAGGTGTTTAAAATGAGAAAGCACTCAATATGGGGTGTGTACATAGAAAATTGGACAGGGCTTCCTCGCCTCTTTTTCTCTTATAAATGGCCACCCCAAGCTCTATATTTATAGAGCTGGGAGCCATAGTGTACTGTAGTAGCATGCAGATGCATTCTATTTGCCGGGGTGCCCTGCTCTCTGGATCCCACTGCTCTCAAAATCGTGCACTCGTGCACTATGATATCCACTCGAACTTGCAGAACTTCAATCCGAGCATCCGAACGAGGTGTACAAGACCTTTTTCAGACCGCTTTTATCGAGAGTTACACAATGACATGGGATTAGAGGTTGTACAAAGTCAGGGAGAGGGGACCATGCCCATGGTCTTCAAGCTTCAAATTCTATCCGGTGTGCTGCCAGGCGTAATAGTCACTCGGGATTGGAACTCCTTGGCTCTTGTGGGACATTGTTGTGTAGAAATGTATGTATGAAATGTTGAGATGGCACGCTAGGGTTGAGGTGGCAAGATGACGATTTGGCCCCTCACTTGGGTTATCTCCGGTTTGGGCTGATAGTGGACGTTGCTCAGGGTTACATCTGAGATTGGACTGCTGCAAGTGTTTGAATTCTGTAGGGTCATCTTTAAGTATGCCTGTCTTCCCGATGTTATCTCCGGATCTTAGGAATGAGTACCTTGGCAGGAGGTCTGAGATTGAAGCTGATTGCATGCATTTGAAACAAGAATTTTTGGAGTTATCGCCGGAACTGCAATGGCATTCCCTGGGGTTATCTCCAAGGATGAAACTCGGGGTTATCTCTGAGGTTGGAATTGATACTCCCGGTGTGTGTTTCGTGGTTGAGACTGAACTTCCGGTAGTATCCGAAATGGATGTGAGCTGTCTTCTAGGGTGATCTCCGAAAGACGAATCTGCCCTCCTGCAATGTTAGTTACAGGTGTGCAGAAAAGTTTGAGTGTCTACAGAGTTCTCGTAGGCTTGAAGTCGAAATTCGTCGAGCTCATTTAATTGCAGTAGTCTCTTTTCACCCACAACTGCTTGATCGAAGTTAAGTTTCTGAATCACCCAGTAGGCCTTGTGCTATAACTCGACCGGTAAGTGACAAGCTTTTCCATATACCAATTGATATGGTGACATACCAATTGGTGTTTTGTACGCAGTTTAGTAAGCCCATAGTGCATCGTCCAACCTGAGAGACCAGTCCTTTCTAGTTGGATTTACCACCTTGTCCAAGATTCACTTCACTTCCCTATTTGAGACTTCAGCTTTCCCACTTGTTTGGGGGTGATATGATATTGCCACCTTATGGTTGACCCCATACTTTGCCAAGAGAGCTGTAAATGATCTGTTGCAGAAGTGACTTCCTTCGTCACTTATGATAGCTCTTGGCGTGCCAAATCTTGTAAAGATATTCTTTTACAAGAATTTGAGGACCACTTTGGCATCGTTAGTTGGGAGTGTTGCGACTTCAACCCATTTTGAGACATAGTCAACTGAAAGCAATATATACTGATTACCGAATGATGATGGAAATGGCCCCATAAAATTAATGCCCCATACATCAAAAATTTCAACTTCCAAAATTGTTTGTAGTGGCATCTCATTCCTTTTCGATATGGTGCCCACCCTTTGACATCTATCACAACTTTTAATAAACTGGTGGGCGTCCTTGAACAATGTAGGCCAATAAAACCCGAAGTGGAGCACTTTTTCCGCTGTCTTCTCACTACCATAATGTCCTCCATATGCAGATGAGTGACATTCAAGCAGTATGTTCTTTACCTCACTGTAAGGCACACACCATCTGATCATCTAATCAGCGCACTGTTTGAATAAGTAAGGCTCATCCCACATATATCACTTGACATCATGAAGAAACTTCTTTTTCTATTGTCTTGTAAGATCAGGGGGAAGAATGTTGCTCACTAGATAATTCGCGAAGTCCGCGTACCATGGAAATTCTGTATTTATCCCAAATAGTTGCTCATACGGGAATGACTCATTGATTACACACTTGTCCTCTTCCTATTTATCTTGATTTTCCAGCCTTGACAAATGATCGACGACTTGATTCTCCGTCCCCTTTCTATCCTTTATTTCTAAATCAAATTCTTGTAGAAGGAGGATCCATCTGATAAGGCATGGCTTAGCATCTTTATTCAAAATTAAGTACCGAATAGCCGAGTGATCTGTATAAACTACCACCTTTGTGCCAATCAAGTATGCTCGGAATTTATCGAACGCATACACTACTGCAAGTAATTCTTTTTTCGTAGTTGTGTAATTCAATTGAGTCTCCATAAGTGTTTTACTTGCATAGTATATGGCATGAAATACCTTCTCTCGGCGTTGACCCAAAACAACCCCAACTGCATAGTCGCTCGCATCACACATTAACTCGAAGGGCATATTTCAATCTGGTGCGACGATTATGGGAGCTGAAGTTAATTTCTTCTTTAATAGCTCGAATGCCAAACTACACTCCTCATCAAACTTAAAAACTGAATCCTTCTCTAAAAGACTGCACAAAGGTTTTGCAATTTTAGAGAAGTCTTTTATAAATCGTTTGTAAAACCCAGCATGTCCCAAGAAACTTCGAATTCCCTTAACTGAACTTGGTGGAGGAAGTTTTTTAATTATTTCCAGCTTCGCCTTATCAACCTCTAATCCTTTTACTGAAACTTTGTGACCCAAAATTATGCCTTCCTCAACCATGAAGTGGCTCTTTTCCCAGTTAAGTACCAGATTCGTGTCCATGCATCTTTGTAACACCATCACCAAATTCTCTAGACAAGCATCAAAATCATCCCCACAGACAGAAAAATCATCCATGAAGACTTCCACATTTTTCTCCACCATGTCTGAGAAAATGGCCATCATACACCGTTGGAAGGTAGCGGGTGCATTACACAAGCCGAATGACATTCTCCTGAATGCGAATGTGCCATATGGAAACATGAAAGTAGTCTTATCTTGATCTTCAGGGGCAATGACGATCTGATTATAACAAGAATATCCATCCAATAAACAGTAGTACTCGTTTCCTGCTAATCTGTCCAACATTTGATTGATAAAGGGCAAAGGAAAGTGATCTTTTTGGGTCGCCTTATTTAATTTCCTATAGTCCATGCAAACCCTCCAACCAGTCACTGTCCTTGTCGAAATTAGCTCGTTGTCATCGTTTTGTACCATGGTCATTCCTCCTTTTTTCGGCACACACTGAACTGGACTGACCCACTTACTATCAAAAATTGGGTAGATGATACCCGCGTCCAACCATTTCAATATTTCCTTCTTCACTACTTCTTTCATGATAGGGTTGAGCCATCTTTGTTGTTCCACTGTGGGTTTTGCATCATCTTCCATTAGAATTTTGTGCATACAAAAGGATGGGCTGATTCCCTTGATATCCGCGATTGTCCATCCTATAGCCAATTTATGTTCCCTAAGCACCCTCAGCAACTTTTCTTCCTGCAAATCATTAAGTGCAACAGAAATAATAACAGGTAAAGAATTTGAATTGCCTAGATACGCATACCTGAGGTGTTTAGGTAGTGGCTTTAGCTCAAGAGAAGGTGGCTCCTCCAATGATGGTTTCATTCTGGTTATTGATCTTTCCTCTGTGTGCAATGGTTTAAAAGGTGCTTTAAATCTGTTAACTCGTGTCAAGGAGTCTAGTATCTGCAAGTAATCCACAAATTCTGGATCATCGAACTCTTTATCTCCCAATAGTGTCGTTTCCAATGGATCGTTACCCAAACTTTTACCCATATCTTCACTGATTATCTGGTTAATGATATCCATCCTGAAACACTCTTCTTCATTCGTAGGGAATTTTATGGCCTTGAACACATTAAATTTTACTTCTTGATCTTGGACTCTCATAGTTAGTTCACCTTTTTGTACGTCGATGAGTGTCCTACCCGTAGCCAAGAAAGGTCTCCCTAGGATAATCGGTATGTTTTTATCTTCTTCAAAATCCAGAATTATGAAATTCGCGGGGAATATAAACTTGTCAACCTTGACTAATATATCCTCTACAATGCCTCTCGGGTACGTGACTAATCTATCCGCCAACTGTAATGAAATGTTTGTAGGCTTTGGAGCTGGCAAACTCAATTCTGTATAAACTGATAACGGCATAAGGTTCACACTCGCCCCCAAATCACATAAACACTTATTGAATGCCATGTTCCCAATTGTGCACGGAATGGTGAAACTCCCCGGATCTTTTAACTTGGTTGGAAACTTTCGCTATAAAACCGCACTACACTCCTCTGTTAATGCCACTATTTCGAAATCTTCCAATTTCTTTTTCCTGGACAGAATCCCTTTCATGAATTTTGCATAACTCAAGCATTCGCTCTAGGGCTTCGTGAATCTGGATGTTAATCAAGTTTCTTAAAACTTCCAAAATTTTATGAATCGCTTGTCTAATTTCTGCTTTTGGACTCTCTGCTGAAATGGAGGTGGAGGATACACAACTGGCTTGTCATTTATCTTTGTTTTCTCAATTATCTTATCCTCACCCTGTTTTTCTTCAACCACTTTGTTGTCATCAACTTTGTCATCCGATATAACTGAATTTTCTGCACCTTTCCCATCTAAATGTTTTCCACTTCTCAAAGTGATTGCCTGACACTGCTCATGATTTCCCTTCAGATTTATTTTGGTGTCACTCGGTAGAGTCCCTTGTGGTCTATTGTTCAATGCTAAGGCAATTTGTCCCATTTGATTCTCTAGATTCTTGATGGCTATCTCTTGCAATTTCATTGCCATTGCTTGATTTTTCATAGCCGACTCATTGCTTATTATGTACTTTGTCAACAATTCCTCTAAATCTGATTTCCTCTCTTGATGTTGAGCTGGTTGTTGATGATTCTAAAATCCTGGGGGAAATGATGGTCGTGGGGCTTGTTGATGCTGATTGTTACTCCATGAAAAGTTAGGATGATTCATATTCCCCTGATTTTAAGCATTCTGATATGTATTCTATGGAATTTTTTTGTAGCTACCCACAAATTGCACTAACGCTGGGTTGATTGCGCATTGATCTGTAGGATGCTCACTCGCATACAATTCACAAATAACTGCAACATGTTGTGCCTGTACCCTTGTCATAACATCCAACTTTTTTGAAAGTGCTAAAATTTACGCTTGTATTATCGTCACTCCATCTACTTCTAACACGCCAGCTGCTTTTTCTTGTGTCATTCTTGTCGTGGGCCACTGGTAGTTGTTAGCTGCCATAGTCTCTATCAATTCGTAGGCCTCCTCATAACTCTTAGCCATAAATGCTCCACCCAAAGCTGCATCAATATTGGTTCTGAGATTTCTGTTTAATCCATTGTAGAATGTGTTCATCTGCAACCACTTAGGCAATCCATGATGCGGGCACTTTCTAAGCAATTCCTTGTATCTTTCCCATGCCTCATATAGTGACTCTGCGTGTTGCTGTTCAAACATCATTATCTCATTCCTCATTTTTGCAATTTTCGCTGGTGGGAAGAATTTTGCAAGAAATTTCTGAGCGAGGTCTTCCCAAGTAGTTATTGATCCTGGCGGTAGAGAATGTAACTAACTCATCGCCTTGTCCCGTAGAGCGAATGGAAACAAGCGAAGTCTCACCGCGTCATCCAACACCCCATTGTACCTGAAGGTGTCACAAATCTCCAGAAAACTGACTAAATGTTCATTCGGATCATCATTTGCCAATCCCCTAAACTGAACCAAATTTTGAATCATTTGAATCGTCCCAGGCTTGATTTCAAATGTGTTTGCAGCTATAGCAAGCCTGGTGATACTTGACTGTAGCTCAGTCACCTTAGGTGTAGCAAAGTCCCTCAACGCTTTCTAATCTTCAGCATCCATTGCCTCTTCTTTTTTAGAATTTTTAAAGTCTTCCCTTGTTTCCTTGATCCACTTACTTAACCTCTGAAACCGTTTCTCAATGTCGTCCTCAAAAAGAAGTAAGCCTGTATTTTTGGACTGAGTTTGCATAAACCACTTCAAAAACCTGAAATAAGACAAACAAAACAAAAATAAAAATGTTTAAGTAAAACTGGACTAATTAAACTAATATCGTAAAATACTAAAATCGATACTAAAATTGTCCCCGGCAACGGCGCCAAAAATTTGTTGGGTAAAATCTCGTTACGCACAACACGCAAGTATACGTGGTCAAGAAGTAATATAATAGTAAGTAAAGTATCGTTCCCACAGAGAAAATTTAGTAAACATTTTAACTTCACAATTACTAGTTTCCTATTAATCCTAATTTTATTAAACTATCCAAATCGATGATTAAAATTAAAAAAACTAAATTATTAATAATACTATGATCACAGAACAATCATAAATCTTTAAAAACTGAATTTTTAAACAAATATTGGAGAATTAGACTTACGACTTCACCCTAAGCTTCACTCTGATTTTTACACCTTTATTCCAGTTCAACTCACTATCCCAGTTTATTAATCAAGAAGACGAATGTAGCACTAGCCACCTCTCGATGTACTAATACCGTATTAACTTAAATCCACAATTTAGATAGAAACAAGTTAAACACCTTAATCAACTAACTCACTATATCTCTATGTGAATTATAATTAAAAAAGGTTTAAGATTAAGTTCTCTATCAGATTATATGCGATGTCAAGCATATCTCTACCTTAACATTCATCAAGATTCTGTTTATTCACAAAATTCTAGAACACATGCTATATTAACTAAGTCTAGACTCGTACTTCCTCTCTCGAATTCATACAAGTCCACAAAGAACTATTGATCAGGCAATTCATAAATTCAAGCTCAAATTAATATAGATAAACTGGATAATAGCTTATTAAATTGGAAATCAAAGCTACAAAACCATCGTTTCACTTAAAGATCCATCATAAGCCTAAAAAGTAAATTAGTTCATCATCAATGAAATAATAATTGAATAAATTAAAGATAACATCTTTTTAATTACAAATATAAAACTAAGAAGAAGAATAATGCAGAACACCCTTCACGTTAGCCTTAATCCGCAATTGATATGAACGTTCCTTCAAAATCTTCACTCCAATGCTCAATAAGAAAATCTATAATTAATCTCTGATAATTGCTCTATGTTCTTCATCTCTTTGTTGTAGATGTAGTTATGTGTTTTTTTCCACCAAAATCTCAGCTCAATTCTAAGCCAAATAGAGTCCTAAAGCCATATGAGAACCAAACTTCAAGTCCCAACAGTCTTCAAACCAAACTAGGATAGCCCAGACGGCAGACGGCACGCCCCTACGGGTGTATCTATGAAAATGGCCCGGCCAAATTAGGCTCTTGCTAAACAATCTTGAAGACCCACCCCTACGGGTGTAAAACTAAATAGGCCAGCCCAATGGCATGCCTTTACATTATGACTATTGTTAAACTTCAATTTTGCTCTAATAATGCTCCAAATGACTCCCTTTTCACTCATTTACCACACCAACCATCCTACACATAAAATAACAAGAAACAAGTAAAAACGAACATGAAATCAAGGATCTAACAACTAATAAGATTGAATTAGAAACCAATTCGTGGATATAAAATCCACTTATCACTTTCCCAAGTGATTAATGATAAAAAGGGGACAAAAAGAGACACAGAAAGAGGCACTCAAGGAGGAGTAAGGAGAACAAGAGAAAAGAAGAAAAGAAGGCCAAGAGAAAGGCAAGGGAACAAAAGAAGAAGGCATAAGCAGCAGAAGCAGAATCATCATCTGAGGGGGAGCCAAAGAATGATGATCTCATGAATACAGAGTCTGAGGGGGAGCAGAGAAAAGAAATGAAGTCACCATCCCAGGGGGAGCAGGAGAAAAAAGATGAGTAGATGAGTAGCTGATCAACAAACGTCCTGGAGACACACATGGAGCCAAAAGGTATAAAAGGTATATCTCTATCTAGTTAGGTATGTTCTAGATCCAAGATGTAGAATGTCATAGTGTATGCAAGTTTAGATTATCATCAATGAAATTCATGCTTATCTATTTTAGAAATACAGGTTCTCACTATATATAAGATTCATTCATCTCATGCATATGCATTAAGTGTTTTGTCATAATCAAATAGGGGGACATTGTTAGGAATATACATGAGAATGTTATTCCTAATTACATATGATTTGATTATGATATAAATGAATGAATATGCAAGTATGCTTGCATTAAGAAAAGCTGTAAAGTCCTTTGATAGATAATAGGAACATATGTACAAGGACTTAGAATGAATTGATCAAATATGTTAGGTTTATCCTACATAAGCAAAACATCTTTTTAAAGTCCTTAAAAAGAAATGATGTACAAGGACTATAAATATAGAAAGATCAAGCTTGTTAGGTTGATCTTATAATGTAATAGACAGGTATGTCTGATCGTCGAGCACTGCACCAAAAATTATAGTCTGCTAGGAGAGTCAAAGAAAGCTCGAGAACTATCAAGGCAGAATCGTAGTCTGCAAGATAGTAGATCTCGGAGTTCGTAGACGTCCAGGAGAGACGAGGATGGATCGTAGTGTGTCGAGAAGAACTTCCTTGAAGCCATAGTCTTTTAAGGAAGTCATATTCAGAATTATAGAGAAAGCCTGTCTAAGAGCCAAACGAGCATCTGCCAAGGCCAAGTCAAGAATCGTAGACCACACTCGGAGTCGTAGAGTCTACTGATCATAACAGAGGTACAAATCGTAGTCGAGCCAGATCAGACGAAGACAGCAAGATTAAAGACAGAAATCGTAGAGTGTCAAGATCTGATCTCGGAGTCGTAGTGTCTGCAGAACCCAAGTTAAATCGTAGAGTGCAGAACTAAGACTTCAACAGAAGTGCTCATAATGCCAAGGCAGAATCGTAGAGTAAACATGATTCTCAATAAATGAGCACTCCCAGAATATCCAAAGGATGAAGCCTCTGGTCTGAGCTGCAAAGATACATTCCACCTTAAGGAAACTAAAGAGCACTCAACGAATGGCTTTCAAGCTAACAGAAGATCTAAGCACTAATCCAATCAGCATCCAGATTGAGTTGTGAAGCCATTCAACACGAAGTCTTCCACAAGTCAATCAGAAGATAACTTAATTATGAGTGACTGGCTAAGGAAAGTCAGCAAGAGCAGTGAACTGTCAAGAGAACGGAAGATAACAATCTTGGGGTCAACCAGGATCGTAGTGTTTGCCAAACAAAGCAGGAACTGATGCAGTTTACACAGAGATACTGGTTAGCTTTTGAAGAACAAGGCAAAAGTGATTAAGCATGGGTCAGTCCATTAATGATAAGTGAACGGGAAATCACAAGGAGAAAGCGAGCTGGGCATGCCACAAATCTAATATATCTTGCTATTCAGAAGAGACCAGAACCAGGAGTCAAGATATCAGATCCTGAGATCAGTCTAAGCAAACAGGAGTGTTGAAGCACTGCACAAGTAAAGGAAGAGGTGTTCTAAATTAAAGATCCAATGAACACTCTTCAGGATCATAGTGTTGTCTCAATCAGTCAATGAGCAACATTCAACAAGACACACTACGATCAGGACCAAGAATTTATGCATCAGAATCGTAGAGTTCGGTCATCTGAAGATTGAAGCATTGGCAACTGTTCAATCTGAAGACTGATATTTAAACATTGCTAATTGAGAGCATCGATGCAAATGGACTATTTCTGATATTCTAATCGAGAAGTCAAAAAAAAGAAATAAAGATGACTACTTGCCTAACATGGAAAGGTGATAACTTTAAGATGGTAGGTAAGGTAGCAAATTGTTGTGTTAATAAATTCATAAAAGAGCTGCCATGTCACATCACGCAGTCTATACCAAATAACTCAAGATATACAAAGCAATTTAAATAGCTTTCAATGGCTATATTCTAACGGGAAGATTGGGAAGGAGTATATATCAGCCAGAGCTTCAAAGATCAAGGGTTATTGAGTTGAAAGGATCGTTGAGTTATTGGAATACTATATTGTTAACTCTACGAGTTCCACCAGAACTGAACACAACAAGTCTCAATGGAAGTGAGACTACGAAGGTGGAAGTGAAGCAGAATTGAAGAAGGATTTGAATAGACTAAAGCTTCACTCAACAAGGATGAGAATGCCACTGAAGATGGTAGCTAAGCTAAGAGCCGAGAAGGCCAGGAAGATAGCATTCAGAAAAGTGGTAGAGCACAAAAAAGATCTAGAGAGCCACTCAACGAATCACCTTGAACCAAAAGCTAAAATAGAAGAGATGCAGAACCATGTTTGTAGATCATTCAAGAAGGGTTCAGGGAATGCTAAGTGCCAGAAGAAGTCTACCAAAATCTCAGAGACTTAGCAAACCCAAATGCTGATGGTGCGCAGCTGACATCGAATAAAGATGAGATGAAAAGTATGAAGATCAGCTGCACCAGAGAAGAAGTGGTCCAGACTATACGCAAAATGCAAAGAGGACCACGCCAAGCTGCTAAGTACAAAAGATGTTCAAGCTTGAAGACATCTTAACAGCAAAGCACCAACAATAACTACAACAACAACAAGTAGCCAGGGCCTAAGGGGTCCTTGTCTGAAGGGACTAAATGAAGTTCCAAGCCTGCTGGGCTTAAAGAGTTCTTAGTGAACTAGAGGAGTTCTAAGCCTACTGGGCTTGAAGAGTTCTTAGTGAACTGAAGTTCCAAGGCTGCTGACCTTGAAGGAATCTTAGTGATTCAGGGTGTTGCCCTTCCTTAGTGGAATTCCTGCTTGTTGAAGCAGAAGAGTGGATTAGGAGCTTGAGTCTCTAAACCACTTAAAATCCCTTGTGTCTTTTACATTCAGTCATTTACTTTTTGTCATTTACATTATGTACCTAACTGCTATAAATGCTATGTATGTATTAACTGCTTACAACTTAACTAACTCTACGAACAATGTATGCATGTTCATGAATATATCAATGAAGGGGATCTTTTGTTTATTCCACTGTGCTTAAAAAGATTCATATGTTTGTCATGTGCCAATTCATTAGCAATACAAAATAAACAAGAAAAGTATTTGAGAATAAAAAGGATCTATTCAACCCCCCTTCTAGATCTATTGTGTGCCTACTGGGAACTAACAGGGTCTATGTGCAATTATCTGGAAGTAGTTTTATGCCTCGTTTGCATCTATAGATAAAGGGTTTGATTTGTATAAAAGTTCAATTTTAAGTAAGATATGGCAGTGATGTTTTGAAAACAGGTTTTCAAACCCTTATGCTAAATAGTAATTGAGGCCTTTGATACTTCCATTTTATTCCGTATTCAGCTTGATTAATTTTATTTTCGATATGTGAAGCATCTTCGAGAAAATAAGATATGTAGCAGTATCGGACTCCTTATAGGCATGAAAGCCATCCAAGGATGTTCAGACACCATAGATAATTTACAAGCTGACGGCACATCTGAAAAGTGTCCATCGTGGAAACCAGATCTAGATCCGCGAGCTGAATCTTAGACCTCATAGCTTCTAGGCTCACATGATTGATAAATATTTACAAAAAATAGAAAGAAAACTATATTTAAATAAATCTAAGCCATTCTAGCTTCAACGGTTCCAATTTATTCACTTTTGAACCGGTTAAAAGTTAGAGATGACTAAATTTAGATAAATCTAGTCCACAGGCTGGAATATTAAAGATCTACATTGCGAAAGCAATTAAAGCATATATTTCAAAGCAGTAAATATATATATAAAAATGATCAACTGCCACGAATTTGAAATCTAAGCAGGACTATGGAATGTAAATATATATATATATATATATATATATGTATAAAAGTAGTAAAAGGCCAAAGTGAACTCCAGGCCAAACTGGAAATGTAAAATATATATATATATATATATATATATATATAAGTGAGTAAAAGCCATGTATCGACATTCTGGGCGTAACTAATCAGTGAGAATCTTGATATATATGTATATATATATATATATATATCAAAATAGTAGAAAGCTTAAAAATATGAAAAATCTGACAGTGGGATGCCAAGAAGACTTCAGACCGCTTTTAAAGCTTGAAAACTTGGTTTCCGCAGGTTAAATTTTGATACGTCATAGAATACGAGCTTACAAGTGTTTAGAAAGAAGAATAAAAAAGTTTGGAGAACTCTAGAAGAGGTTAAGGGCTGAAATGGATAGATTTTTCTCTCTTTTCTTCTTCTTTTTTTAAATGGATGGTGGGGGGTCTATTTATAGACCAAATTGGGCTGTGGTCAACCTTGGCATTTGTGGGGTCTACCTACGGTACCGTCTGGTTACCCCTAAGCCATGGGTCCCATTATCTCGAAGTACATGCACTCGGACAACGCATTGTTCGCTTGAACCTTCATAACTTTTAATTCAGGCATTCGATGGAGGCTTGTTGTACCTTTACAGAAAGTCATTGACGAGAGCTATACAATGACATGGGATTAGATATTTTTTGAATCTAGGATGATGGGTCCATAACAAAATCTCCAAGTCTTTGTAGTCTATCTGTTGAGCTACCTTGTGCAGTTTTCACTCGGGAATTAAGTTATGGTTCTTACAGGACTTCTTTTGAAGTGTTGTGAGATGCTTTGAGTTGAAATGAGGTAAGTTGATGTTGAGTTGGTAAAATGATCATTTTGCCCCTTCCGGGGTTGTCTCCGACTTTGATGCAGTTGTAGCCGTCTTTTCTCAGGATTATCTACGAGATGGGCCTACTGTTAACTCTGACAGTTCTCAAGGTGATTGACCTCCTGAGGTTGGTTTGACCTCCTAGGGTTAACTTCAGGCTTTGAACTAGATCCCCCGAGGTTATCTCTGGGGTTGGACTTGATCTCCCGGGGTTATCTCCGGGGCTTGGAATCGTTGTCTCGGGGTTATCTCCGGGACTAGATGGGATCTCTCTGGGTTATCTCTGGGGTTGAACTGGATCTCCCGGGGTTATCTCCAAGGCTGGAGTTGATCTCCCAAGGTTATCTCTGGGGTTGAACTGGATCTCACGGGGTTATCTCCAGGGCTGAACTGGGTCTCCCAAGGTTATCTTTAGGATTGGATTTGATCTCTCAGAGTTATCTCCAAGGCTAGAGTTAATCTCTCAGGGTTATCTTCGGGGCTGGATTAGATCTCCCGGGCTAATCTCCGGGGCTGGAGTTAATCTCTCAAGGTTATCTCCGGGGTTGGAATTGTTGTCCCAGGGTTATCTCCGGGACTGAACTGATTTGACTTCCAAGGTTGTATCTGGAAGACGATTCTGCCCTCCTACATGGTTAGTTGCAGGAAAGCAAAATTTTGAGTGTCTACAGATGCCCCTCTTTATCATGTGTATATAATGTAATGACATGGACAGGATAAAGATTACTAGACACTTGAAATATGACAAGATTAAGATGATGCAATGCAATACAGCATGATGTGATGTTATGCTGAATGTTTCTTTTGTTGGAATAATTTCTAATGGGATTCTATAATTGCTTGCTCCCGCTGCTTCTGTTGGGGGATGGAGTTGTTAATGATGGTTTCCCTTGCACTGCTTTGATGTCTACTCAAATGGTATTCCACAAAGCTTTCATCATTGGATCTTTCCCGATGCTACGCTCGGGTTATCGCCAGCAGTTTGAAATGTCCATCAGAGCTATTTGAGCCTGATTCGATGACAAGTTGTAGAGATATTTTCAAGATCCTTGCTTTGGAAGTTTTCTAATGGGTGAGACCATCGGAACCAACGTCCTTGATCTGTTGGATGTGCTTTCCATAGAAGATGCTATTCTCTTTTGCGAATGACTCTCGGGGATTGTTGATGTTTTATCCTGATAATAACTTGGCTTGGTTGCCATCATTGGATGTTTCTTGCCATTACGTTGGCATTATCACCATCACTCTGACTTTTTATCAAGTTGATGTTGATAGCTCCACTTGGTTCTTGTTTTCAAAGCATCTTCACAATACTCGCTCGAAATGAAGTGTTGTGAAGGTTGACCATCACCGACTTTCCTCGGTGCCTACTTTCACAGTAGTTTACAATAGTCTAGAAATCACTGAGTCTTCACGGTGTCTCGACCAAGAATCTGTATAACAGATTCCATCATCGGTCCTCGTCGATGAAGATGGTTTTCCATGGTTTGCATCATCAGACTTTTCTGACGCTTTGCTAGAGTTGTCTGATGAGTGGGTTTTATACCTATGAATTGACTCCTGATTTGGACTTAAACATTGTTGATCATGTCTATTTCTGTACAGTTTTAATAAATAATCCACATCATCCCTGCACTACGGCCAAGGATATTCATTAGTATCACAACCACAAATTATCCATGCACTATGGGCCAAGGATATTCGTGTATTCATCAATGGTCATAATCATGCCAACAACTATCCATCAATGCACTACGGGCCAATGAGGACTTTTACCACATCATTTGTAATATTATGGTCATGATTATACCGAATAATCCTCGGTCATAATCATACCAAGTCCATCTATGCACTCTGAGCCCTGAGATGACTTTCAACATAATATAAACATGAGGATGATGAAAATGATATAAGAATTCAATAAAACAAGTTCAAGAATTAATTTATCCAGGAACCAATAACGTCCAAATTGTCAACATGATACTTCTTTGTAGATTAAAATTCAAGAATGCTCAGAAGAATATTTCCATGAAAAGATACTGGATGAAGTGCAAATATCAAGGATATTCCACTAATTTCATGGAGTATGAAGTCAAAACTTTAACCAACCGAGTATAATAAAGAATGGAATAACAAAAGAAATCACCGTGCATGCGATAGACCATACGTAAAAAGGTTATTCCAATAATAATAATAAATAACAGAATTGTGTCATGCGTAAACGCATGCACGAGGATATTCCAACGAATAATAAATAAATAAAAGAACCAAAGTTAGAAGCGAAATTCGCACCAATAGGATGTTCTAACAGAATAATAAATAACGGAACCAGGTCATGCGTAAATGCACAGACAGGATGTTCCAACAGAATAATAAAGAATGGAATAACAGAAGAATTTCACCATGTATGCGGTACTTCGCATATACAGGTTATTCCAACATAATGATAAAGAATCGAACAACAGAAGTTCTCTTCATGAATATGAAAGAAATAATACCCCTTACCTTAGAACAAACTGGATATAGGAGTAGTGAAGTAGCAGAATACTTTTCTTATTTCTCTCTATAGTTTTTCTCTAGAGTTTCAAAGTGAATTCGTAAGAAATAATGAAGGAATGAGCTTCATTTATAGGAGAATGGACCTAATATTAACTAATTCTGAGCGGTCAGTATTGATTTACTTTTTAAGCAGACGGTCAGATTGGTTTACTATAAAATATTCTAATAAAATAAAATCTTTTAAATAAAATATAATATATTCTATTTTCCATAAAAAACAAAACTAATAAAATATATTATATATATAATAAAAGTTACTCCCTCCTGACTTTCCTTCCCCCAAATCCCACCCGTGACATTTCATCACATGGCATATATATATATATATATATATATATATATATATATATATATATATATATCAAAAAAAACAAAACATATATTATATATATATATACATTTCATGCCTTCATTTTTCTTCTTACATTCCCGTGACATTTGAAATTTCTCCACCCATATGTCCTTTTCAAAGACGTGGGTCCCACCATAATCATATATATAATACTTATATATATATATACTGAATAATTTTCTACCGATTATTTTGAAAAATGGGTAAATGGGGGTCCATAAAATAAACAAAAGTTACATCAAATACTTCATAAAAAAATCCCTTCAATATTTTTAACAACATTTATCATCATTATTATAATTCACAATATTAATCAACCAGGTTGTTCCCAGGAAAGAAGGGCTTTCTAGTAAGGATTTCTCCCTATTGGCGCGCAATTAGGTGACCAAACCTCTCCTTGGCAGAACTTCTAGACATCGTTAATATTGTAAATAATAATATTAATAACTTTGTCGTCTCAATTATTGATTTAATAATATATAAAATATTGACAATAATTGAATCAATTAACGTGAGATACTATGCAACAATTACTGTAGCAATAATTGAACAAAACTGAGTGACTTCTCACGTAAGCATCAATAATCAATACTGTGTGCTACTATGCAACAACTCGTATTACTGTACTTTTACTACCGACTAGTTCAACAGTTTTAACTGTAAAACTTTCGCCATTATTTTTATAAAATACTTTTGTCGTTTTCTCAATCCGATAATAATTCCGTTGTGGGGTCCACTAATGATTGTGTCGTCGTACGAATATTCCCTATTAAAATGAATATTCCCCTACCAATCGAATATTATATAACAACTTGCGTACTTTGCAAAATTTATAAATATTACCCACAACTATAACATTATATCAAATTCATTCCATAATATTTAAAAAATGATATTTATAAAAAAATCATCTTTATTAAAAAGTTGGGGTCTTACAACCTCCCCTTCTTATGAAATTTCACCCTCGAAATTAAGGTACGTACCTGGTATGTCGAAAAGGTAAAGATATCTTGATTTCATTTCAGACTCTAACTCCCAGGTCATTTCCTCAACATCGTGGTTCCTCCATAAAACTTTGACTTGAGGTATAACCTTGGAGCGTAGAATATGTTCCTTCTTATCCAAGATTTGAACAGGAACCTCTTCATACGTTTAATCTTCCGCTATTTCGTCCGGTTCTAACTCAATAATGTGGTTCGGGTCTTTCACATATTTACGTAACATGGATATATGAAAAACGTTATGAACACGAGACATAATTGGCGGTAAAGCGAGTCTATAGGCTACAGTCCCTACTCGATCGAGGATTAAAAATGGGCCAATTAATCGAGGATTGAGCTTTCCTCTCTTTCCAAATCTCGAAACTCCTTTCCATGGAGCAACACGTAACAACACATGATCTCCAATATCGAATTCCACGTCCTTTCGATGAAGATCAACATAACTCTTTTGTCAGTCTTGTGAGGTTTTTATACGTTGTCGGATCAATTGAATCTTTTCTATAGTCATACATACCAACTCCAGTCCCAACAACGTTGCTTCACCCACCTCATCCCAGCATACTGGAGAACGACACTTTCTTCCATACAACGCCTCGAATGGAGCCATGCCAATACTTGCTTGATAACTGTTGTTGTAGGAAAACTCCACCAATGGTAAGAACTTGTCCCAACTTCCCTTGAAGTCAAGGACACAGAGTCTTAATAAATCTTCAAGAGTTTAAATAGTCCTCTCTGATTGTCCGGCCGTCTGAGGATGATATGCCGAACTAAATCGTAAATCCGTGCCCATAGCTTTTTAAAAACTAATCCAAAATCGTGAAGTGAATCTTGGGTCTCGATCAGAAACTATGGATACTGGCATACCATGCAATCTTACAACCTTGTTTATGTACATACGAGCAAGACGTTCAAGTGTATAAGTTTCTCGTATAGGTAATAAATGAGCAGACTTGGTCAATCTATCAACAATGACCCAAATTGCATCTATGCTTTGAGAAACCTTGGTAAGACCAGTAATGAAATCCATGGTAATGTGCTCCCACTTCCATTCTGGAATTTCAAGTGGTTGCAATGGACCTTTTGGTACTTGATGCTCTGCCTTGACTCATTGACAAGTTAAACACCTTGAGATTACCAGCGCTATCTCCCTCTTCATATTTTCCCACCAAAATGTATGTCGAAGATCATGATACATTTTGGTACTCCCAGGATGGATTGCAAACGGTGTGTTGTGCACCTCCATCAAGATTTTATACTTTAACTCAGGGTCGTTAGGAACACAAAGTCTGGATTTGACTTGAAGTATTCCTTCTTCATCGATTCTTGCTTCTGGCATAGCCCCTTCTTGTACTTTCTTCCTCATATGCATCAACTCCAGGTCTGTAGCTTGAGCAGCTTTAACTTTATCGATTAAAGTCAAATCTACTCGTATATTCGCCATCATCACGTGGGTCCCTGGAGTCTTTATCTCTATCTCCATCCTTTGCAAATCATACAAAACGGGCCTTTGCGTTGACAATATCGCACTTGTACCCGCATATGATCTTCTACTCAATGCGTTAGCTACCACGTTTGCTTTTCCAGGATGGTATTGGATGGTATGATCATAATCTTTCAATAGTTCAAGCCAACGTCGTTGTCGCATGTTGAGTTCCTTTTGAGTAAAGAAATATTTGAGGCTTTTATGATCCGTAAAGATCTCCATTTTCTCCCCATACAAGTAATGCCTCCAAATTTTAAGTGCGAAGACAATAGCTGCCAACTCTAGATCATGACTAGGATAATTCCTCTCATATTCTTTGAGTTGTCGAGAGGCATAGGCTATGACTTTCCCATGTTGCATGAGAATACATCCTAACCCTTTGCCGGAAACATCCTTTGTAAATGACAAATCCTCCGAGCCGGATGGTATTGCCGAGCAGTCTTTGAAATGAGTCTCCTCTTGAGTTCTTGAAAACTCTTCTCACATTCCTCGTTTCAACCGAATTTTGTATCTTTCCGAGTCAGCTGAGTTAAGGGAGTAGCGATTCAAGAAAACCCTTCTACTGAATCTCGATATAAAACCAACTAAGTCGAGAAAGCTACGCACTTGATCATCGATTTAGGTTGCTCCCGACTTTGAATAGCTTCAATCTTTGCTGGGTCAACAGATATTCCATGACTTGATACCACGTGCCCAAGGAATGCTACTTCCTCAAGCTAGAACTCGCATTTCTTCAACTTGGCATAAAGCTTATATTCACGAAGCTTTTGGAGTATCAGCATTAAGTGTTTCTCATGATCTTCACGGCTTTTGGAATAAATAAGAATGTCATCAATAAAGACGACCACAAAGTGATCCAAATATTCCTTGAATACTCGGTTCATCATATCCATGAAGGCAGCAGGAGCATTAGTCAATCCAAAAGACATGACTAGGAATTCATAATGCCCGTACCGAGTTCTGAAAGTAGTCTTTGGAATGTCAACGGTTCTAATCTTCAATTGGTGATATCCAAAATGAAGATCAATCTTTGAAAAGAATTTGGCGCCTTGCAACTGGTCAAACAGGTCATCAATACGTTGCAATGGGTACCAATTTTTGATTGTGACATGATTCAACTCCCGATAATCAATACAAAGTTGCATACTCCCAACTTTCTTCTTCACGAATAGAACAGGAGCACCCCAAGGAGAGGTACTAGGACAAATGAAACCAATGTCTAACAATTTTTGCAGTTGGGTCTTTAACTCCTGAAGTTCAATAGGAGCCATTCGATATGGGGCTTTGGAAATAGGTTTTATACCAGGTTCAAGGTCGATACAAAATTCAATTTCACGCTCTGGGGGTAGGCTAGGAAGTTCTTCAGGGAATACGTTAGGAAATTCATTAACAATAGAAATATCATTCAAAACTGACGTATTTTTGTTTAGATCCGTGACATGAGCTAAGAATGCTTGACATTCGTTTCTAAATAAACGAATAGCTTTATGGCTTGAGATGATAGTGATTGATTTTAATGGTTTGGTTGCTTGAATTCGCATAATAGGTTGGTTAGGAATATGAAAGCTAACAACCTTACAAAAATAATTAATTTTTGCATGATGAGTAGTTAACCAATCAATCCCTAGAATTACGTCAAATACAAGTATTTTCAATGAAATAAGATCGACAGGTAATGTGAGGGTACCGATTTGAACCAAACAAGACTTATAAACAGTGGATGTAATGAAGGTTTCTCCCAATGGAGTTTCAACAGATAAGTCAAAGTCTAATTTCTCCGGAGTCATATTTAAACGTTGAGCGTAAGTAGGAGAAATAAAAGAATGGGTAGAACCAGTATCAAATAAGGTATAAACTTCGCTAGAGATTATAATAAGCTTACCCTTGATGATCTCATTCGGGTTCCTTGCTTTCTGGGAGGTCACGACAAACGTTCTCCCTTGCACTACTGGCTTTAACTTTTTTGGGGCATCCTTTGGTGCCTCCATCCTAGCTGAACTTGTCTTCGGTGAATGACAAAATTGAGCTAGGTGACCTTCTCTTCCACAATTATAACATGATTTGGATGGCATCGCGCAGTTTGGACTGATGTGTCCCTCCCCTCCGCATTTGAAGCGTATGATAGGTGGTCGTTCTCCTTCCTTAACAACGGGTCTTTGGTCGACGCGTCTTTCCATCATTGTTGAATCTCCTCTTCTTGAAATGTCCATTCTTATTATTTTGGCCATGATTACCACCGAAGTGGTTACCATTTCTGGCATGTTGATTCCCTCCACGCTTATTGTCACCGCTTCAATGACTGCTATCACTAGTATTATCATTTTGCCGACTGCTCTCTTTTGGTTGGGTTGACTCATTATCGCGCTCCAATAACTGAGCCCTATTAATAACATCTGAATACAAAAACAGTTTATGAGAGATAAGATATTGATGTATCTCAGGTTTTAAACCTCTTAGAAACATTTGTGTCATTCTCTCCTCATTATCAACCAAATGGGACGCAAACCGGGATAACTCGGCAAACTTGGCTTTGTACTACGACACGGTCATGTTGTTTTGCTCCAGCTTGATGAACTCTACCTCTTTCATGTGACGAATACTTTTGGGAAAGTACTTGTCGTTGAACAATTCTTAGAACTTCTCCCAAGTCATCTTCAGTGCGGCAGGTTGAGTATGTTTTACAGATTCCCACCAGTAATCTGCCTCTGCATGCAACATGAAGGTGGAAAAGGGAACCTTTTGCTCCTCGAAGCATCCCAAGACATCAAATATCTTGCAGATCTGCTTTATCCACATCTCCGCCTTAAATGGTTTTGGCTCTCCAAAAAACTCCGGTGGTCCCAGTTCCTTGAACTGCTTAGCGGTGACCGTCCGAGAGTTACTAGTGTTTCCACCTGCATTTTGTACAAGAGCCACTCTTACCTGATGTTGAATGAATTGCATAAAGCCTCTGAACATTTCATCGTTCATCATCTGGTCAGTGTTGTTGTTTGCCTGAGGATTGTCGCCTTCCTGATTCACATTATCCTGATTATTGATCTGTGGAGACTCAACGGTCTCCTGTGCTCCATTGCTAATCTCAACATTCTCAGATGCCATTTTCAAATACTGCCACAAAACAAAGGTTAATTGACATGCAATATATTATCCCTATACTCTAACCGACCAATTAAATGCCAAATAAACTTAGGTAGGTCATACTAGCGAAGGAATTCCCCGTCTCTCCCCTCCTAGTTCTTGTCTCACATCTCAGCCAGGGATCATATCTCTAAGCTTTGATACCAACTATGATGCCCCCAAAATAGGTATACATCACCCATCTTGAGTCTCCAAATACATGGTACAAAATTCAAATACAACTTAATTATACAACAGTCATGTAAAATACAACAAAATATATGCTGTGAGTTTTAATACAAATATTGTCATCTAGACAATATCCACACTCAATTGAGTCCTCATTACATTTATTATCACACTATTTAACAGAATAGTGAGGACTACTAATGCTATTATCTGGACCGTCACTCCGTTCCCCGACTAGTCCCTGCTACATTCTCATTTCCTAAAGAGAACAATGAAAGTAAAAGGGTGAGCTCAACTAGCCCAGTAAGAAATATTATGACTAAGATAATGCAGAATAAATTATCGTTACCCTTCAACAGTGTTAAACTGATACAATATAACAAACATCAAGTTTAACTGCAGCGGAACAAGTAATCCATTAAAAGAGTCAAGTAGAAAATAAAATCTACTATCTTCTATGATTTAAAAGGTTTTAATCACTTTTTCATTTGGGACTCGACAATAAATAATCCACATCATCCCCCAGACTTTCTGCCGAGGATATTCATTAGTATCACAACCACAAATTATCCACGCACTATGGGCCAAGGATATTCGTGTATTCATCAATGGTCATGATCATGCCAACAACTATCCATCAATGCACTACGGGCCAATGAGGACTTTTACCACATCATTTGTAACATTACGGTCATGATTATACCGAATAATCCTCGGTCATAATCATACCAAGTCCATCTATGCATACAAAAGCCACAAATGACTTTCAACATAATATAAACATGAGGATGATGAAAATGATATAAGAATTCAATAAAACAAGTTCAAGAATTAATTTATCCAGAACCAATAACGCCCAACTTGTCAACATGATACTTCTTCAGAGAGTAAAATTCAAGAATGCTCAAAAGAATATTTCTATGAAAAGATACTGGATGAAGCGCAAATATCAAGGATATTCCACTAATTTCATGGAGTATAGGAGTCAAAACTTTAACCAACTGAGTATAATAAAGAATGGAATAACAAAAGAAATCACCAGGCATGCGATAGACCACACAGAAAGGTTATTCCAACAGAATAATAAATAACAGAACCAGGTCATGCGTAAACACACAGACAGGATATTCCAACAGAATAATAAATAAAAGAACCAGGTCAGGCGAAATTCGCACCAACAGGATGTTCCAACAGAATAATAAATAATGGAACCAGGTCATGCGTAAATGCACAGACAGGACGTTCCAACAGAATAATAAAGAATGGAATAACATAAGAATTTCACCATGTATGCGTTCGCATAGACAGGTTATTCCAACATAATAATAACGAATGGAATAACAGAAGAATTTCACCATGTATGCGGTACTTCGCATATACAGGTTATTCCAATATAATGATAAAGAATGGAACAACAAAAGTTCTCTTCATGAATACGAAAGAAATAATACCCCTTACCTTAGAACAAACTGGATATAGGAGTAGTGAAGTAGCAGAATACTTTTCTTCTTTCTCTCTATAGTTTCTATCTCAAGAGTTTCAAATGAATTAAGTAAAAATAATGAAGGAATGAGCTTCTATTTATAGGAGAATGGATGAATAATAACTAATTCTGAACGGTCCAGATTGATTTACTTTTAAACGGACGGTCCAGATTAGTTTACTATAAAATATTCTAATAAAACAAAATCTTTTAAATAAAATATAATATATTCTATTTTCCATAAAAACAAAACTAATAAAATATATTATATATATAATAAAAGTTACTCCCTCCTGACTTTCCTTCCCCCAAATCCCAATTTCATCACATGGCATATATATATATATATATATATATATATATATATATATATATATATATATATATATAAACAAAACATATTTTATATATATATATATATATATACATTTCATGCCTTCCTTTTTCTTCTTACATTCCCGTGACATTTGAAATTTCTCCACCCATATGTCTTTTTCAAAGACGTGGGTCCCACCATAATCACATATATAATACTTATATATATATACTGAATAATTTTCTACCGATTATTTTGAAAAATGGGTAAATGGGGGTCCATAAAATAAACAAAAGTTACATCAAATACTTCATAAAAAAATCCCTTCAATATTTTTAACAACATTTATCATCATTATTATAATTCACAATATTAATCGACCAGGTCATTCCCAGGAAAGAGAGGGCTTTCCAGTAAGGATTTCTCCCTATTGGCGCGCAATTAGGTGACCAAACCTCTCCTTAGCAGAACTTCTAGACATCGTTAATATTGCAAATAATAATATTAATAACTTTGTTGTCTCAATTATTGATGTAATAATATATAAAATATCGACAGTAATTGAATCAATTAACGTGAGATACTATGCAACAATTACTGTAGCAATAATTGAACAAAACTGAGTGACTTCTCATGTAAGCATCAATAATCAATACCTTGTGCTACTATGCAACCACGCATATTACTGTACTTTTACTACCGAGTAGTTCAACAGTTTTAACTGTAAAACTTCCACCGTTATTTTCATAAAATATTTTTGTCGTTTTCTCAATCCGACAATAATTCCGTTAATGGGGTCCATTAACGATTGTCTTGTCGTCTGCATTTAATATTTCTGTTAAAATGAATATTCCCACCAATCGAATATTATATCAAATTCATTCCATAATATTTAAAAATGATATTTATAGAAAAATCATCTTTATTAAAAAGTTGGGGTCTTACAACCTCCCCGTAGAAGCGAAAATGAAGAAGAAGAAAAGACTTTTGATATGATTGGAACTCTGTAGCTGCGTGGATGGAACACTTTTGCATGGATTAAAACTATGTTGGGCGTCGTTTTATTAGTGTTTTACATGACTTATGCTAGGATATAACCGAACATAATAGAGATCAATAAGAAGAATCAATTAATCATACTTGGAGCCCTAATTTTCTGAAGGACATTGGAGGAACAAATTTGAAGGTCAAGATCACGAATTTTAGTGAGGATAAGGGTGGTGTTTTTTATTATTTTTTGTCTTTCAATTCGAATTTTGTAATTGGGATGATGAATTTCTCTATCTTTTCAGTGTTTAATTCGTTTATGATGAACTAAATTACTTTTTAAGCTTGCAATGGATCTGTAGTGTTTAACAATGATTGTCATGCCTTAATTTCAGTTTAATAGTACTATCAATTCAGGTTATCTTTTATGATTCGTACTTAATTTATGAATTTCTTGATCGCCAATTTTATGTGGATTTGTATGGACTCGAGAGATGATGTATGAATCTAGACCTAATCACAATAGCATGTGTTCTTAAATTCTGTGTTTTAATGGAATCTTGATGAATGTTTAGGATAGAGATATACCTAACATCGTATGTAATCGTGTAAAGAACTCGTAACTTAAACCTTCTTTGATTTTAATTCACATAGATATATAGTGAATTTGTTAATTAGGGTGTTTGGCTTAATTCTATCAAATTGTGGATTTAAGTTAATATGGTGTTAGTGCATTGAGAGGTGGCTAACTCTACTTGAGTGTTATAGATTAATAAACTGAGATAGTAAATTAAACTGGAATAAGGTGTGATAATTGGAGTGAAACTTAAGGTGAAGTTGTAAGCCTAATTCTCCAATATCTATTTGAAATTTACGGTTACTTAGTGTGTTGATTAGTTTGGAATTTTAGTTTCTTAGTTTTTATTAATTATAATCATTAATTGAAATAGTTTAATAAAATTGAAATAATATAAAACTGGTAATTGTTAGATTAAATTTCATACTAGTCTATGTGGGAACGATACTTTTCTCATCATTATATTACTTGTTGACCACGTATACTTACGTGTTGAGAATAATTAGATTGTACCCAACATTGTCGCCAGCGGCTTACAATATCAGATACTCTGATCTTCGTTGAAGTAGCTTTCAACGGATTATATCACCAAATATTTTCGATTCTACGATGGAGTTGTTGCCAACGGTTTGTAGTATCAGGGATGTTTAACCTTCATTGAAGTAGCCTTCAACGACTTACACCACCGGACCATTTCTGATGCTACGCTGGAGTTGTCACCAACGGTTTATAGTATCAGGGATGTCTAACCTTCGTTAAAGTAGCCTTCAATGGCTTACACCACCGGACCATTTTCAATGCTACGCTGGAGTTGTCGCCAACGGTTTGCAGTGTCAAGGATGTTCGATATGTCTACTGGGAATATCTTTCCGACGAATTACACCCCTGAACGAATATGGATGCTTTGATTGCAATCAAGACCCTTAGTTCATGGCATCAGACTTTCACGATGCTTTGACAAAGGCCGCTTTCAATAACTTTTATCATCGACCTTCTGAAACCCCCATCTAGGCGAATACCAATGACTTACATGTAGACTCACAGTTTGGTCTCTGAATTCAGGATTTCAAGCCCTTTCCACTCCATCGCGTAGCACCTTTTTCCCTAATTTAACTTTTTAGCTTCTGGGACCTCTGTTGCAACTCAAATTTGATCAGGCTAGAGGGGTTGGGGACCACCCAGGGTAGTCGTAAATAGACCCACGGCTGTCACGGGTTGACCCGTGGCCATCTGTGGCTACATATACTCCCTCCCATCCCTTTCATAAGTTATTTTCAAGTTGAAGCCACACAAAAAAATCAGAGATTTTTCTTCAGATCTACTAAGTTCGGGCAGCTTTCTGCCAAATTCGTCACCGTACAAACGTTTTGCACTATTCAGGTAACGTTTACATGTTTTCTTTTCCAATTTTGATCGCTACAATGTTAGATATCATATAGAATGCTTCTAAACACATATTTGTCGATATGCATGATCATATGACTTGATAAAAATTATTTAACGCAGTAAATGTTAATCTTTTACCATGCTAAACGTATTGATGTGAAAAAATTTAACTTTTGAGATAGTCATTTGGAACCCTTTTTTGCTATTTTTCATCCTATTTGAGGACAAATGAGCAAATGTTTCCAGTAAAGCACACCTAGCAATTTTGGTTGCCATGGTTGAACTAATTTTGATGTTTTTTCATGCATATAAGATGTTCATGACTTTGGGTTGGTGTGTTACTGAATGGCCACCTAGTCATGCCTATGTGCTTGTGGACAATCCATTTTACAAAGGAGACTCGAGAAATTTTTTCATGAGTCTGGGTATTTAATGAACATGCAATTTTAACTCTATTGTAGACGTATATTAAAGCAATGCATGTATGCATGAAGCTATAATGTGAATTTAATAAGCTTTAGTTTAGAATTTACTTCACCCTTTCTAAGGTGATTTGGATACTTTTGTCCAGATTATGGATCCAGATCAGCCGAGTAGCTCTCGTAGGGCCTCTTCAGGTGTGACGAGGAGAGCTTCAGATGTTCCTTAGCTCGCTTGACCGGCTGACCTCCCGGTTGACTAAGTCGATTATTAGCCCTATCCCAAGTTAAGAGACCCATTTATCGAGGATGAGGAGGAGGACGTTCCCATTGTGGATCCTGCTTCTTCTTCTTCCATTCCCCGCAGGGAGCTTCCAGCTATTAGTATGATGATTCCATATCTTCTGGATGATTTGAGTCGTCATCCCTCGATCTATCTTCATGTGAATGAGGTAATAACTATTTCCATGTTCCTTTTCCCACTTTTGGGGGCAAGGGTTTTGATCTTGATTTTCAATTTGATCATGGGTTCCCGCTTTCTACATGAATTTCGAAGGATTTGGTTGAAGATCTGATCTCTGCATGCAGGACTCTCCATTCAGTCTTTGGGAGATTATTCATGCATGGAGCTTCGAGGCTTTCTTTTCCATCCCCACCATCATTGTCCCTGGGGTTTTCTCAGGGCTTCGTCTGAGCACTAGTTTCAACAGACCCAGTCTCTCTACTTGCTAGATTGTGAGGTGATGATGACACTGATGGATTGGAAATTCATCACTGGGTTGGAGTTTACAGGGGTGTCAGTGCCTTTGGTGGCTGACATTTTCCCGACTGCCGTTAGATCCCTTTCGAGAGACCCGGCCATGACTCTCAAGGGTCGGACTATCTGTTTTGGTCCCCTAAGTGTAGATTCCATGAGTGGGGCTCTGACTAAGCCTTTGCCCAATGATCCAAGGGTTAGACATTGCATCCTTTTGTGATTATTTATGATCATCATCAGGGGTTGTTTCCTAGAAAATAACTCCTCGACGGTTTCGTTCGCTTTAGTCAGCACCACTCAGGAGGTGGACCGTATCAGAGATTTTGATTTGGGCTCATACACCTTTGCCTACTTCCTTAGAGGGATGCGTCTACGCTTAGAGGGAGTGACGTAGGCTTGGCTAGGCTTTTACCCATTTTTACTGGTGAGTATTTTCTTTGGATTTTTTGATTTCCCCTCGTTTGGGTTGCCAGTTTTCCTGACTGAAGATATTTGATCTTTGCACTTGCAGTTCTGGGCCTATGAAAGGCTCCTATGTCTTCGTCCTGTTAGCACGTTAGGTCTAGAGACCTATCCCCGGGGATGGAGATGGCATCACTCCACTCTGGCAGAGGTTACCATAGCGGAGGGTTTCACCAATTCTCGCTTATAGTTGGAGTTGTTAACGTCATTACATGGGTTCCCTATTCTAAGGACCATTTGACAGTACGCTTTGAGGGTGGCTTCCCGACTGGTATCGAGTATGTATTGTCCACCCGTCGGATTCCTCTCCTGACCGACGAAGGTTGGGAGCTCTATTTAGGAGAGCGTGCTATTAAAAGCAACACATGGGAGATACGCATTCTGTTCTTTCCTCCTGCCAGGCGACATTGGTCTTTATCTCAGCTGATCACCGAGATTACCTTGATGGGTATAAATGGATTTATTTTATCATAGGGTCCCTTCACTCAGGAGGCTTTTTACCGCTGGTGGCTCCCTCGCACCATTAGAGCTCAAACACGTGTCACACAGTTTATGGGGGATATGGTTCTTGGCTCCATCATGATGATGGATTAGATTGCATGCGTCTTAGTGCCCACTCACTAGACGCAGATTGAGAGTTTGACCCAGCAGCTGGACCAGACACATTTTTTCATCCGACATTTGGGCAGAGATCCATCAGATGTGGATTCTTTTGATCCTTCCAACTCTGGTGCTGGCCCTTCAGGTGGCCCATATTTTGATGGCTTTACCGGTGTCGATCCTCCATTGTATCGACCTGATATCCCTTCTGGCAGAGACCTAGTGACTCAGGAGGAGTTACATCAGATAGAAAGATTGGATGATGTGGACATCATTAATTTCTTTTGATGTATTTCTCGTTATTTCTTTTGATAGGCCTCTGTTAGATATTGGGTGGTTGTGTCCCATTTCTCGTTATATCTTTTGATAGGCCTTTGTTAGATATTGGGAGGTTATGTCCTATTTCCCTGTACTGTTTACTTTTAATTGTATACAGAGATGATGTATTAGATGATGATGTATTTAGGAATGTATAATGCTTTCTATTCTCCACATCATATTGTCATTTATTATTTATCATGATGCATGTATTATCTCATGGATATGCATTCCCAGAGCTGACTTTAGCATTGACCCCTGGATGGTCTTATGATACTGTTCTATAGATGTCCTCATCCACTGTTAGTCGGATTGAACATACCTCACCCATGTTAGTGGCCTCTTCTTTGAGATCTTGGTATGGCAGTTTGTCTTCCCCAGATCAGGTGACAATTGATCAGTTGCTCAGGTACTCTATGACCTTCCTGATATTGTAGGTACTATTGGGCTTTGTTGAGGGCATGATATCTCATTGGATACTAGAGAGGTAGGTGTTTAGATTTGATATCCATGAGTTGACTCCTATATTAGAGGAGTATGAGCGTCTTACAAATTTGCGCTAGGATGGCTGTCGAAGATATAAGCCGACGTTTATGACCTTGATAGGCTTGAGGCGCAGAGTTGCCTTGGACGAGATTACCTCGGGCCATGTGGTGTCCATGGATTTTTTGATTGACTGATTTGGGTCATTGGATAGTTATCTACGATATTCTGGGGATTTCACCATTATTGAGGGTGAGTGGCATACTGCCCACGTAGATATTTTCTTGATGTGCATTGTGGCCTATCTGTATATGTCGTTGTACATGGATTATCTGGATATTGGCCTGATTACGGTAGTCTATGCTCTCAGGGAGGGTTACACCATCTTGCCAATGATCTTGGTAGAGACCTTGAGGTCGGCCACATTTTTCCATACCCATTCTATGGGGTTTTTCAGAGACAGTGTCTTCTTATTGTACGTGTGGTTTATGACACACTTGAGACCGATTGGCACATTCAGACGTCATGGGTATTGCTTTACTCATGAGATAGCCATGTCTTATTCCTTTCAGCCAGTTGAGTGTACATGCATAGCATCCTGGTCGGCCTTTTTGTCAGGGATTGAGGATCCTTTTGTCATTTTGCCTTGTTCAGGACTCAACTGTCCCTACAACTTTATTACTTATGCAATCGGTATGAACTATCTACCCCTGGCTGGTTTGAGAGGGGTGACCACATATCATCCACTAGCTTTCATGGGACAGTTTGATCAGTTTCAGGATATTCATCCCTTTGATGAGGCAGTAAGTTAGCAATTGTCATCTCGGCTTTTGTCAGCAGAGGACTTGACTAGGATTTATGATTGTTGGAGTCATCGAGAGAGGGATGAATTTTTGACTAGTCATCCAGGTCGCTCTTCGGAGTATTCTGCATGGCTGGAGGCAGATATTGAATTGGCTAGGGTTATTTCCTCAGAGCCGAGTATTAAGTTTGATGTTTTGGGACTGGTTTTTGAATGTGGTTGAGGTTTGAGCAAAGGATTTTGGCTTTCTTCTCTGAGGGTTCGACAGCACCATAGATAGATGTCTACGTACTCCTATTGATGAGGGGAGATCAGGTAGTTCCTGCTCTGCGATTTGGCTTTCCTCTTTGAGGGTTCGACCGTACCATAGATGGATGCCTACGTACTCCCATTGATGAGGGGAGATCAGATAGTTCTTGCTCTGTGGTTTGAGTCATTGAGATTTGAAGTTGACTGCACCATAGATGGCCTCCTATTTTCTCCCATTGATGAGGGGAGACCAGGTAGTTTCAAGTTTTGGTGTAGGGTTTGACATGTTGAAGAGTTGAAGGGGTTTTAACTTGGTTGAAATGGCTGGACCGCACCATAGTTGGCTGCCTACGTACTCCCATTGATGAGGGGAGATCAGGTCTTTCGTAGTTCATGCTTGGTATGAACGCTTAAAAGGTGTTTTTGAGTTTTTTAGGGTTTTTTGTAGGGTTAGACTGCATTAGAGTTGGATGCCTACGTACTCCCATTGATGAGGGGAGATCAGGTCTACGTAGTTTAAGCGGTTGAAAGGTGTTTTTGAGTTTTTTGGATTTTTTTAAAGGGTTAGACCGCACCATAGTTGGTTGCCTACGTACTCCCATTGATGAGGAGATTTCAGGTCTACGTAGTTCCAAGCTTGCATGAACTGGTTGAAAACATGAATTGATTTGATTGACTGATTGATTTCTTTTAACACCAGGATGTTAGCTTGCAGGTAACTTCAGACATAATACCTTTTCACAGTGTCTGAGTTGATAAGCTGGGAAAATTCTTCGCCGTCCATTTCTTGCAGTCTGAAGGCTCCTCCCATCAATACCTCCTTGATAATGAAAGGGCCTTCCCAGTTCGGGGCGAACTTTCCTTTATATTGATCTTGATTGGCAAGGATTTTCTGTTAGGTTTGTAATATTCATGAACGCAATCAAATTGTACAAATTAAGCAAAAACGTGATAAAATAGAGTTTTAAAATTTTACAAACCATATACTCGGATCATCCTTTATGCATAATTATTCATTAAACGAAAAGATAAAGAACAAGAATTAAACCCTTGAAGATTCGAGCTTCCTCAGGTACAAGTTCACCTCCAAATCCTTTCGCGTTCAACTTGAATCCACCGAGTTTGGTTCCTTCCTTTGATCAATGTTAGCCACCCAAGTGTTTGGCCTCTAGAGGTGATCCATCAAGGAAGAAGAAAGATTCAAGAAGATGAGTATTTTGCAAAATCCTAGTTTTTCTATCTCTCATAGAAGATGGTGTACTCTCCCAACAGTTGGAATTACGTATTCACGTATTTTGTAAAAGTGTCAACCACCCTCACCCATAATAAGACTCCTCTTATTTATAGATGTGGGCAACTCTTCTTAACAATTAAGGAATTGAGTTTTATTTTAATTAATTAAATTCCTTTAATTAATTAGGCTCCCAATCTTATTAGGAATAATTAATTAAACTCTTTTAATTAATTAACCTCCTAATCTTATTAGGATATTTGAGAGTACTTATATTAAATTAATTTTAGCTCTTTAGAAATTAAAATAATAATAATTTAAATAATATTAATAAGACACCTCTTATTAATTTATATATTTAATATTTCCAAAATATTAAATAATAAATATTAAGTTATTTAATTTATTCTATCACCATAGATGAAATTAAATACACTTAACATATTATTACAATTATGACATTAACTTCTTAAATAATTATTCTTTCTTTTAGGGTGTGACCCTTTAGGTTCTCCATATTAAACCGGTTGTGAATAAATCAATTAAAACAATTCTAATCTTATTTAAATAAATAAATTAAACTATTAATTTATTTACATAAATAATATTTATTCTACAATAGGGATAAGCCTCCCTAGTGATTAACGATTTTTCAGATAATATAGATTTCCACATTAATCATAAAAGAACCTTTGAATAAATAGTTACCGTACAATTCAATCCTTCTACCATACAATGTCCCAATTAAATATAAGACATGGAATTACTGTCAAGTCTTATTTTATTTAATTAAATGTATTTCGACTCTTAAATGCACAACTCCAAATAATCCTTTCTAATTTCATTTTGCCTTGGCCAAGGACTATTGGGTTGTCATTTATCGAATCACATAGGACATTTCTCTTCTTTTACTAGAAGCGGTAGATTCTTTATTGATCATACATTATCTCCATATACAACTTATTATACCCAAGCATACCCTTTGATATACCCTAAGGGTCTTAAGGAATAAGTCAAAGTATAACTCATCATACACAAGATACTATGATGATCTCAAGTCCAAGGATCACTTGTACTACTATCACTACAAGAATTCCTATTGACAAACAAGTAAAACTCCATTAGGTATTCCTTAGCGAGCCACGTTCAGTGAACTTATTCTCTAATAAGCACCTACATACTTGTTTTAGTGTCTCCACATAAATGATCATGAGATCAATTATTCTCATCCAATGAGCAAGCAACGTATGTACCAATCTATCCGGATTCACTAATCCCTAATTTAGTAATCCAACGATTGGGAACTATTATAGTTTTAAGCTTTCTAAGAATTTAGATCTCATTAGAATGATCATCAGCATTATTCTAAAAGCATTGCTTAAAACAATGGGTTTATCACATATTATAAAATAGCATCATATAGATAATTAAAAGCCTTTAATAAATTAATAATTTTTATTAATAAATGAATAAGATTGTTACAAAGTATATGCTTTATCATAAAACATGATTGGCTTGTGTGCATACTACTTTCATTTTCTTCAAGACCAAGTTATTTTCTTTGAACTGCTGTAGTCGGACTTTCTTGTTGTAGGGCCGAGCAATCCTTTATTGATATAATTGACCATGAAAGATGGTTGTAGCCCTCCTCTCCTTTATCAAAGATAATTGGTGGTACCGGTCTTACAACCATTAGTCTTCCACCATTTGAGCATCTATCAACACTCTTAAGGACTCTATTTCTACCTCTATGGGGGAGCACTGCTTCCATGCCATAGACCAATGAGTAGGGGGTAGCCCCAGTGGAAATAAGTCAGGCCATCCTTTGTGATTGGCGGATAACTTTTACATGATCTTCTTAATGTTCTTATTTAGCCGCTTCAACAGCACCATTCATCTTTGGATGATAAATGACGGAGTTGAGATGCTTGATATGGAATTTTCTACATAATTCCTCCATCGCCTGGTTGTTGAGATTCTTGGCATTGTCCGATAAGATCACCTCTAGTTGTCCATATAGACAAATGACATTATTTCTGATGAAACCAATGATTACCTCTTTGGTGACTTTGGGAAAAGAGGCTGCTTCCACCCACTTGGTGAAGTAGTCGATAATGGTAAAGATAAATCAATGACTATTGCTGGCTTTGGGCTCGATTGGCCCGATCACATCTATTCCCCACATTGAAAAGGACCATGGTGAACTCATACTATGGAGTTCACTTGGCGGAGCGTGGATGGCATTTGGTTCATTTCTTGAGAAATCCATTACAGCTGAGGGTGGTAGTAAATCAATGGGTTTCTATAATAAGGACAAGAAATATAAGGGGAAAATGGAAGGATTAGTCAAGACAGAGGGTAGTAGCAAATGGAACAAGAAAAGGAAATGGGAAAATTTTGGAAATAGTGGTAATGTTCAAAGGGAGCAATAGAGACAGAAATCTAAAACTCATAAAACATGTGGAAAGAATTATTTTGGAATATGTCTGAAGGGAAAAATGGTTTGTTGCAAGTGTGGATAGGAGGGAGACATCTCTCCTAACTGTCCAAATTCAAAGAAAAGTTTTGGGCGTTTTGTTTGTGGATTAATGGACCACTTTACAAAGAACTGTCCAAAGAAGAGTGTAGATGGAGGGAGCAGTGGTAAAGGAAATAGTGGTAGCAATGGACTTACAATTGGGGCAGCCACACCAAATAAATCAACAGCTAGGACCTTCAACATGACAGCAAAGGATGCGATGGCATCAAAGGAGGTAGTTTCAGGTATTGTTCCAATCAACAATATAAATGCATATGTGTTGTTTGATTCTGGAGCATCCTATTCTTTTTTATCGTATAAATTCGCTAAGTGTTTAGAAAAACCTTTAGTGAATTTAGAAACTCCCATGAACATAGAAGTGGTCAATAAGGAAATAATTCATGTAGAGCATATCTATAAGAATTGTTGCGCTAAGATAAGAGAACGAGATTTACCGGTAGATTTGATTCTGATTCGATTGGGGGAGTTTGATATTTTGGGAATGGATTGGTTGTTCAAACATGGAGCAACAATTGATTGTCAAAAGAAGTCAGTAAGTTTAAAACCTTCAAAGTAGTCGAAGATAGTGTTATACGACAATAAATCGCCAAAGAAGTCTCGTTGCTTAACAATGATTCAAGTAAGGAAATTATTACAGAAAGGTTGTATGGGTTATCTCACTTATGTGGTGGATACACAATAGAAAGTAGCAAAGATTGATGAGATTACGGTGGTGAATGAAGTTGTGGATGTTTTTCTTGATGAGTTACCAAGTTATCCGCCAGACAGCGAAATTGAATTTGTTATTGATTTGGCACCTGGTACAACACCAATTTTGAAGGTACCATATAGAATGGATCTAGTTAAGATGAAGGAATTGATGATACAATTGTAGGACTTATTGGATAAGAAGTACATTCGACCGAGTGCGTCTCCTTGGGGAGCGCTTATGTTGTTTGTAAAGAAGAAAGATGGATCGTTGAGACTTTGTATTGACTACAAAGAGTTGAATAAAGTGATGATCAAGAATAAATATGTGATAACCCAAAAATTTATAAGAATTGTAAATAAGATCTCAAATAAATAAATAAAGGTTTAAAGAATAAAACCTAGATTGAAAGTACAGGAATGATTAAAAAAATTAATAAAAACCTATATGGTTTAATATCTGAAAGAATGTAAAGAGAATTAAATGGAAACGATAGAAAAGTTGAAGAGTAAGATATTACTAATTGATTAAGAATATGACAAGTCAAAATAATATATATGGCAAACCATATGATCATAGTAAACAAGCCTAATTATTTGATTATTAAGAGGACTTGTAAGGGTGACACAAGTTATTAATATGGTATTCTAAATTTAAGAATATGACCAAAAGATATTAAAATGTTAGATTTAAAAAAATTCATTATGTCAAGCTATTTGAAAAGGCTTATTGAATGTAGCAAACTAAATAAAGATGTTTTAATAGACGTTGAATTAAATGTCTAACCTAATATAAGAGAATATTAACTATTTATCAATGAAGTGAATACTTATGACTAATGAAGACGATGTGCATGATTGGAGGAGTAATTATTTAAAGTCCAAAGTAAGTGGACTAGAAACCCTAATTGAATAATTAGGGAAATATAAAATTTATGAGACATGTCCCAAACAATTTATTGGATAGCCCAAACTTGGGAGGAGTTTCTAAAAGCAAGTTAAAACTCAAAATTTGAGTTATAGATAGAATTTTGAAGCACAGACTGCTCGGTTGCGTTCGGAACGTCAAGTTTAGTCAGAAAAGACTGTAAACACGAAATGTGTTAGGGTTAACTTTTTGGTCAAAGTCAACAGTTGACTTTTATGGAGAAAAGTCAAAATCGGAGTTAGGAGTGGAATTTGCAGACGCGAAGGAGATATTGGAATCCAGAATGTCAAAATTAGTAAGAATAGACTCTAAACACGAAATGTGTCGGGGTTGACTTTTTGGTCAAAGTCAACAGTTGACTTTTATGGAGAAAAGTCAAACTTTAAATTCGGAAATGAATTTGAAGAAACGGATATGTCCACGATGTTGGGAGCATCAAGTTTAGTAGGAATCGACTATAAACTTGAAAATTTAATTTTTCAGGTCCAAAAGTCAAAGATGGGATTAAACACGCAAAATGAAAAAATAAAAGCGGAACCCACATGACTCAAATCAGCTGAGATTTCAGCACATGGGCAGTCACCACTTCTCACTAACTCCTACCTAATCCTAACCACTCCCTCCCTCTCCTAAATGATATATTACTTAGCTAAAGGAAAAAAGGAAACAAAAAAAAAGAAATATTTCTCTCCTTTTTACCACTCCACACCTGACCATGAGAAGGGAGGAAGAGAGGGAGTGGGCTGCCATGGATGAAGGGAAGGAGAGAAGAGAACAAAAAGAAATCAAGAGGAAGAAAGAAAAAAGTTATAAAACACTAACCCTTAAACTCTGTTTAATCTTGTTTTTATGGGAGTTTGATGAAACAGATCATGGATCATGGTAGATCCATAAGTATAAGAGCTATTAGGATTAATTAATATGTATTATGTTCGTTTATGTTTGATTAATCAAGAGATCATGGAAGACTTCTTACAAAGCATAAAGGTGAGAAAAAGACTGATTTTCTAGAAAATAGAACATGAAATTCAAACAATCATACCTCTCATTTTATTTTGAATTTTTGAGTGTGGTCAAGTTCTGGAATTAGATATATGAGTCTTCTAACTTCTCCAAGTGGAATCACCGTAAAAAAAAGTTGTAGATTTTTGTATGGACCGTTTTTGGTAAAGTAGGCAAAATTTGGGGAAAAAGCCCTAAATATCAGCCACTTTAAGGCACTACCATTTGAAACCTACAAATTATTTTTGAGATCCGAGTGTCAGGAATAAACATGTGAATGATATTCCTATTTATATATAATTTGATTATGATATATATATATATGAATGAATATGCAAGTATGCTTGCATTAAGAAAAGTTGTAAAGTCCTCTAATAGATTATAGAAACATGTACAAGGACTTAGAATGAATTGATCAAATATGTTAGGTTGATCCTACATAAGCAAAACAATTCTGTAAAGTCCTTAAAAAAGAAATGATGTACAAGGACTATAAACATAGAAAGATCAAACATGTTAGGTTGATCTTATGATGTAATAGATAGGCTTGTCTCGATCGTTAACATCGCACTGTAAATCGTGATCTCGCCAAGAGAGTCAAGGATAACTCGAGAGCTATTGAGGCAGAATCGTAGTCTGCAAGATAGTAGATCTCGGAGTTCATAGACTTCCAGGAGAGACGAGGAAGGATCTTAGTTTGTCAAGTAAAGCTTCCTCGGAGCCGTAGTCTGCTGAGGAAGTCATGTTCGTAATCGTAGAGACGACTGCCGCTTTCTGTAAATAGAACATTTGCCAAAGTCAAGTCAAGAATCGTAGACTACACTCAGAATCATAGAGTCTACTGCTCGTATCAAAGGCAGAGATCGTAGTCGAGCAAGATCAGATGAAGACAACAAGCACAATGACAGAAATCGTAGTGTCAAGATCTGATCTCGGAGTCATAGTGTCTGCATAGCCGAAGCTGAATCGTAGAGTGCAGAGCTAAGACCTCAACAGATGTGCTCATAAAGCCAAAGAAGAATCGTAGAGCAAACACGATTCTCAACAATTGAGCACTCCCAAAATATCCAAAGGAATGAAGCCTCTAGTTGGTACTGCAAAGATACATCTCACCTAAAGGAAGCCAGAGAGCACTCAACGAATGGCATACAAGCTATTAGAAGATCTAAGCATCAACCTAATCAGCATCTAGATTGAGTTGTGAAGCCATTAAAGATGAAGTCTTCCACAAGATGATCATAAGAAGACTTGATGGTCGACTAAGGAAAGTCACCATGCGAGAGTTGTCAGTAGAAGATGACAACGATCTTGGAAGTAACCAAGATCGTAGTGTTTGCCAAACAAAGAAGGAACTGATGGAGTATACACAGAGATACTGGTCAGCCTCTGAAGAACAAGGCTAAAGTGATTAAGCATTGGGTCAGTCCATTGATGATAAGTGAACGGGAGATCACAAGGAGAAAGCGAGTTGGACAGGCCACAAATCTGAAGTGTCTTGTTATTCAGAAGGGACCAGAACAAGGAATCAAGCCATTAGTATCTGAGAGCAGTCGAAGCAAACAGAAAGTGTTGAAGCACTGCATAATAGAAGGAAGAGTTGTTCTACATTGAAGATCCAATGAACATTCTTCAAAGGTCATAATGTTGTATCTACATGTCAAATGAGCAAGTCAACAAGACACTACGATCAGGTCCAAGAAAGCAAGCATCAGAATCGTAGAGTTCGATCATCCGAAGATTGAAGCATTGGCAACGGTTCAATCTGAAGGTTGATATTCGGACAAGAGCTTATTGAGAGCATCGATGCAAAAGGACAACCTCAGATCGAGAAATCAGAAGGGGGAAATAATATCGTTGACCTTCTCGAGACATCAAAGTAACATCTCTGACGGGGTAGGTGAAACAGTAGACTACAGTGTCAGAAAGTCATGTCATGTCACATCTGCAGTCTGCACCAAACAACTCGAGATCTGCGAAGCAATTCAAAGAGCTCTCAACGGCTACTTTCCAACGAGAAGATTGGGAAGGAGTATAAATAAGCTAGAGCTTCAAAGATCAAAGGTTGCTGGAGTTACTGAGTTTGGAGAAATGGTGGACTGATCTAACTAATGTAAAATAGTGAGTGACCAATGAAGGTCCGAAGGCTCACTCTACGATCCACTAAGAACCCTTAGAGTCAGACAAAGAAAGAAGTAGAAGTGAGAGTTCTACAATGTAGAAGTGAGGGTTCTACTACAAAAAGAGTGTTCTGAACTGCCGAGAGAAAGAAAAGCATCATGTCATCTTGATGCCCATCATGGGAAGACTCTAAGTACCAAAGAGAAGAGCCTACAGTCATCTTAGCAAGTCCATCATGAGAAGGCATCAAGTATCAAGAAAGAAGATCACCAACGCCATCATGGTGTCAAGCATGAAAAAGTTTCTAAGTACCTAGCAGAAAAGCTTACAGTCATCTTAGAAACCCATCATGTGCAACCATCAAGTATCAAGAAGAATGATCTTCAAGGCAGTTCATCAAGGGATCATCAGAAGTGGTTGAGTAACTGAAGAAGCTGAGCATCATGCAACACTCAACTGCACTTCAAGGATGATCACGCCAAGCTGCTAAGTACTGAAGATGTTCAGAGCTTAAAGACATCTTAGCAGCTCATCACCAACTCCAACAAACAAACAAATAACTCAACAACAAGAAGCCAGGGCCTGAGAGGTCCTTGTCCGGAGGGACTAAATGAAGTTCCAAGTCTGTTGGGCTTGAAGAGTTCCTAAGGAACTAGAGGAGTTCCAAGGTTGTTGGCCTTAAAGGAATCTTAGTGATTCAGGGTGCTGCCCTTCCTTAGTGGAAATGCTGCTAGTTAAAAGCAGAAGAGTGGATTAGGAGCTTGAGTCTCTGACCCACTTAAAATCCCTTGTGTCTTTTACTTTATGTCATTTACATTATGTACATTAATCGATATAATCAAGCTATGTATGTTTTAATCGCTACCACTTGAACTAACTTAACTATTAACAATGTATGTATGATTATGAATATATCAATGAAGGGATATATTACTTATTCCCTTCGTGTTTTGAAAAGATTCTTATGTTTGTCATATGCTAAATTATTAGCAATACAAAATAAACCGTAAAAGTATTTGAAATTAAAAGGATCTATTCAACCCCCCCCTTCTAGAACTATTGTGCCTACTAGGAACTAACAATTGGTATCGTGAAAGGTGTTCTCATGCTATATTCAAAAGCTAATCGCTTTGAGTCTGATCCTATGCACAAACATTGTTCTAAATTTAGTTTAGTAGTAAGTCACTTGTTATATGCAGATGAGCTCACAAGTTGGAAATATTGTGTACATGTAAATGTGCATATACACCTGAAGATGCTTAGATTGGTCCATGTTCTTGATTGTCATAATCAACACGACCAATCCTTGTTCGCGGTCAATCTTGTAGTCTGAGGACCAGGCTAGAAAGCTCAAAAGACATCAACCGAAAAGAGTCAAACATCTACCAGTCTGAAAAGATGAAAAGGCCACATAATTTAAGAAATGTTTATCCAAAGAAGAACTTCTCAAACATGTATCTGGCCAACTAGCAGCTGGATGTAAACCTTATGAACTCAAGGATGTCAAAGAACTAAAGATGCTGATATTTTCTTAGCTTGCATCTTCAAAACCACGACTGATTGATTGAAGGTCAACTGAAGCAACTAGCTGTCAGGAGCAAATGAGAAACCATGCACACAAATGCCTAAACTCAGTATATCTAAGATAAATGATTGTTAAGAAACTGACAGTAAAAAGGTACGGTTCCTCACTAATATAAATATGTACATCATGATTGCACCCCCTTATGAACTATAACAATATTCTTTCAAGGAATCATAATCTTCCTAAAAAGGTGAAGAGAGAAAGTACACTGAGGGTGGAAACTCTAATCTCTATAAACTTTCTCTCCATCCAAGTTTTAGGTTGCAGATGACATCTTGAAAGAAATCTGAAATGGGTCATAATAGCATCACAGGTTAAAATAATTTTATGTGAAGTAATCTTTCTTTGATGGATTAGTATGTATGTATAACCTATGGTCTAAGTGTTTAATAACACGTAGTATGATCGATTACAAGAGCATCTTGAAGATTCTAGAAAGCTGATCACCTCCATGAATCAACCAGATACAAATAAATTGTAGAGTTGATTCTCAATCATGAACATTTAAACCCTATGAACATAACTCAAAGCAAATGATGAAACCATCAAAGAAAAAGAGTGTTTTATTAAAATAGCAAATCTCACACACACTCACCATCATGCATCTCAAATTGTATTATCTCAATTAGTTGCATGCATGAATATGACTGTTGGTGATCAATATGATGATTATCCAAATATATGAGGAACAAGGGTTTAGAAAACTAACCTAAGCAGGACCCATTTAACCATGGGTACCAAAAAGAAATTTATAACCTGCGTGGGTACTTGGTCCATCCGCCACACTAAGGAATCTTGAAGCGTAAGACTTGAATAAGAAAATTCAACCGGCCAGAAGGCTTAAGACCTGCTTGAAATGATTTCGATAAAACTCCTATATGTCAAAAAGCCTATCCTGGAAGACTTCTTGAGCTAATTTGAATGAAGCTCACATTGTTGCTGATCCTTATAAGGAAGCAAGTCATTCAACCAAAGATATAAAAGGGTCTTAGATGCTCAATCATTCAAGCAGGTCATAAGAGAAGAATCCTCACGGAAGCTCACCACAGAGGATCATCGAGCATCAAACATGAGGAACTCATTACGGGAGCAGAACTCCACAAGTACAAACTATAAAAGAAGACTACGTTCGTAGTGCTTTCAAAGGATCATAGAATGATCAACCCTGAAGATGCCCATTTCTACGATATAAGAAGATTTAATGATTTCATTCAGAAGGAGATATGCAGGGATGCTTCCTAATGTACATGAAGAAAAAGAAATTACACCTCACTAAAAAGACAGCATCAACCATGGGGGAGCAGTTATCTGTTAAGGAACAACAGCACTGAAATATTCTATGAAGCAATGTACCAGCTACAGAGTCCCAAAACTTTGTGGCTGATGAACCAAATGAAGATCCATAGTCAGTAGGAACGTATCAAAATGTACTACTAATAACCAATCAGCCACCCAACTCAAAATCGTGGATTACCTATGATCAAACACATGATCGTAGTGTAAATACATGAGGACACCACAATTACAGCCAGTGCCAATGTCTAAAGTTGGAAGAAGAACTCCTCAACAAAAAAGGTCAAATGAGATATCAGTGCAAATCACTTCTAAAAGTATTTCATCTGGAAAGCGCCTCAGGGACAAACCTGACCCTTAGCTCACTCTAAGAGGTTGGCCCTTCCTGAGTTACCTTAACCTAGAAGGATTTCTTAGTCAAGTTCATCTCAAGGACGAAGACAATCAACGATCGCAGAGTAGAGTTTGAGAGAACTCAACGATCATGATGTAACCTCAACGATCATAGTGCCACCTCAGCGATCGTAGAAACAGACTCGACGATCGCAGTCTTACAAGAGGCTACTCTAACTCATGAGGAGTTTGGAAGAACAGGACAATTGCTCAAACATTCAGATTATGGGAGATAAGTTCGAATGCTGGTTGGAAAGATGTCCTGCTGAAGAAAAGTACCCAAGGCTTCATGAAGTACATCAGTGGTTGAGCCATGCAGGTTCAAAATGAGAAGTAATGTCAAAACCATCCACTACAACATCTCTCAAAAGTTAATCGTTGAGTCAACAAAGGAAAACGTAGAGTCCACAGCTGCCTTACCATGTTACTCTACGAACCAAAAAGGTTAACGGTAAATCCACGTCAGTAATGCTTATTCTCTTAAAAGGAATATAAAACCGAAAAGGTTATAGGGAGTTATAGCTAATTACTGGACATCATGCAACCAATGGTTGGTTGACACATAACTGCTTATGCAGAGTCAGAGGGAACTACCATAAAATTCAAAATCTACAAACAGTTACCAGAAACTATCGAACCTCTCTCCCTCCCATTTTCAAACCCTAGAATCCTCTTCGAAGCTTAAATCAATTAAACCTCCAGAACCCAAATCATAATCAGCTATCTCTCATAAATCTTTCTAAATCAAATACCCATATACCTTGAACTTTTCAAATGGAAGAATGGAGAGTTATAACTGGAATCCAACTCAGCTTCACAAAGTTTGAAAAATCAGAGATGAAGTTCAAAAACATCCTTGAGCTCATAAAGAAAGCTGGATTCTCTGAGTGCTTGGAGGCCAACACTCCAGTCTATACAGATCTAGTAAAGTAGTTCTACTCAAATGCTTCAACAAATTCTGGGATTCTGACCACTAAGGTGAAAGGATCAAGTCTGAAGATAAGAGCATCAGACATCAATCAATGTCTAGGGTTTCCCAATCAAGGTCTGATAAACCTGGATGAAGTCGACATTGAAGAAGGCAAGACGCTAATGCGGTACCAAAGAAACCCTAGCCTGAAGGGCATGAAGAAGAAGGAATTTCTTGAGGAATTTGAGTTCCTTGCTGAGATAGTGGGAAAGTGTATCCTATGCAAGGATACTGCACATAACACTTACATGTGATCGTAGATTGAAGATTATGTCTGCAATAGTTCTGAAGAAGCAAATCAACTTTGGAGCTATCTTATTTGATCAGATCTCCAAATGGGTGGAAAGGGTTGAGGTAAAGAAGTCTACAGATAGACCCCTGACTAAGGTCTTTCATGGAAGATTGCTGAGTATTGTGATGAAGAAGAAGCTGGGAGGCAAAATCAAGGATGATGAAGGAGAGCCTCTAAATGTTCATAAAGTAATGTCTCCACAGCTGTTCGTGAACTGGAAGAAGAACCCAAAGGAAAATAGGAAGCTAACAACAACTGGGAGCAAAAGCAAGGTCTCTGTAAAGCAGAGGAAGGCGAAAGAGGTGGAAAGTTCTGAGTCTAGTGACTCTACACCAGTAGCATCCACACCAGTAAAGAAGAGGAGGGAACTGATGGTCTCAAGACTGAGTCCCCAAAGAACAAATCCAGCGATGAAGGTGAAGATGAATTCATGAAAGAAAATGTAAACCTTACTGATGAAAAGAATACGCAAACCCTATGGCTAACTCTCAGAGCATCCACTCTAATGATGAAGAAAGGTTGCAAGTTGACACAACAACATCCTCTACTGCAAATGCTCCAACAAACTCAAAAGATGTCGAGTCTGAAAAAGAAGAACATGCTCTTACTATTGTTGAACACCAAGCTAGTCTGTCTGATGGTACAAAAGCTTTGGATTCTGAAGAAGAAGAGGAGTCTGAAACTCCCATAGCTGAACCCCCAAGAGAAGGAAGAGCTACAGATTACTTGCTCAATTTTCCTCCAAGAAGAGAAATGATCACTCTACTGCAATCATTGAATTAAGTGATGATGAATCTGAATCACAAGAAGAAAGTACTGAAGATGGGACTAGTAATGAAGAGGATGAATCCAAGGAAGATTTTGCTGAAGAAGGTTCTGGAAATGAAATTCAGCAAGAAGGATTCATTGATGAATCTGATCAGAATGTTTCAGGCTCAGAGAGAGAAGAAATGGAGAAAGATTCTGATTCTGTACATCATAAATCAAAGGAACCAGAATACTACCATGTTCTCTCTCCAGCTAGGATTAACAGAAGAATAGTGGTGGAAGTCTCGAATGAACCACCAGAAGTGCCTCCAGAAAGATATTTTTTCCAATAGATGCCTTGGTTAAATGCACATACTGAAAAGGATGAAAGTTACCTCAGCTGGTGCTTCTCTCAGTTTCCAAGCCTGGAACTAGTGTCTCAGAACTTCCCCAGGGTGAAGAAGTTTGCAACAATGATGATTAAAGACCAGCCCCATTACAAAGTCTACAGACATGTTGCCAACCATTATATTCCTTATGATCGTAGAGTGGATTCTGAAGGAAGAAGGATCATGACCAAGGAAATAATCATAGAGTCTGTTCACTCTACTACTGATGGTGTTCAAGTCCAAAATGAGAAGCCTCCATCTGCCCAAGCACAGTTTCCCAACATCCCTTCATCTTCCAATATCGATTGGTACTCAATGATTTTTTAGGTTGTCAACACTTTCGAAAATCTGTCCAAAGATGAAAATCGTAGAGTCCAATCTGGTGTTCAACAAGAGGCTGCCCAACCAAATGACCAAATCCCTATGGAGCAGGATCTATTGAAGAATTCTGACGAGATGATTGAGAAGATATCTCTAATAAATGAAGAATCAAAAAGGTTGACAGAAGCAGGAGATAATTCAGTTCAAGACACACTCCAAGCATCGATGGCTGATGTATCTCTCAAAATTAAAGAGAGAGATAACATCTATCTGAAGGTCATGAATGATAAGAAGGTTGATGTACTACAAGCACAGAAGGCAAATGAAGAACAACTCCAAGTCCTCTATGACAAGATTGACAACATGAATCAGTCTTTCTCTATGCAACTTGAGTTGAGCCAACAAGAACTCAAGTTTGAAGTTGCCAACTCCTCCTATCTGATGGAGCAGCTTATGTCCAGTATGGAGCAGCTCTCCCAAATGATTAATGATAAAAAGGGGGAGAAAAAGATGCATAGTAAGAGGCAGAGTAAAAGTTATTCAAGAAAGGGCAAGGAGAGCAAAAGGAAACAAGACAAGAAGACAAAAAAGAAGACAGTAGAAGAAGAAGCTGGTTCATCATCTAAGGGGGAGCCAAAGGATGATGAGCCTGTATTTGCAAAGGCTGAGGGGGAGTCAGAAGAAGAAGAGGAGCATACATCTGTACAGGAGCAAACAAAAGAAATGAAGTCAACATCCCAAGGGAAGCAGAAGCAAAGAAATCAAACAGATGAATAGCTGGGTCAACAAACATCCTGGAAGCATACATGGAGCCAAAAAAGGTACATCTCTAACTAGTTATGTATGTTCTGGATCCAGGATGTAAAATGTCAATATATTAAATTTCACATCATTATAAATGACATTCATGATTATCTATTTTAGAAATACAATTTGCTCATCAGATATAAGATTCATTCATAACATGCATATGCACTTATTGTTTTTGTCAAAATCAAATAAGGGGAAATTGTCAGGAATAAACATGTGAATGATATTCCTATTTATATATGATTTGATTATGATATATATATGAATGAATATGCAAGTATGCTTGCATTAAGAAAAGCTGTAAAGTCCTCTAATAGATTATAGAAACATATGTACAAGGACTTAGAATGAATTGATCAAATATGTTAGGTTGATCCTACATAAGCAAAATAGCTCTGTAAAGTCCTTAAAAAAGAAATGATGTACAAGGACTATAAACATAGAAAGATCAAACATGTTAGGTTGATCTTATGATGTAATAGATAAGTTTGTCGATCGTCGAAACCTCGCACCTACTAAATCGTAGTGATGCCAAGAGAGTCAAGGATAACTCAAGAACTATCGAGGCAGAATCGTAGTCTGCAAGATAGTAGATCTCGGAGTTCGTAGACTTATAGGAGAGACAAGGAAGGATCGTAGTGTGTCGAGTAAAGCTTCCTCAGAGCCGTAGTCTGCTGAGGAAGTCATGTTCAGAATAGTAGAGACAGCCTGCCTATGAGCCGACCGAGCATCTGCCAAAGTCAAGTCACGAATTGTAGACTACACTCAAAATCGTAGAGTCTACTGATCGTATCAAAGGCAGAGATCGTAGTCAAGCAAGATCAGAGTAAGACAACAAGCACAACGACAGAAATCGTAGTGTCAAGATATGATCTCAGAGTTGTAGTGTCTGCACAACCGAAGCTGAATCATGGAGTGCAGAGCTAAGACCTCAACAGATGTTCTCACAAAGCCAAAGAAGAATCGTAGAGCAAACACGATTCTCAACAATTGAGCACTCCCAAAATATCCAAAGGAATGAAGCCTCGAGTTAGTACTACAAAGATATATCTCATCTAAAGGAAGCCAGAGAGCACTCAACGAATGGCATGCAAGCTATTAGAACATCTAAGCATCAACCTAATCAGCATCCAGATTGAGTTGTGAAGCCATTAAAGATGAAGTCTTCCACAAGATGATCATAAGAAGACTTCAGTAGCTGACTAAAGAAAGTCAGCTTGTGCAGTAGCTGTCAAGTAGAAAGATGACAACGATCTTGGAAGTAACCAGGATCGTAGTGTTTGCCAAACAAAGAAGGAACTGATGGAGTATACACAGAGATACTGGTCAGCCTCTGAAGAACAAGGCTAAAGTGATTAAGCATTGGGTCAGTCCATTGATGATAAGTGAGCAGGAGATCTGAGGAGAAAGCGAGTTGGGACGGGGCCACAATCATGAAGTGTCTTGTTATTCAGAAGGGACCAGAACAAGGAATCAAGCCATCAGTATCTGAGAGCAGTCGAAGCAAACAGGAAGTGTTGAAGCACTGCACAATAGAAGGAAGAGTTGTTCTATATTGAAGATCCAATGAACATTCTTCAAAGATCGTAGTGTTATCTCTACATGTCAAATGAGCAAGTCAACAAGACACTACGATTAGGTCCAAGGAATCAAGCATCATAATCGTAGAGTTCGGTCATCCGAAGATTGAAGCATTGGCAACGGTTCAATCTGGAGGTTGATATTCAGATAAGAGCTTATTAAGAGCATCGATGCAAAAGGACAACCTCTGATCGAGAAATCAAAAGGGGGAAATAATGTCATCGACTTGCCCGAGACATCAAAGTAACATCTCTGACGGGGTAGGTGAAACAGTAGACTACAGTGTCAGAAAGTCATGTCATATCACATCTGCAGTCTACACCAAACAACTCGAGATCTGCGAAGCAATTCAAAGAGAGCTCTGAACGGGTAGTTTCCAACGGGAAGATTGGGCAGGAGTATAAATCAACTAGAGCTTTAAAGGTCAAAAGTTGCTGGAGTTGCTGAGTTTGGAGAAATGGTGAACTGATCTAACCAACGTAAAATAGTGAGTGATCAATGAAGGTCTGAAGGCTCACTCTACGATCCACCAAGAACACTTAGAGTCAGACAAAGAAAGAAGTAGAAGTGAGAGTTCTACTACAAAAAGAGTGTGTTAAACTGCCGAGAGAAAGAAAAGCATCATGTCATCTTGATGCCCATCATGGGAAGACTCTAAGTACCAGAGAGAAGAGCCTACAGTCATCTTAGCAAGTCCATCATGAGAAAGCATCAAGTATCAAGAAAGAAGATCACCAACGACATCATGGTGTCAAGCATGAGAAAGTTTCTAAGTACCTAGCAGAAGAGCTTACAGTCATCTTAGAAACCCACTGCACTTCAAGGATGATCACGCCAAGCTGCTAAGTACAGAAGATGTTCAGAGCTTAAAGACATCTTAGCAGCTCATCATTAACTCCAATAAACAAAAAAACAACTCAACAACAAGAAGTCAGGGCCTGAGAGGTCCTTGTCCAGAGGGACTAAATGAAGTTCCAAGCCTGTTGGGCTTGAAGAGTTCCTAGGGAACTAGAGGAGTTCCAAGGTTGTTGGCCTTAAAGGAATCTTAGTGATTCAGGGTGCTGCCCTTCCTTAGTGGAAATCCTGCTAGTTAAAAGCAGAAGAGTGGATTAGGAGTTTTTGAGTCTCTGAACCACTTAAAATCCCTTGTGTCTTTTACTTTATGTCATTTACATTATATACATTAAGCTCGCTATAAGCTCATGCTATGTATGTTTTAATCGCTACTTCTTGAACTAACTCTATGAACAATGTATGTATGATTATGAATATATCAATGAAGGGGATCTTTTACTTATTCCGCTGTGCTTGAAAAGATTCTTTTATTTGTCATATGCTAAATTATTAGCAATACAAAATAAACCAGAAAAGTATTTGAAATTAAAAGGATCTATTCAACACCCCCTTCTAGATCTATTGTGCCTACTGGGAACTAACACCGAGTTATCTATTAAACCCAAGTGGTAGAACTTAAAAATGTAAAACCAATCAATTGTAGCTTCATTTTTTCCCAAAACACTCCCAGCTGGGCAAAAATCTGGAAAATCAGACAACTTCCCTGGCTAGTTTTTGGTGAAGCTATTTTGGCCACTTTAAGAGCTCTAAAAATTCTGGGCTTTTGGGGTATGTTATTATAACAAGTTAACTAGATTCTGTCCAACGATGGGAATATTTGGATGTCCAGAACTGGAGTTATAGCTTTTATAAGAAAATACGATTTTAAAAGTAAACTGTAATAACTCCTAAGATACAACTCAGAAACTTGTAAATTTTTAACTGGAGTTAGTATATGGTAGTATGAGTCTACCGTATAAATGTCAGAATTTTTGGACAAAAGGATAATTTATGATAAATGTTGACATTTTGAACAATTTTAGGCTATTTAAAAATAGGAAACGAAATTGAAAAATTGCAAGAAAATTATTTTATCACTAAAATATCATATACTGATATTTCTTATAGGATAAAAAAATAATAAGTTTTTTTTGGTATTTTTCATGTAAATGATTGAGTTATGAATAAATGAATAAAATAAGTAATGTGATGTTATAAAGTATAAAAATATAATTTTTTTGACAAAAGAACCTTAATATGATGTAATCAGAACTTTGGAGGCTATTTTGGTCATTTTTGGTAAAATTTTATATTTATGGCATTTTAGGTTTATTAAATAAATGAATTAGTAAAGGATAAATAATTAAAATTAATTATTTATGAGTTTAAAAATGATTAAAATATTATTAAGTAATTAATAATATTTAGAATTAAAATATTATTAAATAATTAATAATATTGTATTAAAATAAATTAAAATATTATTAAATGATTAATAATATTAGATTAAAGTTAAATTAAAATATTATTAAATGATAAATAATATTAGTGAGTAAAAAATATTATTAAAGGATTAATAATATTTATAATCTTTTAATAATATTTGAGAATGGTTAAAATATTATAAAATAATTAATAATATTAGAAGGTGATGATTAATTACTTAATCAAATAGATGCTCAGCGATGATATGATTTATCATTTGAAGCAAATTATGAATGAGGATGAACTAGATGATAAAATGCCGGTGCGCGCGAGTTTTTTATAACTTGAGTTTATATGTTAAGTATAAAGAAGAGGAAACGTAATAAGACGTACAATGAGGTTTAATGTAAATAAATCAAATGGATAATAAAGAGTCCTAGAAAGACTTGAACACATGATTGAGCATTGTGTATCAAGATTTAAAAAGGGAAAATAATGAAAGATTAAGTAGAGCTAGCATAAATAACTAATAAACGTCGTTATGTTGCTAATTATGGTTGTATATGCACTTAATCGTGTAGGACAATGGAAGGAAAATTCTCCTAATCGCGTAAGGTATGCTTCGAGGTAAATTTTTCAGTAACTTGCTCGTATGTGATAATGTGTATTAAACCATGTTTATGGTAGTTAATGATATATGTTGCTTTATGTGAAATCATTGATTACATGAATGTTGTGTGACTAAATGCAAAGCATGGAATTTGTGAAGTACGTGCAATCCCGATCGACGCGCAATCCGCTGAAACGCTTGTAACTTGTAATCCGGGAATCCGATGGAGATGTGTCATACCATTCCTGAAAGCTCTTTCCGAGAGATACGCAATGGCATAGGGCTTGCCCTTTTCCAAATCTAGGAAAATGGGTTCATGACCGAAATGAAATCTTCGAGTCTTCATAGGCAGTCCGTTGAGCTGTTTTGCGTAGTTTGCGCTCGAAATTTCTGCAATGGCTCTTTGTGACCCTATTTGCAGCTGTATTAGGGTTGTTGAAGTTGACTTGTCAAAATGACCGTTTTGAACTTCTGGGGGTTGTCTCTATGGTTGACGGGGCTTTTGGCTATCCTTCGGGGTTGTCTCCAATGTTTGATTGATGTCAACTTTTATTTTCCTTAGGGTTGATCTCCAAGGTTGATTTGATGTTCCACGAGGATGTCTTCGTGGTTAGATTTGATATTGTGGTCCTCTAGGGTTATCTCTAGAGTGTAAAAAAGTTGGTTTTGCCCTCCCGCATAATTAGTAACAGAAAAATGAAATTTCGAGTGTTTACACGGGTTTAAGGCTTCGAAATAATGAAAATCATACATGTGGTGTTCGGGCTTATTTTGATGGCTTTCATTCCCATAAGAAGTCTGATACTTATATATATATATACTATCAAAGATGCAAAAATATACTATCAAAGATGCTTCGTATCTTGGATAAAATCAAATCAAGCTGAATATGGAATAAAATGAAAGTATCAAAGGCCTCAATTCCTATTTGAGCATAAGGTTTTGAAAACCTATTTTCAAAACATCACTTGTATATTCTTTGCGTAAAATTGAACTTTTTGATAAGCCAAACCCAGTGGATTCAAGTTGAACGCGAAAAGATTGGAGGTGAACTTGTACCTGAGGAAGCTCGAAACTTCAAAGGTATGATTCTTGTTCTTCTTATTTTCGTTTAATTAATAATTGTGCATAAAGGATGATCCGGGTATATGATTTGTAAAATTTTTAAACTCTGATTTTCCATGCTTCCGCTTATTTTGTGCAATTTGATTGCGTTCATGAATATTACAAACCTAACATCTTCCCCTCGCTTAAGCAAGCCCCCGAACTCTATGAATTTCGGTTTCCAAGACCAATTAAACGGAGTCACATATTGGGCCATATTGTAAAACCTTTCAAAACTCGGTTGAGTTGGTACAACCATTTAACTCATACCAACTGGCGGCTCTGTCTAATTCGACCTAATCAATTAAAATCAAACTTTTCAAATCGTCGACATTGTATGTCGGTCTCTTCCTAAAATCTCACCTTTAAGTAAGATCAAATCAAACCTAGAACACATAAAGGGTAGAGAGCACAAATAGGAAAAATCCCAGCGTCGACACGGTTACAACATTTGAATGAGATTGGCAATATGGTTACACTGGTTAAAATTTAGCTTGACAAGAGTGAGAATGGAAATGGAATGAACATTCTTATTCCTATATTTTGTCAGAACGAGAAACTAAACAATTTTGATCAATGAGTTTTTTTTTAAAAAAAAATTGTCAATTAAAATATAATAGTTCATCTTTATCCATCCCGATGAAATAAAGATTCATTTAAACATATGATTTCCTTTTTAGACCAATAAATATTCCATGCCCAACACTAAATAGTCTTAGAAGTGTTAATATTAAAAATCTTGACACAATTAATTAAATTTTAGTATAATACAATGATACGAATTCTCGTAACAGAACATGATTGTCCAGTACTTCCAATAAAGAATGACTAAATTGTAAATTTGACCCTTCTATTTGTCATGTTTTTACTAAATTGTTCCTTAAATTTTTTTTTTTTTTTTTTTGCGTAATTGTTCCTCATAAATGTGTTAGTCATGCAAATGTATTCCTCCAATGTTCCCTAAACTGTTTTTAGCACATCTGTTCCTCAAACGTTAGTCATACAAATGTGTTCCTTCAATTTTTTTACCTAATAAAAATTGATTTTCTCTCTCCTCTCTCCTCATTTTTTTTATTTTTTAATTTTTTAATTTTTTGTAAAAAGTATACTTTTTTATATTATCATTTTGAATTCAATATGAAATATCTTTAAATTCAAAATTAGTATAAATTAATTAATTTTAGACAATATAATTTCTAAAATTATAAACCTTACTATTTTTTATTTTATCTAAATGGTACTAATAACTGTATAATTTATTTTAAAATTAAATATATCTCAAATTGATTTAAACAAATCAAACTTGATCCTATATTTTGAACAAAAAATATAAATTTAAATATATTTTCAAAATTTTCATCACACGACTATTATTAAAAGTTGAAGTCAATATTTTTCAAGACAAACAAAGAAATTTTTAAAAATATTGAGTTCAACTTTTAATAACAGCTGTATGATGAAAATTTTGAAAATATTTTCAAATTTATATTTTTTTTGTTCAAAATATAGGATCAGGTTTGATTTGCTCAAATATATTCAATTTTAAAATAAATCATACAGTTATTAGTACCATTTAGATAAAAAAAAAAATAAAGTTTATAAGTTTGGTAATTATATTGTTTAAAATTAATTAATTTATACTAATTTTGAATTTTGAGATATTTATATTGAATTCAAAATGTCAAAATAAAAATAAACAAATAAAAAAAAAGAGAGAGTACACTTTTTAAACAAATTTTAAAAATAAAAAATAAAAAAATGAGGAGAGGAGAGAGGAGAGAAAAATCAATTTTTAATAGGCGAAAAATTTAGAGGAACATATTTGCATTAAATGAGAATATTGGAAGAACACATTTACATGACTAATGCATTTATGAAGAATAGTTGTTTTAAAAAAAAAATTTAGGAAACAGTTTAACAAAAACATGATAAATAGGAGGATAAGATTTGTAATTTAGTCATAAAGAAGAAGATTGGCGCGTGCAAGTGAAATGAGCAGATAAACATGATAATGAAGTCTGTAGCCAGTGATACTTTAAGTGGGGCCAACTGCCAAAATTTATAACTGGCGGACATGAATCCTCCACTTTCAACTTCATTGTTTCTGTCTTGTAATTGTGGACTGAAAAAGCTATATAAACCATGTATTGTTATAATTTACTAAAGAACATAGAGCAGACAAAGAACAAGAAGCAGAACCACAAAAATACAAACAACCCACATCTTATTATATTATAAGGATATTATATTATAAATATGTAGAACCTTAAAACCCTAGGTGGGAGGCAGCATCCACATTAGGACCATTATGTAAGATGTTGGCACTTTCATTTCTTTTTCAGCATAAAATACCCACTTCTTTTTGCCATTCATTTCAAGATCTCTCTTTATTTCTCATTTTTATGTTTATTTTTGTACCCACATTGTGCATTGCAGAGCATCAAGATTTTTGAATATTTAAGGGGATGAATCTTTAAATATTTATGCTTTATCTTGTTTTGGGTCATCACAATGAGATTAGGTGAGTTTAATCTTCTTCTTGTTTTCTTTTCCTCTCTCAATTTATACTTATGTATACTCAGTCACTCTCATATGTTTATTATGCATTTATATAGTACACAAGAAATTAGCTGGTACATTAGGGACATATACCTTTACTCTTGTTGCTTGTTTTTATTTCCAAAATCAGATGTTTCCTTTTATGTAAATAATAAGTAAATGCAATAAAAATTCAATACCCCTAAAACTGAGAAAACCCATGATTAAATCCCAGGAAATATTTGCTTCTTTTTATAATTCAAAATTTCAAACTGTGCAATTGTTTAGTTATTCTGCTCAACCTAAAAACAAATGGGTGTTAGTTACTAATTCTGTAGTACTAATTGAACTTCTATGTGCTTATTTGTGTTACATTATCGGAAGATAACAAGAAGAACGCTGAAAGACAATAGTCAATTTTTTCAAATGTTCTATTGAAATACAAATTTCTCCAATGTAAATAATATAAAAGAGTAATGAAAACTCAATTCCCAATTACGTTGAAGCAGTATTTGTTTTTTATGTTCTGATAAAACAGAAAAATCATCACTGAACCCCCCCCCAAACTAAATGTGTGCTGTGTAAAGTCCTAAGCTTTAGCACATTGCTAGGATTTAGTTATTTCACTCTGCCTAAACATGAAGGATGTCTAGTTACTATTTGGTAGTAACTAATTCAGTTTTTCTGGTTTTTATTTTTATTTTCTTATTTAACGTAATGAAAAGACAACTGGAAGAATGCTCAAAGACAATCGTTAGTTTTACCAAGTTTGTGAACTTTTGGAAATTGTTGAATCTCTGCAAGTCTCATGACTTGGTTGTTGGAAGTTTTCTCATAGACCAACTGGCCATTGACTGCACATTTTGTTGTCAATTACTAGTGAGATTAAACCTTACTCATAATTTTCTTAATTAACATTAGCTACATTATTGCTTTCTTGCTTCTACAATTCTACTGCGAAAAATCGCCATGTACAAGCTGTCGTTGGGTCTTTTAAAGTACCAAACCTGATCAAATTACTTCTATGTGACCTCATGCTACCTAATGTAAAGAATCACAGGAAAAGAAAGACTTAACTGACAACCATACAAATTGAGGCACAGATGTCAGTCTCCACTCGATTCACCCATTCTTTTTTTTAATTCTATGACACCATTCATAATAATAGTGCAGCTTGGGGTATCTGCCTCCCCGCATTCCATGCGCAACTCCTTTACTCAATGCCTCTCCCTGCAAAATAGGAATCACTCTACTATTTTCATGACTTTGTCCAATGTATATTGCTAAAATAAGAAATGAAAAGCAAGGAGCGGTACAGGCACTGAATAATTTTTCACATTATTTTTGTAATATTTTCATACTGGAAATACTTGGTGATGCACACGTATTGGTTTCGAGCCGTTTCTAAATTATTATTCATAAAAAAAAATGTTCATGAAAAAATTCAGCAACTTGATTATGATGATTTTAAACATATTCATAATAATTGGAAAGGCCTTAGTCTTTTTATTATTTATTTTCTTTTCAATTTATTAAGAAAAATGGATACCAAGATAATCGGCTATGCATATAAACTGGAGCCTTGTTGCAACGTCATGTATAGAATGCAATACTCATCTTCAGAAATACATGATATACATCTTATCAAGAATCATAAATAGATTGATGAAGAAGTTCATGTCCTTGTTATTATAGCTAGAATGATGCTTATAGTTGATATAATTATGCAAGGCTGATTTCTTTAAAGAAGATGTTTGTTTTGAATCCTAAAGATACTTGGAAAGTTAACCTAACCAAATGATTTTGTTTTGATAATGCACCATACATGTTCAAAGCTAGAGCTTGAAGTCCTCCCGCTTATTATTTGCGGGATCTTTGTATGAATATAAGAATTTCCTTGCTCAATGTGGTAATCAATACATTATCCCATCGCAAAAAGGAAACAATCGTTATATTGGGTACATGCCTCTTTTTCTGGAGCTTACATATGCCTGTTTTTCTTTTGTATTCTTCTCGCACATCCTTATTGGTTCCTTGATTATTTGTATGGTGCTTTTTCAGTTCATGTGATGAATGGCAGTTCTTTTCTTCTGATTTGTCATGTTGATGAATTTTTAAATGTAAATACAATTCGTCATAAAGCTTCAAATGAAACCCAAAGGCATATGTATTTATTTAAATCAATATATAATTTTTGAACTTACTTTATTGACAAATTTTACTAATCAGGTCCTCTGCAAAATGAGTTGGACACATCCCCTGGACAAAGTCTGGATGGAAGTTTCAGGAAGTCTAGATCTGGTTTGTATTCTTATCTAATTTACTCTTTGGTTCTGCCTATCCCAACTAGTATGGGATAAAAAAAGGCGTGATTGAGTTGACCTAACTGATGACTACTTAATTCAGGAGTCTACTTATATTTTCTCGTTACAAAATGAAGTACTTCCTTGAACAGTTAGTTGTGTGTATCGCGTTCATCTGGAGGCATGAAAATTCCAACCTGGCTGAATTTTTTTTCATTTATTGGAAGCTTTAGACTACATTAGATGAAAATATAATAGGAAACCTCACTGGCACAAACATGCAAGCCATGAGGGTTTTAAGATGCGTCATGCTCGCAAGGGATAGGCAAATGCTCATTCATAGGCTACAAGAGTACGTGTAATCTTGACCTAAGACTCTGATATAGGATCCATGAACTAGCACAACCCATCTCTAATGCAATCAGAAAATGGTCTACATACTCTTCCTTATGTAACCTAAATTATTATTCCAAAATCAGAGCTAGTGAGATTAAAATTTAACCCAAATATAGTAATAATTATTTGAAGCATGATGGACGGATATTCTAGTGATTTCATTTTCCTATTAATGCATCAAGCTCTGATGACTCATGCTCCTCAAACTTAAGCTCTGTTGGGAAAAATTTCCTCCCTAATAGATCGTCTTTGATAAATTAAACAACAAAAAACACTAGTATATGCCAAACAGATTAAATATGCAATCCCACCAAAATAGTAACCATTGCATGAAATAATTAGATCAAAATAATCAAACACAAGACTCCCAAGATTTTACGTGAAAAACTCTCTCAAATCAAGCGGTAAAATATACGGTACGATATTCGAATAATCCACTATAATAAATTGAGAGAATACAAAGGTATCTTAATTTTAGTGAACATTCAAATTACCTCACCACAATAGCAATATGACGGAATCCCAAACAACACACAAGGTTGTTTAATCTTCTCTCTCTCTTTTTCTCTATTGGCCTTCTTGGTTTCTCTCTCCCACTCTCTTTTTAGGATGGTGTGGATTGATGTATTTGGTGTATATTTGTCACTTGGGTGCCTTAGAGATTAAATAGGCAAAGGGCCTATTCCCTTTTCGAAGCTCCCGCCACCAACGTACATACATATATATATATATATATATATACACATGTTTCCCACCAAGTCTGCCAAAGAACAAAAACAAAAGCCTTTGTTTGCTTTTTCCCTTCTTGCCACCATTGCACAAAAGGGAAGGGCTTCCCATTTCCTTTTCCTGAAAATTACTTCCTCGCAACAACTTGCCCAAACTAGATTTTTGTGCAACTTTACAGGATAGTACATGAAGCTTCGTCAACTAGATCTCATGGGTGTAGGACCCACCAATCTCAACAAACTCTACCCTCACTCTTCCAAGTTTTTTGCTGCCTGTTAGTGATAATAATGGTACTGAAATCACTGCTAATAATAGAAGTACTGGTGATAAAAGTTACTGTTAAAAAGATTCCACCAGCTAGATCTTGTTGCAGTATGTTATTATAGTAGAGAGAGTGTAGACTATCATCTTAATGGTGATATGCAATAGAAGAGTGTGGGGCCAACACTGAGTAACCGATAATCCTAAGATTGAAGAGGAAAAAAACTTAAAAAGATTACTAGTGAAGAATATAGTAAAAGGAAGATGAAAGAATAATGAATCATATATAAGAAAGAGATAAATTGCCCTGAGAATGAAACAAAGAACAAGGAAGATGAGTAAACTCAATATATCAATATTCTTTGCGGTCGAAATAGCTGGTCAATAATCAAGCGTTAGTAAGAGGAAACTAAACGGAAATATTTAAGAAACTATATCTAGGTCTATATCTATAAAAAATAAATAGACTATCAAACTAATTGAATTCATCAGCGTATAGATAATACACAATACATTTCAACTATAAACTCTAGACACGGGATGCCTTTTTCCAACTGTGGTCATAGATTAAGATCTTCTTGCAGAGTGCATTGGTCCTTTCACTGTATCTATTAGTTCTCAGCTATTGAAACTCCTGAAAGGAAATGCTAGTTGTATGTTCATATTGATAGGGATCTATGTGGAGATTTGTTGTGAATTTCCAATGGACATCTGAGTGCAATCCATCATTTGATCCTGAAGTTCAATCTGCAACCAGAATGTATCGTGGCTTGAACTTGGGTGTAAGTCGATTAAGTGTACCATTTGGTTATAAAAGGCATTTTTTTCCTTGGATTTTTAGCTTAGGAAAACTTAGGAAGAGTCAAAGAGAGAAAGGTAGGCTTTCAGAGGGCATTGAGTGATGATAAACTCTTTGGGATGGATAAAGAAGTTAAGTTTGTATTAAAAATCAAGGTTTTATTTATATTTTTGAATTCTCAATATTACCATAGATAATCTCTCTATAAACACAGACAATGTGTTTTGCGAAATTGCGTGAAGTTTTTCATGAGATTTTATTTCAATCTTGGCTATCCTGATAGATTTATAAAATAGACCCAAGTCTAGTATATAAAGACATGAAGATATGATGCCGGGCAGAATAACGATTATCCTGTGGGCTGGTTAATCAAATAAATTCACAGGCAAGGAACAAGAGATTCACCAAAAACACAGAGAAAACTTCTCTAATGCTTGAATTATATTTATCAAAAAAAAGTCCCCCTCAATTCAACCCACAAGCCATGTTTTATAGCTAACAGACTTCCTTTTCAAGTCATAACAGAATTCCTAAAAATGTGAAAACAAAATCGTAAAAGGTAACAAACTTAATATATTTATGGTAACAATTCCTAACTAATAACAACTTCCTATTACTAAAAATATTACCATAAAAATGAAACATCTAAAAAAAAATGTCAATTATGAACTTCTGAAGCCGAACCCAAAGGAGTGGTCCGCCATCCAAACCCAAAGAAGTGGTCCGCCATCCGACTCCCGACGTCAGCCATCCGAACCTGAAGACGTTAATGACCGCCACATTTACGTCGATCCTCCAATGCATGGTATTTTAATACCATTAACGTGCTATCTGATAGCTCAGTATCATCGGACTCGGATCCTCTGCATCATCCACCTTTTCGGGTTGAAAAGAACTAGTCCTCGAGTTCACAACATTATCATCTGACTCGGGAAAATAAGGACTCAAGTGCTTCACATTGAAAACGTCTGAAGTCCGCAAATGACCAGGGAGACGCAACTGATAGATATTATCATTAATCTTTTGCAGAATCTCATAGGGCCCAATCTTCTGATCCTTAAGCTTATTGTAATCGCCAATGGGAAATCGATCACGAGTCAAAACCGCCCAAACAAGATCACCTACTTCAAAAAGTACCTGACGAAGATGACTATCAACCCGATCCTTATCATTGGCATTACTATCACAAATAGTTTGGTACACCTGATTGTGAATTTCCCGAAGATGATCAGCCATTTCATTTGTCTTGGGATGCATTCGGCCAACTCGTGGAATAGGAACTAAGTCTAGGACTCCGGGTGGTTTTCAACCATAAACAACCTCATAAGGACTTAAACGTGTAGTTTTGTTTACCGATCAGTTGTAAGCAAACTCTACTTGAGAAAGTGTCAAATCCCATTGATTCGCCTTTTCTCCAGCCAAACATCGTAGGAGATTGCCTAAACTTTTGTTCATTACTTCGGTCTGACAATCAATTTGGGGGTGGTAGGAACTGTTGAAATTTAACTGTGTACCAAGTTTCTCCCATAAACTCTTCCAGAAATTACTCATGAACTTAGTGCCACGTTCCGAGGTGATGGAACTGTGAACACCATGTATACGCACAATCTCCTAAAAATTAATAAAAATGAGCGATCTAGTTCGCGTTCATCGTCTTTCAACATGCTACAAAATGAGCCATCTTTGAAAAACGATCAACCACCACAAAGATAGAATCCATTGAGCGTTGTGTTCGAGGCAGTCCAATCACAAAATTCATACTCACATCAATCATGGATCTTCAGGAACAGGTAAGGGTGTGTATAACCCAGCATTTGTAAAAACTCCCTTAGACTTTTGACATACATAACATCTCCTAACAAAATGAGCCACATCACATGATACCTTTGGGAAGTAGTAGTCAACCGACACCAGGGCCAATGTTTTATCTCGTTTGAAGTGACCTTTGTTTTGAAGTTCACTTACTATCTGCTGCCGAAGCGAATAATCTAGAATTCATAATTGTGATCCTCGAAATAGATTCCCATTATGAAGGATAAAGTCATGACGTCGTCTTTCACTTACTTCCAAAACTATCTTTCCGAAGGAAGGATCCTCGTCGTACAAATCAACAAATACTTCAAACCCTACAACTTTGTTACACATAGTGCTAAGGAGTGACGCTCTTCGGCTCAAAGCATCGACAACACGATTCAAATTTCTTGCCTGCTGCCGCAAGGTGAAGGTGAACTCCTGTAGGTATGCCACCCATTTAGCATGCAATTTGGTTCAACTTATGTTGTCCATTAATGTATTTTAGAGCCTCATGATCGGTACTGAGGATGAACTCCTGTTGTATTAGGTAGTGACGCCAATGCTTCAGATACTGAATGATGACATAGAACTCTAAGTCATAGGTGGAATAATTTTTCTTTGATCTGGACAACTTTTCACTGAAAAACGCTATTGGTTGACCTGCTTGACTCAAAACTCCACCAATGCTGAATCCTTATGCGTCACAGTTCACTTCAAATACCTTCTCGAAGTCAGGAAGTGCTAGTATTGGTGCTTCAGTCATCTTCCTCTTCACCAGTTGAAAGCTGTCTTCGGCTTCCTTGGACCATTGGAATAATTTCTCCTTATGGCACTCGGTGATAGGTGCAATTAGGGTACTAAATTTTTTAATGAAGCGACGGTAGGAGGATGCCAATTCATGAAAACTTTTGACGTCATGTATAGTCTTCAGCGTAGGCCATGCCAAGACCGCATCGATCTTGAAATGGTGGGGGTGAACACCCTCGGTAGACACAACGAAACCAAGGAAGGATGTGCTCATCCATTCATATAAGCCATGCTATGTCTTGTAGGCCGTCTTCCATTCATCTCCTGGTCTCACCCGAACCTGATGGTATCCTCTTTTTAGATCGATTTTTGAGAAGACCTTAACTCCAGATAACTGGTCTAGCATGTCATCTAGACGAGAAATTGAGAATCGATACTTCACTGTGATCTTGTTAATGGCTTTGTTGTCTATACACATTCTCCATGATCCATCTTTCTTCTAAAGACTAATATAGTTGGTATCACATGATGTGCTTATACTCTTACGAATATAACCCTTTTCCGACAATTTCACTACTGTTTTCAGTAGCTTTTTGGACTCCTCAGATGTCTTTGGTTTGTTCGGTAAACTAGATCCTGAATAAGATCTATCTGGTGTTGAATGTCCCTCATCGGTGGTAGTCCGGGAGGAAACTCTTTGAGCATCAAGTCAGCAAATTCTGATGGCAACTTCTGCACATTGATTGGTACTTTGGTATTCCTATATGTAAGACCACAACTTTTTATGAATAATATTTGATTTTATTTATATATTTTCTTTTAAATAGTAAGGTGATAATTTAATAAATGCTATAGTTATGAGTGATATGTGCGAATTTGGCAAATTAAATAAGTTATCATAAAATATTCGTTTGGTCAGGGAATATTCTTTTTGTCGGGAAATATTAAAGATTTGGCAGTATTATTATTAGTGGACCCATGCTTGGAATAATCGTCAGATATAAAAGCGGTAGAAATCACCTTTTTATAAAATAACGACAAAACTTTAACCGATTAAACTGTTGAAATACCCGATGATAAAATTACAATAATACGCGTTGCATAGTAGAAGACAATATTATCGCAGTATCTCCGATTATTGATTCTTACGTAAGAAGTCACTCAAGATTCAATAATTGTCATAGTAGTTGCAGATAGTATCTCATACTATTGATTGATAATTGTTATAATAGCATCCCGCACAACATTTTATGTTATTAAATCCATAATTGACTCAATAAAGTCGCTCGTATTATTATTAGCATTATTGACAATGTTCAGAAAGTTCTTTTCGAGGAAAGGGTTAGGTTATTTAAATTGCTTGGCTTGATGAGAGAAATCTTTATCGGAAAGCCTCCTCTTCCCGGAGAACGATCCGGTTGTCAATATTGTGAGTTATAATATTAATGATGAATAATTGTTTGAAAGATTAAAAATGTGTTGATTGAATATAAGTGAATTGTGGTAAATATTTATTCAATTTTGATATAAATAGAGGGTTTGTCGTGAGACGTTTGTTTGTAACTTTGACTTATTCTATGGGACTATATAGTCGTCATCTAAGAGTCACTGCGCTTAATATTACTTGCGCTTTTACCAGACGTCAAACCACTTGTCTTTTCACATTACAAAGCGCCAAACCACTTGCCTTTTCACATTACTGGCGCCAAACCACTTACCTTTTCCAGATTACTAGGCGCAAGCCACTTGCCTCTTCACATGCGAGGCTGAGCTAGAATTCTTCTATTAATAGAAGCTCATTTCTTTCTTCATTCTCACCGATTCACTAAAGCTATAGAGAGAGAAACTATAGAGAGAGAATAAGAGATAAAGAAGAAGAGTGTTCGAGAAGCAAGTACACACCACCAACACAAAGTTATGTTACTACACTAGTGCAGTATCTAGTCTTTTATTAAGGTAAAGGATGTTATTTTCTTCATACTCATAAGAGTTGTCATTCTATTCCTTATTAAACTGTGGGAATAACATGTCTACGCGAATTACCGCATGCCTGGTGAATAACCCTTTGTATTCATTCTTTATTAAGTTGTGGAAATGATCTGTCTACTGCGCGGATTATCGCATGACAGGTGAAAATTCATTTGCAGTTTCGTATATTCTTTCATACTCCATATTATTCAAGTGATATTATTTCATTTCATATTCCTAAATGTAAGTATCGCTTCTATAATTCCTGAAATGATTAGAAATTCCTTGAGGTTTGCGCTTCATCTAATATCATTTCACTGAAATATTGATCTGAATTCTCTTATTAAATTTTAATCTTTTCATGTCGGGGTACTATTTATCCGGGGTACTATTCATACCAGATTACTATTCACGACGGAATTTAATTTTCTTTTCTTGTCCAAATTATTTTTGAAATATGAATCTTATATATCATTCTTGAATTTTACTCTACAATTAGAGATCATGTTGACAATTTGGACATTCTTGAACTCTGGATAATTAAATTATAAATTTCTAATATTTAGCCTTGATCTTACTTGATTCATTCTTTATATCACTGTCATTATCCTCATGCTTATATTGTGGTGAAAGTCATCTTTGGTCCGTAGTGCAAAGATGGACTGTTGATTGGTATAATTATGACCAGGAATTGTGTATTGGTATAATCATGACCTTTAATGTTGCAGATAAAGATTTTTGGTGAAAGTCCTCTTTGGTCCGTAGTGCATAGATGGACAGGTGTTTGGCATGATCATGACCACTGGTGATACAAATGATTATCTTTGGCCCGTAGTGCATAGATAATTCGTTGATTGAAAATAATTATTGATTGGTGTTACATGGATAAAATATTGATAAACTTTTAAATCATAGAAGATAGTAGACATCATGCTTTACTAGACTCTTCTAATGGATTGCTATTTTCGCTGCAGTTTTTGATCTAAAACTTGTTGTCTATTGTATTCTATCAGATTTTTTCCCTGTTGAGGACTAAGGATAATTTGTTCTACATTATCTTGGTCATAATATTCTATATTAGGCTAATTGAGCTCACCATTTTCTTTCATTGGTCTCTTCAGGAAATGAGAATATAATTGGGACTAGTTGGAAAATGGAGTGATGGTCCAAAATGGTTACTATAGTAGTCTTCACTATTCTATAAAATAGTGCAACAATAATTGTAATGATGACTTTATTTGAGTTTGGATATTGTCTACGAGAAAATATTTGTATTGAAACTTACAACTTATGTTTTGTCGTATTTTACACGACAGTTAATAGTTGTATATAGGAAGTTTGTATTTAAATTCTGTACCATTTATTTTGGCGACTCAAAATGGGTTGTGTGGACCTATTTTGGGGGCGTCACACTATAAGCCGAACTGTTACCACAAGGAAGTAGGGCATATATTACACCTTCACGATCGGCCTCCATTAGGAACTTGGACATGGACAATAGTTTTGAGTTTCCGATTAACCGAGTCAAACTGTTTTTTTCCCGCCAAGGTGCTAACACAACCTTCTTCCCTTTTATGCTAAGGAAGTACGTATTCTTTCAACCGTCATGAATGACACTTGATTTCATTATATTGCTAATGTCACCAACAATGCGTGATGCGTCCATTAACACCACATCGCATCAAACATTATCAAAGTACTTCATCGATTGAAAAAGACACTAGACATTTTCTATTAATCATTACCTCATTGCCTTTATTCAACCAATACAACTTATACGGTTTGGGATGTTGATCCGTCTTCAAATTTAATTTCCGAACACCTTCTTTTCGACACCACATTCTCACAACCGCCACTATTAATGATCATTTTGCGAGACTTTATTTGCATCAGCGCAATTTTTGTGGAATATGTTGGTTCTCAACCAATCTTGTGAGCAATTTTGGGAGCTAATAGATTCTTGAATGACTAAAGTTTCTTCGCCATTACCATAAAGTAAATCCTCATCATCTTCATACTCATCATATCTACAGTTCATTAAATCTTTCCGCTTCAACTAGCACGCTCTTCTTCAATTAGGAGATTCTTTCCTTCGCTTTCGGCAGACCATGCTCTATAGCCGTATTCTCTACATCCGAAACATTTAATACTAGAATTGAAATTACCATGTGGTTGTTGTGGCATGTAATGAAGTTGTTGAGGTTGGTTCTGGTTTATTGGGTGGGTTGTTCTTAGCATCGACTTCCCCTGCTCATTGTTGCTTCTCGCATCGTGTGTTCGTTTGTATGCCTCGAAAATGATCCATAGTGAATGGAGACCGAGGGCATTTTGTAGCTGTTGTCTTAATCCTTTCAAATACCTTGCTACCATTTGTTCCTCTATTTCCGAATGATCATTCCGTTCTATCAATCGATAAAATTCTTCGGTGTAATCATCTAAAGATCTAGTTCCTTGTCTCAATAAATGCAATCTCTTGAATAGAGGCTGAGTGTAGCCGAAAGGAAGAAAGTGACTGCATTTTTTTCATCATCTTTTCCCACTTTGTGATTTTAGTTTTTCCTTGTCTCTCCCGTGAACGCCTCATTTGTTCCCACCAAGCAGATGCTCTACTTTTCAATTTGATTGCATCCAATTTTACCTTAGCGTTATCTAAAACCTCCTTATATTCAAAGATGCGTTCTACTTCATTCATCCAATCAACGAATCCCTCTGCTTGCAGCGTACCAGAAAATTCTGGTAACATCACTTTAAAACCCAGATCACTACGACGGTTATCACGATCACGTCGTTCCCATAGCTGCCCCCTATGGTGGTAAGGATTATCAAAACTCGATTCTGAATCATAGGATTCTTCATCGTGATCAAGGTGAGGGCCTTCCTCCGTCGGAACATGTCCACGGCGACCCAAATTTTGTGCCGCTAGACGTTGAGTTAGCTCGGCAACTTGTTTATGTAAATCTTCAATCATAACGTCCTGGACGTTATGATCACGGTGTGGGACATCCTCAATCGGAACCTGCCCTCGACGGCCACGACCATAAGCCATTGAAACTGATGAAATCTAACCCAAAAAGATGTTGAGCTCTGATACCAATTGACGCCTGGATTGTAATAGCGATTATCTTCCCGGTCAAGTTAATCAAATAAATTCATGAAGGTAAGGAACAAGAGTTTCACAAAAACACGGAGAAAACTTCTCTAATGCTTGAATTATATTTATAAAAAAAGTCTCCATCAATTCAACCCACAAGCCGGTTTTATAGCTAACAAACTTCCTTTCCAAGTCGTAACAGAATTCCTAAAAATATGGAAATAGAATCCTAAAAGGTAACAAACTTCCTAAATTTATGGTAACAATTCCTAACTAATAACAACTTCCTATTAATAAAAATATTACCATAAAAATGAAACATATCTAAAAAAAATGTCAATTCTGAACCTTCGAAGTCAAACTCGAAGGAGTGGTCCGCCATCCGAACCCAAAGAAGTGGTATGCTATCCGACTCCCGAAGTCATCAGCCATCCGAACCCAAAGACGTCAATGACCGCCACATTTACGCCGATCCTCCAATGCATGGTATTTTAATGCCATTAACGTGCTATCTAATAGCTCAACATCATCGGACTCGGTTCCTCCTGCATCAAGCTCTCTTACTCAACCAATTGGCAATGAGAAGAGTTGGCTTAAGATATTATATACTAGACATTTTCAAAAGGTATTCGATGTGGGACAAAATATATACTCTAACACTCCCCCTCACGTGTAACTTGGTGTATTGAGGGTTTCACGTGGACCTGATGAATAGGAGATCCACTCGAGAAAAGTAAAATCCCAACACAAGACAAGCTCAGAAAAAATCTAGTAAACCTTAAACAAATATTGACCCAAATTGATAGGTGGTACTAGTTAAGAAATGGGTAACTTTGACACTAAATAAATGGACTGCAAGTGGGTAAGAATGAAGGCCAAGAAGAGTATTTAATTAGGCCCAAGGATAGTCCGCTCTGATATCATGTTAAATTTATAAAATGGGCCCAAGTCTAATATATGAAGACATCAGGCAATGAGAAGAGTTGGCTCAAGTTATTATATACTAGACATATTTTCTCAAGGTATTTGATGTGGGACAAGATACATAGTCTAACACTCCCCCTCACATGTAACCCGGTATATTGATGGTTGCATGTGAACCTCATGAATAGGAGATCCACATAAGATAAGCAATCCCAGAAGAAGAAGCTAGTCACAAGACAAGCTCAGAAAAAATCTAGTAAAGCTTAGACAATTATTGGCCCAATCGATAAGTGGTACTAGTTAAGAAATGGATAACTTTGACCATTAAGAAATGGACTACAAGTGGGTAAGAATGAAGGCCAAGAAGAGTATTTAATTAGGACCAAGGATAGCCCGCTCTGATATCATGTTAGATTTATAAAACAGGCCCAAGTCTAGTATATAAAGACATCAAGCTCTCTAACTCAAAACTAATTGGCAATGAGAAGAGTTGACCCAAGTCATTATATACTAGACATATTTTCACAATGTATTCGATGTGGGAAGATATATATATTCTATCATATCCAAATTTTTCTGTTTTGTTTTTGTTTTTGTTCACTTTTCCATTGATTGGTGCTTGATGTTGATTAAAGTAAAATTCTTGATTCTTGGGAGGATTTATTGCTAAAAGGTTATTTGGTTCAATATAAGAAGCTAATATAAACATGAGAAATCTATGTGGATTGATTAAATTATGTATTGAAAAGTTTGGCTTCTCATATTTTCAGAAATCAATTGCATTCCCCAAGTCCAACAGGTTTTACCTCTTATTAAAGGCTTAAGGTTGCCTGATGCGATAACCAATAAATCAATGTTAAGTGCCCCCATGAATGTTGATTGTAGAAACAACAGTTGATGTTTTATTTATTTACTTATCTTAGCCTTTAGGAAAAGGAAATCAGTTTCTTGAATACTCTTAACTGTGAACTTTTGACATTCTAGAATAGTAGAGATGAGAGTGAGAAAGTTTCTTGGCTAGTTGGGCTGGAAATCCTTTGACCTCGTTGATGATGGCGAGGTGGGATGACAGGTGTTTGGACTGTTAGAACGAGGGAAGGGGTTAAGGAGGTTGGTTTGGTGGAGGAGTTGGCATCGGTCTCTGATTGTTTGAAGCAGGTGAAGGCTACAACTAAAGTGTTGATGGGTAGGAAAAAAAATCAGAGTAGAGTGGCGGATCTCTTCTACTATAATGGTGGGTAGACATAGACATATGATGTGGAGGTTTTTCTAGAATGGTGATTTAAGGCAGTTTTTCTACCAGAGGTCAGGGATGGAATAGGGTGGTTGTTGGTGGCTAAGAAATTTCGCCGGCTTGCCTTCAGTTCTACACTTTGAGGGAGTTTCCGCTTAATGTTTCGGAGGTCATGCAACTGCTATTCGCAATTTGTTGAAAGGCTATGGGCCCTCAGGCTGGTGGGTGTATTGGTGAACAGCAACCCCTCATGTTTGAGCCAGATGTTAATTAAGGGGGCAGGGTAGTTTGATGTTCCATGGGGTCTTGACTCTTGACAGTGTTGAAGATGGGGATGATATTTGGCATTGGGCATTGTTGATTGCCTCATTATTGATTTGTTTAGTCTGAAAGGGGTGGATACACAATACTTTTGTTGCTAATTTGGAGCAGGATCTTGAAGGTTTTTCTGATGTGCTTGTTTTCATATGGTGATAGTCTTTCGATGTTGAGTGGTGTGTTATGACAAAAATGTGTGTGTGGTTGGGTGGAGGCTAATATTTGAACTTTGAAGCGTTCTTGGGTGTCACTTAATGTGTGTCGTAATGAGAAGTCCATGGAGTTGTTCTAGGAACTGATAGTGGGAGGAGGACATGGAAATCAAAATGGAAAGGAACTCTGGGTGCATATTTGTAAAGTAACATGGTGAAAGAGTTGAAGAAGTTGGAATGGTCAATGAGTGATGGAGGAGGGGAAACAGGATGGTCAATGAGTGATGGAGGAGGGAGGGTGAAATAGATGATGTAGAGGGTGTGCTATGTTTGCAAGAGTCTAAATTTTCCAACTTTAAGGGAGGTGATTGCTTGTTTATGAGGGGAGGCATATGGGTCGTGTTGGATGTGGTAGACTCTGCATGTGGTACTCTGATTTTGTTGGACTCGAGAATTGTTGAACTGCTTAATTTCTTGGTGGAAAGCTTTTCTACTTCTTCATTCAAGTTCTTGGAGATGTTATTGGTGAAGTCAAATCTGACTTTGATTTCGAGGAGATTGTAATGCTAGCTAAAAGGTGATTGGGCCTATTCCTAAAGCGGAAGCTAGGAACCCCACGAGCATAATATATATGTTGTTGTTTGCGCTACAAATAAAAGGGGGTCAGCCCACTTTTTGGGGGTAGTTTTGTACATTTGTTATGTGTCTCAAGTCTTGTTTGGGATCCGACATTTGATTCGAAGCAATTATGTTGAGGCGACCAAAAAGGGAAAAAAATTAGGTTTAGTGGTGGTAGCGGTTGATCGAGGTCGATGGTGTTGCGAGATTCTCTATTGTAACTTAATTATAGGAATAACTTAATTATAGGAATAACTAAATAACTTAATTATAGGAATAACTTGATTGTAGGATGAATAGCTTGATTGTAGGATCTCTACTATCTCTATAAATATGTATATGTAAGGATACATAAAATATATGAATGAAAATATTTTCTCTCGATTTTCAAGTTGGTATCAAAGCCATTTAAACTCTAAATCATTCTTCTTCAATCCTTAAACCGAAAGCAAGTCAAATTCTACCCCCATCATTATTCAACATGAAGGTTCATCATTCAATGCAGAATTGTAGATGAATGAGACCAACTATGATTTGTGGTCTCAAATGTTAGAGATGAATTCTTCGAGAAGGAGAAACTCTCCTTCATTTCAGGGTACATCGCCACACCCAAGGAGAAAGATGAAGGCTATGAAAAGTGGTATTCGCATAATCGGAAGGTCAAAAGATGGTTGTTGATGTATATTTCCGGAGATTATGAAGTTTATACATTCGCCACTCTACCGTGACAAGATATTTGGAAAGCTCTGTCTAAAGCCTTTTATGATGGAGCAGATGAATTACAAGTTTTTACCTTGAACCAGAGGGCTCTCTCTGCAAAACAAAATGACAGACCGCTGACTGAAATCTTCAGTGAGTTGGATCATCGTGATAAGGTGGTCGTGGTGGATGAGATGAGATATTGATCCTATCGAAATTGCTTCAAATGACAAAGGGTGCATATCTTTCTCATTGATTGAGGGTGATTTTGAGCAAGTTCAAGGGCGAAATCTTGAGGAAGGATCCTATCCTCGAATTAGAAGAGTGTTATGCCTAGTTCGCCGCGAAGATGTTCGACGCGGGTGATGAACCGACAACCGGAAAACTCAAGCTTCAAACCATGGTGACTCAAACCGGTTTAATCAAAACCGGTCTCCTCAACACCAAAGAAGACAAAAAGAAGAACATCCATCCTAAGAATGCTAATGATGGCTATACATAAATCATCATACAAATGCACCCATTGTGATCAAACGGGTCATACAAAAAGTCGATGCTACGAACTTGTGGGATATCCAGAATGGTGGGATCATAGCCATGATTCTCGGAAGAAGAATTCCAAGAATACCTCTACTGCTGCAATTGTTGAAACAAAGACAGAGGATGATAGCGGTGAAAATTTCTTGGCATTGGTAGCAGCAGCAGGTAATGGTGGTAAGGTTTTAAATATTTCTACACTTGTTTCTAATAGTGCATGGATAATTGATTCTGGTGCTACGGATCATATGACATTTGATTTTAGACAAGTTTCACCTATTAAACCTTCCTCACAAAGTTCTGTTTCCACTGCCAATGGTACCCCAATTCCGATTACTGAGGAAGGATCTTTGTCCCTCACTAACACCTTAAATTTAGATTCTGTTTTGGTTGTTCCCTCTTTGAATTATAATCTTTTGTCAGTTTCTCAAATAACCACTGCCTTATTTTATGTTGTCATTTTTTGGCCTGAATTTTGTGTATTTAAGGACATCCGGCCAAGGCGCATTTATTCGTTGTGTGTGTTAAAGTAGGAAGTCAGACATTTAGACATGGTGTCCAAAAGTTCGATAAGTTGCGGCCAAGCTTTAAAGATCGGGGGTTCAAGGAGGAAAAAGGAAATCGAGATATGGTTATGGCATCGACGCCCTGGGCATGCTTTTTTGGTTACATAAAGAAATTATTTCCTAGTTTATTTGCAAACTTTGATGTTTCTAGTTTCAAATGTGATGTTTGTGAACTTGCAAAAAGCCATCGTGCTTCGTTTCCATTAATTTTGAATAAAAGTCCAGTTCCTTTTATGATTATACATTTCGATGTTCGGGGACCATCTAAATTTGCTACTTTGGATGGATCACGTTGGTTTGTTATTTTTTATCGATGATTGTACCGTGGATGACTTGAGTATGTTTGATGAAGTCCAAAAGTGAAGTAAACTTGTTATTTCAAAAATTTCATAAAATGGTTCAGTAGTCGATTCAATGCATGTGTTCAAAGTTCTCCACAGTGACAATGGAGATGAATATTTGAGTTTTGAATTGAAGCGGTATTTGGAAGCCCATGGAACCATTCATCAAACTACTTGTTCCGATACACCTCAACAAAATGGGTGGCGGAGAGAAAAAATCGGCACTTGTTGGAGGTTGTCCGTGCTTCATTAATAGAAGCACATATGCCTTTATCCTATTGGAGACACGCACTTACTTCTGCAACATATTTAATCAAGCGAGTACCATCTAGCACTATTAATTTTCGGACACCATCTCAGGCTCTTAGTGAAGCAATTGTGGCTCCAGTCATTCCAAACTTACCTCCTCATGTTTTTGGTTGTGTAGCATTTGTACATCTTCATCGTCGCCGCCGACAAGTCGACACCTCGAGTATCGAGATGTGTTTTTTTAGGTATGCCGCTTATCAAAAGGGTACCGATGTTATCATCCTCCAAGCAAACGAATGTTTGTTACAATGGATGTAGTTTTCATGAAGACTCGATGTATTTTTCCCCGAGCCCGAACTTCAAGGGAGTACCGGAAGAAGTTCAAGTTCTAGACTATGATTTTCGATCTCTATAGAAACGTAATGCCCTGAACTTGGTAACAATCTGAATGGGAATGAAACTAACGCCTCGAACTTGGTAATGAGAATGTGGTGAATTGGATTTGAGTGGTATAAATTTGGACCACAATGGTGATGAACGTGATGAAGACCCGTAAAATGAAGTTCAGGCAAAGAACCTCCATCTCAATCTCTCGCACTACAGCAATCGATACACCAAACCAATCTTTCATTGAGGATGGTCCTGCAGAAGGTCTCGAACCACCAAGAAAACAACTACCACCGCGTCAAACCAGAGGTATCCCCACACCCACATATGAACCCGAACTTTCTAGTAAAGTTAAATATCCCATGAGTCATTATGTGTCTAACCATCGTCATTCTCAATCAAATAAGTCATTTGTAAATCAATTATCTATCAGATCTATTCCTAACAAAGGTGCAAGAAGCCTTAGTCGACCGGAAGGTGGAAAGTCGCTATGATTGAGGAGATGAAATCCTTGCAGAAGAATGAAACTTGGGAACTTGTTGATCGTCTCTTCGTGGAAGAAACCATTTGATGTTGGTGGGTTTATACTTTGTGAAACACAAAGCGATGGTACAATTGAACGTTTTAAAGCAAGACTCGGTGGCAAAAAGGTACACCCAAACCTATGGAATTGATTATCTGAGATACATTTGCACCAGTAGCTAAAATCAACACGTTCGAGTCTTATTGTCTCTAGTCACAACCCGGATTCGCCATCGCAACAATTTGATGTGAAAACGCCTTCTCGCACGGGCGAGTCAGTTCAAGAAGTGTATATGGATTTGCCACCGTGGTGCGTGATACCGTAGAAGTGCATTGTCGGAAGGTGTGTAAATTAAAGAAATTGTCAGATGGGCTAAAACAATCTCCGAGAGCATGGTTTCAAAGATTCACGAAGTCCATGAGGTCCTTTCGCTACCATCGAGTAATTCGCACTACACTTTATTCTCGAAAAGACAAAGATAGTAAGATCAACGCCCTTATTCAGGTATGTTGATGACACGGTGGTTAAGGTGAAATGACCTCGATGAAAGGAAGGCTCTACAAAGTTACTTGTCGTTTAATTCGAAATGAAAGACCCTGGCCACTTGAAATATTTTCCGGATCAAGTGTCTCGATTCGATAAAGGGATTTTCTTGTCTCAAAGAAAATACGCTTTAGATTTGTTGCAGAAACTAGTATGTCGGCATGTCAACCAACGGTGATACACCAAAGAAAAGAAGGATTGAAGTTGTGGTCGAGACTAATCAGTCCCCGCCTGATAAAGGGAGATATCGAGGCTCGTTGGAAGATTGATGTACTTAGCCCACACTAGGGCCAGATCTTCGCTTTATGCATCGAGTATTGTTAGCCGCTTTATGATAATCCCGAGAACAACATATGAATGCAACTATGCGCATTTTAAGGTATCTGAAGTCTGCTCCTGGAAAGGGCATTTTGTTCACTAAAAATGTAGATTGTCAAAGTGTGGATGCATATAGTGATGCTGACTGGGCTGGAGCAATAGATGACAGACGATCTACTTCGGGATATTTCACCTTTGTAGGTGGTAATCTCGTTACATGGAGAAGCAAGAAGCAGAGTGTTGTTGCACGTTCAAGTGCAGAGGCTGAATTCAGGGGTATGGCACTTGGAATATGTGAAGTATTGTGGCTGAGACTTCTCTCGAGGGATTTGGGATATTTGCCTAGGCAACCGATTCGGCTTTATTGTGACAATAAAGCAGCATGTGTGACAATAAAGCACCATGTGATATTGCTCATAATCCGGTACAACATGATCGTACAAAACATGTGGAAGTAGACAGATTCTTCATTAAGGAAAAATTGGATGAGAAAATTGTCGAGTTGCCTAAGATTCGATCCAAGATCAATCGGGCCGATATTCTCACCAAAGTCGCTTTCAAGTCGAGTGTTCTCAAAAGTTTTGGGCAAGTTGGGCATGTGTGACATCTATGCACCAACTTGAGGGGGAGTGTTGCGATATTGGATTAATAGTCAAAGATTCTTTATTGTAACTTAATTATAGGAATAACTTAATTATAGGAATAGCTAAATAACTTAATTATAGGAATAACTTGATTGTAGGATGAATAGCTTGATTGTAGGATCTCTACTATCTCTATAAATATGTACATGTAAGGATACATAAAAAATATATGAATGAAAATATTCTTCTCTGATTTTCAAGTTATGGACCTGTTATGTTATTTGGGCCCATTATATTTTTAGCTCATATATATATATATATATATATATATATATATATATATATATATATATATATATATATGTTATTTTAGTGAGGGTTTCGTATTTTTTTTTCTTTCTCAATGCCTTGAAAGAAAGATTCACTTATTGTATTCTTCACTCAAATATAGTTTTATCTTCTACCTCTTGCACGTGGTTTTTCCCAATTTAGCTTTACACGTAAATCTTGTGTTCTTGTTTTTAATATTCTTTCATTGATTTCTGTGTTTGCCATAGTTTATGATAACATTTTCGGGGTAAATTAGGGTTCTTATATTTCATTATATAAGGAAGGGATCATGCACTACATTAAGTACAATTTTCTGAGGTAAATCACGTAAATTGTGTTATGTATGATTTCTTTTCTTTCTACTTCTCTTTGCTATTGTTTTCGTTGTGTTTTCACATAAGACATGTTTAGTGCGAAGCTTTTGTGGAACTTTTGGCCAGGCAAAGGATTCAGTGGGGTAGGAGTTTATTGGTGAAACTGGCCAAGGTTCACGATCAGTGGGAGGTACTATGGTGTATTGGGGGGGGGGGGGGTGATTTTAACACAATCATATTTCTGGTGGAGAGACGATTTTGTACTAGAGAACTAGATCTATCTGGGCTTTCTTGGAGTTCGTCAATGAGAGATAGATTGACAAGTTTGCCATTTGGACCATCACTTGTTTACATAGGCGTAGACATGCACAAACGGGCTGCTTGGTCTCGTCTGGATGACTAGGCTAAGCTTAGGCTTAAAATGAAAGAAGTCAGGAAAGGCCAGGCTAACCAGTCTAAACTGATGTTTGTTACAGCCTGAAGGCCAGGCTAGGCACAGGCCCATACCTAGTCCGAGTTGGTCCGATTCAGTCCAACCTCCTCTCCCTTTTTTAACATAAAAATTTAGATATTAAATATAAAAACTATACAATATAAACTAATAAAAGTTATAATGATAAAATTGTGAAAGTGAAAATTTAAATGAAGATGTATTAACTAACTAAAAGTCTAAAACGAATATATTAATTAAATGTATTTACATGAAATCAAAAATGAACAATTAAAACTTTAAACTTACTTGATGTATTAATTAAAACTATTGTATTGCAAGAATGAGTAAGTAATACTTTCATTGATAAAAAATAATAACTTTAGACTTCAAAAATTACAAATAACTCAAACAATAATGTATAATTACAAATATTTGTCTTCAACATTTTAAATATGTCTTCAAATCTTCAAAAAATGTCTTTAAATATTCAAAAAATGCCTTCATATCTTCAAAAACTATTTGTCTTCAATCTCTATAGATTTACACTTGCTTAAGTTTATGCTTTGACTTCGGGATCTTTCGAGCTATCTTGATCGTCCACTACATCTTGTATTCTTGTTAATTCTTATAGCAAATGCATCTCCAAGGATTCCGGGATAAGGGGTTGTTTGTTTACTTATGAATGAGTCTGAATCCGACCGAATAAGTCATTCATATCGTTTGTTTTATAATTTTTAAAACTCTGAATGCGTCTGAATGTGTCTAAACGGTTCATCCAAAAAATTATGGTTGAATGAGTAAGAGGTAATGTTAAAATGATATTTTTACCTACATACTCATAGAAAATTAAAAATTACATTCAATATTCTTCTTGTTTTACTATTGTCAACAAATTTTGATATGTACAAATTGTTTTTTACTCCCTCCGTCCCATAGTTATAGGCTGATTTTTCATTTTGAGATGTCCCAATATATAGGCTACTTACTATTTATAAAATTTAGTTGGTTCATTATTTTACTTTTATGCTCTTATAATAAATATTCAACCATTGCTTTTTTTTTGAAGAAACAACCTTCAATGTCATTATTTTTATCACCACATTTAATGTTGTATTCTCAATAAAAGAATTCAACTTTTTAGGCTTTACTAGTTTAACATATTTTGTGTATAAAAGATAATTGTACCAACAATCAATGAAGTTAAGAGTTCCAATGTGATAAGTAAGGAGTAATTAATTTATTCATTAATTCCATATTAAGGGGTATATGTGAAAAATTCTGTTACAAATTATCACTTAAACTGATTTTCTTAAACTATGTGCCAAAAGAAATCAGCCTATAACTATGGGACGGAGGGAGTATTTTTCTTTAAAAAATTGGTCAATAACCAATTTAATAAATGTTGTTGTAGTCTCTTTGTTTTGATTTTATGAACTATAGAATGTTATTAATAGTTTTAGTGTTTTATTCCTAAAATTATATTATTAATAGTATACTCTATCAAAGATTGTTTAATAATATATATTTAATTTTTCTTAGATAACATAGTTTATTTATAATTATATAATAAATCAAAAGGTTAAAATAGAAAATACACGTATTCAGATGTTTTAGACATACAATTATCAAACACATCATTTAATTTCGTATTTAAATTTTCTACTCCATTCAACTCATTTAGATTTTCTTGTACATTCAAAACTTTTCATTCAGTTTTATCAAACAACACCCAAGTCTACTTCCCTTTTCATCTAATACCCTGCCAGATAGAGAAAAACAAGATTCTGAAGCTACAGTTCTAACTTAGATAGTTAGTTGGTCGCTGACCGCTGCGGCCAAAACAAGATATTATCTATGATTTCTCCACCATGTTATTATATCAAAAATTTTCAAATTTGTGATCGCTTATAAAACTCCTAAAATCAGGTTTATAATATAAACCAAGTTCGTTTAGACTGCTTGATTTAGTTTTTGATAGTGATTTTAATAATAATAATCCATATTTAAAAGATGAAGAGGGAGGGGTGGTTCACATTTAGATTTAAAATATAAAGACTCGTATTGATTATAAAATATAGTACATTAATTATTTAAATTTGATTTAATGTAATCAACATTATCAGTATCCACATTTTCTAATTTATCTTCTAAAATGCTTTTCACATCTAATTTTATGACGAGATTTAATGACGCTACACAAGTAATGACAATTGTCATGTCCTCAACATATTTTTAATTTTTTCTTCCATTGAAAAAATAAAATCAACCCAAACATTATCATATCTACATTCTTTAAACATAACTGTTATTATTACTAAATTGAAAGGAAACTATATATATATATATATATATATATATATATTAACTTATCTCAAATAAACCAAAATTGTAGAAAAAGATTTGTCAAGGCTAGTACTTGTTACTATGTCCTTAAGACAATTATGCCCTCCGTATGGTGCTCAGAGTTGATAGCACTTGTCTCCCAGGATACAATTACACCGTATACTTTAGCAGCACTACAAAAAGTATAATCTACGAACCAAAAATAAATGCTCTAACTCTCTCAAAATAACTATGAAACTGATGAAAAACTGAAGACTAGAAAGACTAATAATGCTTAATTGCTTGTGTAATGAGTGAATGAGAAGGCTGCCCCCTCCTATCTATTTATAGGAGGGGTTGGTGACCCTTCAGATGGGTACTTCACCCTTGAAAAGGCATGGGATGTTTCTAAAAAGACATGACATGACATCCTGTGGTCAAAAAAACGACGTCGTTTTGATCATTTGCAGAATGGACGCATCTATTCGGACCCATAAAACGACGTAATTTAAGCATTAGCAGAACAAAAACTACGTAGTTTTATCAAAACGACACAGTTTTGATAATATAATTAAATAAATAAAATTTAAATAAATTTTGTCTAAAAAATTATATACAAGGACCAAGACCCAGAACCCCGAGCTCGAGCCAGGTAGTAGGTGAGTCGATCAATGGTTAATAAGTAGCAGGGTTCGAACCAAGCCTTGGCTAGGTTCTCTCCCTTCCACAAAAGTGGGGTGTCCCTTGGGGCCCAAACCCAAAAGCAATTTCCTTGTATATAAACACATTAAAAGTTTAATTCTTAACTTATGTGGGACTTGGCTTTTTCCCCCATGTATTTATTATCATTTATCATTTCCAAGTGTGATCTTTGGGAGTTAATATCTCATTCATTACTCCATTGATTTGAGCTTTCAAATACTTAATTTAATCTACTTATGGAGTAGAACACATTAATTTATGGAATCATTAAAAATAATTAATGATACCCACATTAATTTAGGCTCAAATTCTAACAGTTATTTTCAAACATATATACAAAACATGATTAATGGTAGAATAATAAACACCACTTAATATTTTTGTGTGCTTTTTAAAACTTTAAGAATATGTAAAAGTGTACCAAGAAGATCCCAATCTTGATTTGTTATTTCATGAGCAATTTGTGTGTTATAAACTTGGTAAGTATATTTCTACATTTATAGGCATCTCTTAACAAATCATATGTACTATTTGACTTGGTGTTATTATCAAATTTTGCTCTTTTACAATTTTGGCCTCTTTCATGCCAAAAATTTCTAAAATCTTGCATTTTTCTATTTAAACCATAAACAAAATTAATCATACCACAAATTTTATATATGACACCATGCAAGTAATTTAACCAAAATTGAACAATCAACTTTATTATATGACAAGCGCATCTAGTATGAAAAAAAATGCAACATTTACTATAGGGTTTAAATAATTTTTAACATATTTATGGCACTAGTGTTATTTGTTGCATTATCAAAGCTAATACTCATTATTTTATCTTTAATTTTAAAAGTACAGATTATGGACATAATTTGAGCTAACATTAATTGGCCATTATGAGGTGGTAATTAAAAAAATTCAAATCCTATACTTTGTTTTGCCTAAGCCATGTTTCAGAATCTAACCAATGTTCCAAGCTGATGATTAGCTGACCAAACATTACTAGTTAAACTAATTTCATCATCAAAATGATCAAAATATTCAATTAGTCAATTGTTAGTTTTTTTATATAATTTATAAAACAATAGTGTTTGTGTCCCTCCTTAATTCCTACCTATCCCCATGTATCCACATACGTCGACATTTTTTATCGGCATAAATTTTTCGTCATATATTGCAGGATTTATAATTTAATGGCATCACGTTTAGTAATCATTCTACTTGTTTGTATTTCGGTTACAATGTGATGGCAAGAGAGAAGAGGAAAAGACTGAGAGGAGAGAGAGAAGATTAACAATGTGGGAGAGAGATGTCACAATCTTGACTTCCAAGTGTCTCACCATAAGGAAAGAAATGGAAGAAAGGGGAAGAGCAGAGAAATGATAAATAAGATATATTGGAGTGTATAAGATTGAATTCCATGCCTCTCAATATCCAAAAAAGGTAGATACATGGCGCCGGGGGGGGGGGGGGGATATATTCCTTCATGTCATCTCACCGGAATACTTGATGTAGATACTTGTCCTAGACTGCTTTCCAGATTTCGGACAGTTGACCTGATCTTTATGGGATACCAGTCTAATTAATTTGTTTCTAAGAGAATGTCTTCTAACAAGTGACTTGCAGTGATTTAAGCTGTTGTCCATGTATCTTTACACACACACAAGAGTGAGAAAATGAGGGGTAGGGTGCATAGTACCTCCAATTCTCCAAGTCTCTTCTAGTACAAAAATGAAATATAAAATTAAAATACGTGTATGGATGAGAAATTGCAGTAGAGAGGAGAATAAGGAAGAGAGAGACCTCAAGCTCCACCAACTATTTTTTCCTCAGTTTTCTTTCATCTTGTAGGGAGATGCCATTTGACACCAATGGAGGATTTTAGGATATATATCAAAAACTCATCCTACCACAGTGCCAAATAGTGGGCATGCACGTGTATGTATGTTTGTACACACACATGCAAATGCACACACACATATGTGTGTGTGTGTGTGTGCGTATATATATATAATCATAGTGTGCTGCTAAACATTTTCCTGCATATTCTCTCCAGAAAGATATATAGGTAACATGAGCATGTTCAAATCCCGTCATCTTTTTTCTTAAAGAATAAATGAGGGTAAATTTTAAAAGAAGAGCAAAAATTATATTGACTAAATTGGGGATCTGACCAGAATTTGAATTTGTGTCTGCTTAATAATACTGAGTATTTGATTTGAATATGACTTATGTGTATTTTAAAAGATTTATGAGTTTACTTTTGATTACTAATCCAAATATTCCGACTTCGAACCAAGTCCAAGTACATGTAATTTGTGCATGTATATAATTCTAGATTAATTGAGTATTCCATGTAAAATTGAGATACTATATCTATACAGCAACATATTTTTCAATAATAAAGATAAGATTCCTAATTGGCTTTTGATCTTTGTTCGATAATATCAACCTAATAGCATCAATGGATTTGATTATAGTCGAATGTTTCTCTTCAAATTCACATTCGGATCTTCGATATAACCATGACATATCAAGTTTACCTTCTTTTTTTCTTTTTGTGATGTTACCTTTTCTAAATGAACAAAAACATATCTAAATTATTGAGGTGGATAGTCTAGACTTTCTCATTTCTGGTCATAGTTTTACTAAAGGTGAATTCCATAAATCTGTCTGTTTCCCGATCTATTGGTTAAATTCATTTTTTTTCATGTTTACATCCATCTCTTCACAACTTTCACCTCTGGAACTAAATAGGTCACCTTTCTTTAGTCCGTATCACGTTCAATTCATTCGGTGTATAAAGAGGAAATTTGATATTATCCATGTGACTTCTATATCCTATATCTATAGAACCTGAACATCATCTTCACTGATCAGTTTTTCTGCTCAGTGTTCGACTTTGACCTGCTACCCATTAGTACCAATGAAGTTTTTGTTAGTGAGGATTTGGATTAATACAAGTAATCAAAGAAATTATGAAATAAAACTGATAACATGCTATAGCAACTGTTCATTCTTTTTTGGTAAGTGCAGGTTAAAATTATTGAATTCTGTACTTTCCCCATCAAGTTTTTCAAAGTCCAAAATCAGGATTTCTTTTTTGGACTAATGGAATATTCCTCCCCCTTTTTTTTATAAAGATTGTCACCCTTCTTGGGTATTTTTTGGCATGACTTTTAAGAAGGGCAGAAAATATTCTTATGCATTATATTATAAATATATTTTTGTATTCTGTATATATTGTATAATGTATAATTATGTTTTCGGTTATTTCTTAAAATCCATGCCAAACGCATAACAAGAAGGATGACATTCTTTGTAGCTAAGAGGTAATATACGATTTTCTTTGTCATTTCCTTTCAAAGCTTCTAATGATTCTCAAAATGCAACGGGATGCAGGTCTCTCTGCTTACAAAACATCCAGCATTTCATCTTCTGGCAAGTTTACTCCTGCTTCAAAAGGAGCCATTAAATCCTTAAAGGAGTATGCAAGGAATCTTACTGATCTTGATTTGTTTACACAAATTCTTGAAGATTGGGCTCTGGAGAATTTACGAGCAGATACTACTAATGGGGAACAGTCTTTCGGATCTCCCTTTATGATTGACGAATTGCGAACCCTTGACTTTGCATTGGAGGGTTTCTTATTTCAGCAGCTATTCCGCATGCCTTGCTCGCCTTACGATTCTGATAATCTGAATGAAGATGAGTATCTTGCGCTGGAAGATTTCCTTCACACTATAGCAGAGGGCTTATGGCGTACATTCTGGCATAGAAGTGGACCATTGCCATATTTTGTATCTTGTCCTCGTTACCCTGGGTCAAAGTTTTATACTGTTGAAAAAGCAATATCGAGGGGAAGGCTTGGAGCACTCAGTGGTGCAGCTTTGATATCAAAAACAGGGAGTAATCTACAAGTTCATTGGGATCAAGTAGTTGAGTTTGCATTGTTCAAACAAGACATTTTGATGGAAAATGAGTTGGGATTTTCTCCTTTGTCCATCTGTGAAGCTCTCTTTTTTGGCGTTCACATACTTCTTTCCAGGAGTTTGAGCAAGTACAGTACTGTTAGCAGTGGTTCCGTTTTTATATTAGTTCTTGACTCTAAGTTTGGAGGTGTTGTCAAACTTGAGGGTGACCTTTCTCAACTTGAACTAAACTCTGGTAACCCGTACCAATCCATTGTAGAATGGATCAAGTGTCATGCTGAAGTAGATGTTTCCCCAGTAGGCCGAGTTTGGAACAAGCTAGGAAATGCAAATTGGAGGGACTTAGGAACCTTGCAACTAATACTGGCAACTTTTTACTCCATCATCCAGTATAATGGACCACCAAGAAATTCGATTGCATCACTTGCATCACAGCACAGCTTCCGTCTTCAGAAGCGTCGGATAGAATGCCGCCTCTTTGAGAATGAAAATGCACTAGTTCCCTTCGAACCGGCTAGCCACAAAAATGGAGAAATTATTGAACTTGACCACAATGATAATCCATCTTTCGAAAATAAAGCATCACGCTTGAAGCCTAAGCAAGGGGAAATACTGCTTCTGGAAGATCAGGACCAGGGGCAGAGATGTTATCAAATATGCGAGTCTTTGGTTGGAGCGAACTGCTGTTCCTACAGTGCCGTTGCTTTAGATTGCCCCACAGAATTGTTGACTTTATATGTGGGTGCTCATCCATCTCGGCTAGAGCCATCTTTGGAGGACATGAGTTTATGGTATCTGGTACAAAGGCAAAGTAAAGTATTGAACATCTTCAAGGATCAGGGAATTTCAAACAAATATTTGCCTGAAATACTTGCAAGCGGCAGAGTTTTGCATTCGGGTCCTTGTAATAAACAGGACCCAAAGGGACTCTGTGATCATCCGTGGTGTGGAACACCAATACTCGTGACTTATCCTTTTGGAGAGTCACTTTCATCAATTGTATCTCGTGATGGCCCGTTTTCTGCTGAGGAGGCAATTCGTTGCTGCAGAGACTGCCTAGCAGCTTTGAGAAGTGCAAAAATGGCCGGTGTCCAGCACGGAAATATTTGTCCTGAGAACATTGTACGTGTTGTTGAAACTGAAGGAGAGAGAGACGGTTGTTTGCATGTTCCAGTCTCATGGGGGCGTGCAGTTTTGGAAGACAGAGACAGCCCAGCCATAAATTTGCAGTTCTCATCAGCTCACGCGCTTCAGCACGGGAAGCTTTGTCCTTCATCTGATGCAGAGAGCCTTGTTTACCTCCTGTATTTTGTTTGTGGTGGAACAATGCAGCAACAAGATTCTATTGAATCCACATTGCAGTGGAGACAAATGTGCTGGGCGAAACGCTTCATTCAGCAGCAGTTAGGTGTGGTTTCAGCTCTTCTGAAGGCATTTGCTGATTATATAGACAGCCTTTGTGGGACTCCGTATCCAGTTGAGTATGATATTTGGATAAAGAGACTGAATAGGGCTGTTGATGGCTCATCAGATAGGGGAAAAAAGATTGAAGAAGAATTGAGACCAACCAATATTGCCGAGTGTTCTGGTACCTCTAAAGGTCGAAATTTGTAGTATGGGAATAGGACTAGCCAGTTTTCCAATTACCCAAAAAAAGAAAAGAAGTAGAACTACCAATTTTCCTTCCCAACATATTTGGGGCTGGAATTTGGTTCCGACTGTTGTAACATAATTTGGTTGAAGATTTGATGGTGTTTTTATTATTGACCTCTTGGCTTCCCTTTGTTTACATTTCATTTGGTTCTCTAAGCATTGTGATTTAAACACTCAAGCTTGTAATTGGAAAGAGTTGCTAATTTTTTTGATTGATGAAATGTATATTTACTTTGTTTCTTTTTCTCTTGTGCTCTTACATTTCTCAATGGCAAGCTCTCTTTATTGTCTTTGTTACATTTCTCAAGGAAGCATTGCAAGTAGTTAGAGTGACTTTTTAATCACAAGCTCCTCCTCTCACATTAGATGTAAAGTGTGTCCGGGCGTAAATTTATGAGTAGTGAAATACTAACTTTTAATAACTTTTTGAGTAATGATATGGATAAAAATTGTACTATTTCAAGACAGATTGCAAGAATCAAGGCAAGACTGAACATAGCATATCTATCCTACAATCAAGCAAGATCATTTAAAGTCACTTTTGTATATTTTTGTAACTGCTGCAAATCTGTAACTGCTGCATAGTTTTAGCTAAATTGGTTTACATTGTCATAAATAGTTTTTCCTAGCTGTGTATATAAATAAGCTCCTATTACATCAATAAAGTTTCATTGAACTACAACAATCTTTATTCTTTAACATGCTATCAGAGCTGCCAATCTCTAACGAGCCAACGATCCAAGTCTCCAACATGTCCTCCTCCTCTGATCAAAATCCAACTTTTATTCTCAACACCCAACCTTCTTTCACAACAGATAAACAACTCATTGCTCTCAATATCACTGCACAAATCAATGAAAAATTAACTCCCTCCACCTTTCCTCAATGGCGTGCTCAATTCGAAGCACTCCTCATTGGTTACGATTTACTCGACTATGTCGAAGGCTCATTTATGTGCCCCTCTTCCACGGGTACTGCCACTGATGAGCTGCGAAGACCCACTGGATCCGACAGGATAAACTTATCCTGAGTGCCCTTTTAGCCTCCACCTCTCCGTCAAGCACACCACTCATTGCTACGGCAAAGACTTCTCATGAAGCTTGGAAAAAGCTAAAAACCTTATATGCTAGCCGATCACGCACTCGTGCTATGCAGTTAAAGGAGGATCTCATCTTAATCCAACGCGGCAATCGGTTAATCACAGACTATCTCCATGCTGTGAAGGCAAGACTGATGAAATCGCAATTATTGATCATCCCATTTTCGATGACGATTTAACCCTCTATGTATTGAATGGGTTAGGATCTGATTTTCAGGAGATAGCTGCGCCGATCCGAGCATGGAAGAAGTCATTGGGGTTTGAAGAGCTACACGACCTCTTGGTCGGTCACGAATCTTATCTTCGGCGTTTGGAGACTGCTACTCAGCAGATGGTGATGACGGCTAACTACACGACTAATGGTAAATCTTCATCTGGAGGTGACTTCTCAGAGAAGTCTTATAAACAGAATGGATATCAACGTAACCAAGGCCAAAGCCCAGCCCGTCCATCAAATGGTCACCACCGTGATGGACGGCGTGCCAATAATGGGTCTAGAAAGCTCAACAACAATCACAAACGTTACACGCCTCGCTGCAGCTTTGTGAGCAAATGGGCCATACTGCAAAGTATTGTCCTCAGCTACAGTCAAATGGATTTACAGCCAACTGCGTGACCTCTTCTAATGAAAAACACAAAACATGGCTCATGGACTCTGCTGCCTCTCACAATATAACGGGTGATCTTGCAAATTTGTCAATTCATTCTGAATATGATGGTACTGATGAAGTAATTCTTGGTGATGGTTCAGGTTTGACTATCTCACACATTGGTTCTCTGGAATTACACTCACCTAAACGCACATTTACCTCAAATGATACTCTTTGTGTTCCAAATCTTTCCAAAAATTTAATTTCCGTTCATCATTTCACCAAATAAAATAATGTTGTTGAATTTCATCCGTTTCATTTCTTTGTGAAGGACAAGATCACAGGGGCGACTCTACTTCGAGGAGCATGTGAAAACGGTGTCTACACTTTTCCAGAATCAATGATGCCCTCCTCCAAAATAGTTGCTAATGTGCATGAACGAACCTCAATTGATGGGTGGCACAAGCGTCTTGGGCATCCATCTCTTCGTATAGTCCAACATCTTGTTAAGAGTTTTTCTCTTCCTGTTGCTACAACAAAAAAATTTCTCAATTGTGTAATTCATGTTCCATCAATAAAGCACATCAACAACCTTTTCATTCCAATAGTCTTCAAAGTCATGCACCGCTTGAACTTATTTACACTGATGTTTGGGGACCCGCACATTATATTGGAATTGACGAATCTTGTTATTTTCTTATTTTGGTTGACCATTTCACAAAATACATGTGGTTCTATCCAATGGCTACCAAATCCGGGGTATCTACATGTGGTTCTATCCAATGGTCGTGAATTCATTCCTTTAAAATCTCTTTTATTGATTAATGGTATTGGTCATTATACCACCGCCCCACATTCCCACAACAAAATGGTGTTTCCGAGCGTCGCCACCATCATTTAGTTGAAATGGGTCTCACTCTCCTCCATGATGCATCGTTACCTCTTTTTTATTGGCCTCATGATTTCCAAACAACATCCTATCTAATCAATAGGCAACCCACACCTCTTCTTCAAAACATTTCCCTTTTGAAGCTCTTTTTGGTCAAAAACCAAATTATCTTAAATTGAGAAAATTTGGGTGTCTTTGTTACCCACTTACCCGACCTATAATACTCATATAAATGCAACCCAAATCCTCACCTTTGCATTTCTGCTTTCTGCATTAAACCCAAAATGCCTACAAATGTCTTGATCTCAACACTCACAAGATTTACATTTCTAGGCATGTATTGTTTGACGAAACAAACACCCCCATTGTGTCTTTTACAAACCCGAAACCCCACACACCAAAATTGTGACGCCCCCAAAACAGGTATACATCACCCATCTTGAGTCCCCAAATACATGGTACAGAATACAAATACAAACTTAATTATACAACAGTCGTGTAATATACGACAAAACATATGTGACGCCCCCAAAATAGGTATACATCACCCATCTTGAGTCTCCAAATACGTGGTATAAAATTCAAATACAACTTATGTGAGACCCCAGATTTTATGAAATAAAAGTATTCAATTTTTTTTTATTTTGGTGAATAGTTAAATTGATAAAAGTTTAAAGTTAAGGGTGACATTTGAAAATTTTTCAAAGTAAGCAAGTTGTTATAAAATATTTGGTGGTAAAATACGCGTGGTTGCATAGTAGCACATGGTATTGATTATTAATGCTTACGTGAGAAGTCACTCAGTTTGATTCAATTATTGTCGATATTTTATATATTATTAAATCAATAATTGATATAATAAAGTTATTAATATTATTATTTGCAATATTAACGATGTCTAGAAGTTCTGCCAAGGAGAGGTTTGGTCACCTAATTGCACGTCAATAGGAAGAAATCCTTATTGGAAAGTCACCTCTTTCTTGGGAACGACTTGGTCGATTAATAGTGTGAATTGTAATAATGATGATGAAGTTTTGTTTTATTAGTATTATTAATGTAATAAAACAGAAAAGATTTTTATATAAAACAGAATACTTTTATAAAGTTATTCGTTTTATTAGACTATAAATATAATATATTATATTCTATTATGCATAGTATTTTGCATAGTAAAATCTTTTTTATATAAAACAAAATACTTTTATAAAGTTATTTATTTTATTAGACAATAATTAGAATATATTATATTTTATTATGCATAGTGTTTGTATAGTAAAATCTTTTTATATAAAATGTAATACTTTTATAAAGTTATTCGTTTTATTAGATTATAAATAGAATATATTATATTTTATTTAAAAGATTTTGTTTTATTAGAATATTTTATAGTAAACCAACTGACCGTCAGTTTAAAAGTAAATCAACTGGACCGTTCAGAATTAGTTACTATTAGGTCCATTCTCCTATAAATAAGCTCATTCCTTCATTATTTCTTACTTAATTCTTTGAAACTCTGAGAGAGAGAAACTATAGAGAAAGAAGAAAAGTATCTCGCTTTACTTCACTACTCATATATTCAGGTTTGTTCTAAGGTAAGGGATGTTATTTGTTGTACTCATAAGGGGTATTATTTCTTTCGTATTCATGAAGAGAACTTCATTATTCCATTCTTTATTATTATGTTTGAATAACACATCATGCATCAAGTACCGCATACATGGTGAAATTCTTCATTATTCCATTCTTTATCATTACAGCCGGAATATCACAGCCGGTGCGTACATACCTGACACGGTTCCATTAATTATTATTCTGTTGGAATAACTCTTATGCATGGCGATCTATCGCATGCATGGTAATTTTTGTTGTTATTTCATTCTTTATTATTCATTTGGAATATCCTGTTGGTGAGAATTTACGCCTCGACGGGTTCCGTTCTTTATTATTACGTTGGAATATACCGTCGGTCTGATTACGCTCGACCGATTCCGATTCTTTATTATTACATTGAGAATAACTCCTGCTGCATGCGATTCTATCGCATGCATGGAGAATTCTTCTGTTATTCCATTCTTTATTATTCTGTTGGAATAACCTGTCTATGTGGATTACCACATGCATGGTGAATGATCCTTTGTATTCATTCTTTATTAAATTGTGGAAATGATATATTTACGTGGATTATGATGAAAGTCATAATAAAAGCATTGGACTGATGAAATCATGGGTATATATAGTATTAGTAAGTGTTATGATGAGTTATGTTTGTTATTATGTGAAAACATGAAAGTTTCTTAGAAATCACAAAGGGTTGAAAATCAGATTTTGGGAGAAAATGTAACACGAAATTCAATTGACCATATCTCCTATTATATTTTGAATTTTTGAGTGTGGTCAAGTTTTAGAGTTAGATCTATGAGTTTTCTAACTTATCCAGGTGGAATCACTGGAAAAGGTGTTGTAAATTTTCGTGTAGACTGATTTTAGCAAAGGAGTCAAAAGCTGCAAATTATAAAAAAGCTACTGCCCAGAAATTTAAAAGGGCATTTTCGGCCACTTAATTTGTGAGAAAAATTCCGACCTTTTGGGACATGGAAATATATGATATAAAGTACCTTTTGTCCAAAAATGAGCTCATTCCGACTTAAAATGAGCAAGTTATGACTATTTCAATATTAAGGTTTTTTCAACGAAAAACGCTATAACCGGAGTTCTATAACTCCGATGACCATGAAATTTAAATTGGAAGCTCACGTTAACATGTGTAAGATCCTGCCAAGATTTGGGAATTTCTGGAGTTAAACTTGAGGTAGCTAATTTGTTAAGGAATTAATTAGAAATTGATTTTTGAAAAATAGTAAATGAATTTTAAAAATTTCAAGAAAAATATATGTTCAGTATGGGACTATGTTCTGCTAAATCCCTGAAAAGAAATAGTTTTAGAACTGGTTTGGTATTTTTCATGAAAATGATCTAGTTATGAGTAAATGAGTTAAATATGTTATGTGAAGTAACAAAGTTGGAAAATAGGATTTTATGGCTTGGAAATCCTATATAGGGTATATGCAGATTTTTTTGATGAGGGATTTGATCATTGGTGATGAAATCTTATGAGTATGGAATTTTTGAATGATTAAATGCATTATTTGGTAAAGTGTAAACAATAGAAATAAATTATTTATAAGTTTAAGAAGTGATTAAAATAATGTTATAATATTAATAATATTAGATTATGAGTTTATTAAGTGATTGATAATATTTGGATAAATTTAAAGTCTTTAATATTTATCCTTGTTTTTGTTTGATTAATGCTTATATCATTGTCATCATTCTCATGCTTGTGTTGTGTTGAAAGTCATCTGTGGCCTGTAGTGCATAGATGGACTTGGTATGATTATGACCAGGGATTATTCGGTATAATCATGACCATAATGTTATAAATGATGTGGTAAAAGTCATCTTTGGCCCGTAGTGCATAGATGGACTTGGTATGATTATGATCAGGGATTATTCGGTATAATCATGACCGTAATGGAAAACACGAATATCCTTGGCCCGTAGTGCATGGATAATTCGTGGTCGGAATGATACTTATTGTCGAGTCTCAAAGCATTATTGGTTTTCTGATTGTATATCTTTGGCCTGTAGTGCAAAAGATGAACTATTGATTATTGGTTATCTGATTGTATATCTTTGGTAGTAGTGTAAAGATGAATTTATTAGTATGATTATGAGCGGGGAATTGTGATTTGGTATAACCATGATTTTTTGATGTTTCGGTGAAGATAGGTGATGTAAATTATCTTCGTCACAGGTGCGAAAAGAATTGAGAATCACAATTATGATTATGAGTTATTCATATAATTGTGGGCGGGAATTGTTGATTGATGTTCTGAGGATAAAACATTATTGGTGGACTTTTAACATGGAGAAGATAATAGACCCGATGGTCTATTTGACTCTTTTAATGGATTGCTCGTTCCGCTGCAACTATGGTTGAAAAGTTTTATCATCTACCATATGTTCTAAATCTTTGATTTATTATTGACGAAGGCTATTGATAATTTAATTATCTTTAGTCATGAATTTATTTACTGGGCTAGTTGTGCTCACCCTTTTTGCTTCACAATTCCTTTCAAGTAATAAGAGTGTTGCCGAGTCAAGCGGGGATAACAGGGGAATAGAACGGTGGTTTATAGCTGTTGAGGTTCTCCCTGAATAGTATAGAAATAATTTTATTAAGAACTTTAGATAAGTGTGTCGTATTATATACGTCATTTGATATTTAATTTTGGTGAACCGAATAGGGTGAGGTGAACCTAACTTTGGAAGGGTGTTTTTCCACTATCATACAATATGTCTAATGGCATACAACCTCGTGTTATCATAAGACATGGTTGTGCACATCCACTTGCTGAGTATATCTACGAGCACCACCTATATGATCTTGGAGTTTATTTGAAATATAATTTTCACTTGGAGACAATGGAGATAGTTATATGTCAAGAGAAGACTCACCATTGGAAGGAACATGATAGTAATCTTCTCATTTTTCTTTGGGGTCTATTAGGTCAACCAAGGATAATTCTCTGGACATATGATATCTATCATAACTTAAATTCATGGCCTCCTATGTACGAAGGTTTCTTTGAGCACTTCCCAAAGATTTTAATTTCTAAAACAGTTTTTGACTGTACTTTTATGTAACATACCATTGTAAGGTTGTGGTCGAGGCACCATGAGAGTTACATACATTTGTATTAAAACTCACAGTATACTTGTCGTCGTATTTTGCACGACAGTTGTATAAATGAAGTTGTCAGTAGTGTATTTTTTGGCGACCCAAGATGGGTGATGTATACCTATTTTGGGGGCGTCACAACTTAATTATACAACAGTCGTGTAAAATACGACAAAACATATGCTGTGAGTTTTAATACAAATATTGTCATCTAGACAATATCCACACTCAATTGAGTCCTCATTACATTTATTATCACACTATTTAACAGAATAGTGAGGACTACTAATGCTATTATCTGGACCGTCACTCCATTCCCCGACTAGTCCCTGCTACGTTCTCATTTCCTGAAGAGAACAATGAAAATAAAATGGTGAGCTCAACTAGCCCAGTAAGAAATATTATGACTAAGATAATACAGAATAAATTATCGTTAGCCTTCAACAGTGTTAAACTGATACAATATAACAAACATCAAGTTTAAGCTGCAATGAACAAGCAATCCATTAAAAGAGTCAAGTAGAGAATAAAATCTACTATCTTTTATGATTTAAAAGGTTTTTCATCACTTTTATCATTGGGACTAAATTTTTAATAAATAATCCACATCATCCCTGCACTACGGCCAAGGATATTCATTAGTATAACAACCACAAATTTTCCATGCACTACGGGCCAAGGATATTCGTGTATTCATCAATGGTTATGATTATGCCAACAACTGTCCATCAATGCACTACGGGCCAATGAGGACTTTTACCACATCATTTGTAACATTACGGTCATGATTATACCGATTAATCCTTGGTCATAATCATACCAAGTCCATCTATGCACTACAAGCCACAGATGAATTTCAACATAATATAAACATGAGGATGATGACAATGATATAAGAATTCAATAAAACAAGTTCAAGAATTAATTTATCTAGGAACTAATAACGTCCAAATTGTCAACATGAAACTTCTTTGTAGAGTAAAATTCAAAAATGCTCAGAAGAATATTTCCATGAAAAGATACTGGATGAAGCGCAAATATCAAGGATATTCCACTAATTTCATGGAGTATAGAAGTCAAAACTTTAACCAACTGAGTATAATAAAGAATGGAATAACAAAAGAAATCACCAGCATGCGATAATCGCGATAGATAGGTTATTCCAACAGAATAATAAATAACGGAATCAGTCATAAAACGCATTTAAGCGAGGATGTTCCAATGTAATAATAAAGAATGGAATAATGAAGAATTTCACCATGTATGCGGTACTTCAGATAGATAAAAGTTATTCCAACATAATGATAAAGAATGGAATAATGAAGAATTTCACCAAGTATAGGGTAGATCAGCAGATACAAAAGTTATTCCAATGAATAAAAAAATGGAATAACAGAAGTTCTCTTTATGAATACGAAAGAAATAATACCCCTTACCTTGGAACTAGGGGTGAGCATTCGGTTATAACCGAACCGAAATGACTATTCGGTTATAACTGAAAACCGAACTAACACTAATTTCACTATCCGAACGAAAAACCGAAATTTAAAACTAACCGAATTACCGAATACCGAATTACCGAATGTATAATTTGGTAATTCGGATAATAAACGAACCTGTGCACACAATTAAAATTAAGAATAAAGAACAGATTACAAAGTAGCTTAACTTAAGTACTTAATAGTTAACAGCAACATGCCAAGTTGCCAACATCCAACATCCAACATCCAACATAAAGTTTAATCACATTAAAGCTTACAAAGAACAAGCCAACAAATACAACACTCAAAGACTCATCAAAGAATTAATCACATACGGTCTTTACGACTTACAAGTTACAAACAAGAAATTAATCGTTACAAATTAACATTCAAAGATAAAGTTTAAATTACAAAGACTCAAAGAAACAAATGAACTCAACACTCAACAAAGAATACAAAGATGACTCCATGGGATTCCTAGCAACAAGCCAACAAGCAACAGGCAGCACCGCATCAACAAGATTTGAAGCTATCATGAAAATGGCAGTGACAGTAAATGGATAGCAGTTAGGTAGTAAATGGCAGTGACAGTATGTGGATAGAAGATTAACAGTTGTGCTAATGATTTGAAGCTATCATGAAATAAGCTATTGTTCTTGAAGTGAATGTAACAGTAAATGGATAGCAATGACAGTAAATGGATAGCAGATTAGCAGTTGTTCCAATTCATGCAACTCAGAAAATTATTTAATTTTCAATGTACTATCACTCGTATGCATATCCCTTCCTGCAATATGTAGAGAGCTAACTGCTGGTTCTGGCTTGCATTAATATGAAAACAGAAGTTCTCAAATTTTGTAAGTACATGCACATGTGTTTTCCCTGTGCTGTGAAAAATCATCTGTGCTATTATTTTGCTAGAATTGAACCTTTATTGCTGTTATTCTCAAAGTATGATTTTATGATTGAGAAGAAAGGTGTAGAAGGTCAGATTGCATGTACTAAAAAGGTCAGAACAAAAACCTAGGAGCATCGCCTAGACGCCTAGAATGAATCAACATCCAAGGGAAAGGTTACATCAGTCATCCCAAAACCTTCAGAAGCTTCCAAAATTCTTTTCACTCTTTAATACTTTACTGTTAAATAGGAAAAGCTTACACATCCAGAACCAGAGATTGTTGAACTTCTCACTATTTTACTAGGATTAGGATTCGAAGACGAAATAAAAACTTGATCTTTTGACTAGTTAAGACTGTGTTTGACCTGCATAGCCTCTAGATATGACCCACACCTTCATCATAACAATAATAAAAAACATTAATCACGGGCATTACCTCATTAATCAAGTTGAGTCACGAAAACATTGGCATTATTAGTACCAAGGCTCAAGTTGGATATTGCTGAACAAAATAAACAAAAAAAATAATTAGGAGACAATGAACTCAAATTGGAGACAATAAAAAAAACAATAATTAGGAGACAATAAACAAAAACAATAATTATTACCACACTCAAATTTATCGACAAAGTCGATATCTTCCTCCACATCAATGCAATTCTTCACTTTAACCCAATCTTGAGAACATATGAGAGCTTCCACCATATTAGGAGACAATGAACTCCTAAATGCATTAAGAATGCGTCCCCCCGTGCTAAATGCAGACTCCGAAGCAACGATAGAAATGGGAATAGCCAACACATCACGGGCAATACGTGCAAGGATAGGAAATCTTGCACTATTAGCTTTCCACCACCCCAAAATATCGAAAGTATCAATATCTTCTTCCACATCTTCACTTAAATACTTGTCCAATTCAGATTTGTCTCCAAGTACAACTCCGGTCCGATGCCTTTTGAACTTCTGTAATTCTATTTGTATTTTGGGATTCCATTGAACTAGAACCTTGGGATGACATTAACATGTTACTTGCACTTGATTTTCCACTTTCTTGAGTTGAATACTTTTTCCTGTACTCATTAAACAAATCTTCCATTGATCTTTTCACGCCATCGGCAATCTCCATCCCAGTGGCCTTATTACTTGATTGATATTCTAAATTCCTATATTCATTATCAATACCAAAGTGAAGATCTATTTCCAAACCCTCAAACGGATTTTCAACTTCAATTTCACCCTTTCCATATATTCTTTCTAAACCAAATTGAACAAAACTCAAATTATACCGAGGATCAAGCACAACGAGAATATATAACAACATATTCATTTTTGTAACATTTCCCCAATACTTGTCATATTTTATTTTCATTGCCTTAGCCATTCTTTGTAATTCTATATCATTGCTTCTTTCCCAGTCATTCAAAATAATATAAGTGTCACATATTTCAAGAAATGCATTATTTGATGTGACATAAGATGAGCCCGAAATACGCACAGTGAGATTATAAAAATGTTCTAAGAAGCCAACAAACAATTTAGATCTATTCCAATCCGAGTCCGTTGGAATATTTTTGCCCTCCATCTCTTTTTCAAAGCCCCGATCTTTAAACCCAAATCGATCAAAAGCTTCCTTGTATTTTAAGGCCGATCTTAACATCAAGTAAGTTGAGTTCCATCTAGTTGGACAATCTAGACTCAAGCCTTTCTTATCTTCAAGACCACAATACTCAATACAGTCCTTTAATGACTTGACCCTAGCCGGAGATTGTTTTGCATACTTCACTGCACGCCTAATTATCTCAATAGATTTCTCAATCAACTTCAACCCATCATTCACAACAAGATTAATAATGTGAGCTATACATTTCATGTGAATGAATTTACCATCTAAGACATTAGTTTTCCAGTATATACATCTATCTCTCAAGTAAGTCATTGCAAAGATCATTTGAGCTAGCATTATCTACAAATGAGTGTCATAACTTTAGAAAGTACCCACTCAATTAGACAAGACTCAACCATTTCCCCAATGTCCTTCCCCTTATGACTTGTGATGGTTCGAAAATTCAAGATTTTCTTATGCAATTTCCAGTTTTCATCAATAAAATGAGCAGTTAATTCAAGCGTTGATTAGAAGTCCAAGAGTTAGTTATGAGACAAACACGTTCACAATGTTTTCTAAGGATTGTTTTCAACTTACTCTTCTCATTCTCATACAAACGAATATAATCTCTAGCAAATGTAAAACGTGAAGACAATTGAAACCTAGGACAAGCAACTTGCATAAGTCTTTTAAAACCCTCCTTCTCAACATGTTTGAAAGAAATTTCATCTACAATAAGATAGTGAACTATGGTTGCCCTAACCGCTTCTTGATCAAACCTCCAAGAAGTGAGTGTACCCTCACATGCCCCTCCCTCTCCCTCACCCTCTTTAATCCCTACAAGTTGGGGTTGAGCTTTGTCCATGTTGATAGGATTTTTTTTACAAGTTCTAAAGTGATTTCTTAAAGAAGTAGTGCCATTTGAAGATGAATCAGCAGCTAATTCTTTTTCACAATAAGTACACTTACCTTTGATGACATTACCATCCTTATCTTTAACGGGAATGAAGTGCCCCTCAGTCCACACCTTGGATCTAGGTGCCATCCTTTTTCTTGGCATTTTTTACACTTTTTGAGTGCCTCGTAGTTTTTGTATTTATCGTGGGTTCTTTTGACCCGAGCTCTATATTGGTGGGAACACTGTCGTTTGTCTCTCTCCCATGTCCAATTGGATCAAGGTCATCAAGGTTAGGCTCGTCCGTATCATCCACTATGTGCAAATCATTTAAAATACTTCTTGACATCATCTATAAATGTCAAACAAATCAAATTATTATGTCAATCCCTATTAACTATCAATATAGGTGTAATTTTAAAACAAAAGGTATACATCTATTCTTGATCACAATGACATACAAATGCATCAAATTACAGACACATGCATACAACTTATACAAGCAAGACTGCAAGACAAAGTCAACAATATCTTGATGGAATTATCCTAACATTATATGTGATGTAGAACAAGGTGGAAAGAAGCCAGGGAATCGTTAAAATCACAATCATTAATAAGTCAATTCAATTAAATTTGTGGATCATAATATTTTATATAAAACAAACCAAGTAAACATGGAGATTGGAGACTAAGTAAAACTCTATAACTTAAGTAACCTTACTTTAAAAAGGAAACGAGTCCTAATTACCTCCTACCATAAATCAGTCATAATATCATAATAATAAGAAAACAAATTCCACATGGATGCATATGCCATTCACAAACAGAGAAGAGAATAGGTATAACTTATAAGATAATAAGACTATGGGATTTTTTTACCCTAACAAATACACAGATAACTACAGGGTGAAAAAGGTATAGAGTTTCAAAAATCACAACAAACGTGCAGACAAAAACCATAGAAGGAAAAAAGCACCACCAAAATAATCAATGCTTACTTGAAAGACAGTGACTCAGTGAGACGGGGAGTCGGCGATGACGAGAGGCGCGAAGAGACAGACAAAGGATTAATCGAGTCACCGACCCGCTGAGGCAAAGGAGTCGAGTCGAGTTAGTGAGGGTCTCAGATTTAGTCACGAGAGGCAGAGACCGCGCCGGAGACTGAGACGGGGAGAGGTGGAGATCGCGCTGGAGACTTGACTCTTGAGACTGTCGAGAGTCGATCGAGAGTGACTGAGTGAGGAATCGAGAATTCGAGTCTTTGAGATCTCAGATCTGGGCGACTGGCGAGTGGTCTAGGAACTTAGGGCAAAATGGGATTGGGGGAAAACTCAGAAAACAAAATGGGGGAATACTGAATACTGATAGTCGAATAGAAGTTAATAGATAATATGATTAATAATTAACTTTTTTAAATATTAAAATTCCAGTTATTCGGGTACCCGAATAATCTGTTTTTGAAAACCGAAACCGAAACCGAATACTGAATAATAATTCGGATATAACCGAAATTCCAAAAAAAAAAATCGAAAAACTGAAATAATTCGGTTAAAATAATTCGGTTTGGTTCGGTAGTTCAGTTTTCTCCATTTTTTTCTCACTCCTACTTGGAACAACTGGATATAGGAGTAGTGAAGTAGCAGAATACTTTTCTTCTTTCTCTCTATAGTTTCTCTCTCTAGAGTTTCAGTGAATTCGTAACAAATAATGAAGGAATGAGCTTCTATTTATAGGAGAATGGAAAGAATACTATGCAATAAAATACAATATATATTATATATTATATATATATATATAAACTCACGGGTCATTACCCCCGTGATACAACCTGCCCATTCCCGAATTCCTGCCACTTTCAAATTATCACATGTATATAAATATAATAATAATAATCGTATTCTTCCTTCATGTGATGAATGGGTAGTATACCCATAATCGGATATATTTAGACTTAAATTATTGCATTCTTAAGTTATTTAGTAGCATTTTATTGTGTTTATATCTTATTTGGCGGATTTGGAAATTTGAAGAAGGGCAATTATAGAATTTCAAGCATTGAATGGCAATTTGTAATTTCAATGAAGTCGGCAAGCAAAGTATTTGAAATTAATATCTATCCTCGTATTGGCAAGGTATTTGAGCCTCGGCTTGGCGTTAATAGGGATTAGCGCGTTGACTTACAGTGGTTGCCTATTAAGGGCTAATAATAAAACCTAATTGGAGGAGGATTGTGGGGACTATAAAAAGAAACTAATTCTTTGAATTAAAAGGGGATTGGATTTATTTGGCGAGAGAGGATTGAAGGAGCTTTTCCATTGAAGATTACGAGGAGATTACTTGGAGCTTCAAGATTGGCTCTGAGTTTCTTCTTTTCTCCTTATTTTTAATTTGTAATTCTTTAAGGATGATTTATCGACAAATAATGATTCTTATTTAGTGATGAACTAATTCTTTAATTAAGATTTCAATTGAACCTTTTATGATTATAACTTAGTTATTACGTCATTATAATTATTTATGTTGAAGTGGATTGTTTATCATGTTTTGATTTTAATGATTAATTATTTGGCCGATAATTAGTGTGTTACTCTAGAAGGAATTGGGAGAGGAATTCTAGGGTTAGAACTAGACATGATGACATGTGACTCGATTATTTACGGTAAATAATTAGGTTTGTGAATTGAATGGAAATATCATTCACTGCATGTAACATATAAGGAATTGGAATTTGGAAAGAGTTTAATCAATTGTTTTGCATAGGAATATAGCAAAGGTTAATCTGGGTTAAATAGAAGTCGATTGATCACTTGGAAGAGGGCTTTTGGCATTTGAAAATTCACATTAACAATCCATGAGACATAGTAATTGGTATGATTAGATAAGCGATTTATAATTCATAATTGGGGATATTGAAGTCTTAATATTTACCTCTAGGAAGTCATTCACTCAAGTAATAGCTTAGTTAATTGTTTATCTTAGTACTGTATCTTTAAGTGTTTAATTTTGAGTTACTAATTGAGGAAAATCGCAATTTCTCGTTGTTTGAATAAAATTGAATTGATATAGTATTAGTAGTTGAAATTTATTAATTAGAATTCCTGTGGGAGCGATACTCGACTTATCACTTTATTACTTGTTGACCACGTATACTTGCGTCTTTGTGTGTAACTAGATTTTACTCGACAAGTTTTGGGTGAATTCTTGGGAAATTTCTTTTATTAATATTAATTTCATATTAGTTATAATCAATTCGATTTTAATTTGAACACTACTTAATCTTTCTTCTTGGATTGGCGAGGAATTCGTGTATGCACACTAGATCGAAAGCTAGAAAGGAACTTCTTACGTATCTGAGACAACCTTGAGAAGGAGTTCGAGACGGTGCGGTTGAATAGTGAGGTGATACATTTGGAAGAAGAAGCGTGACCCAAGAATTACTCGTGAACATGGCGGGAGAGCGAGCGAAATCACTTAGGGATTACATACGCCAAATATTCTGATTCTGATCAAGTATTAGAGAGGCCGCAATCAATGCGAGCAGTTTGAGATAAAAGCGGGATCAATTAGGATCTTCTGAGAATACGTGCGGTTTGGGGGTAATTCGATGAGCGATCTAATGAACATATCTTGAGTTTCTTGGAAGTTTGCGATACCTTCAAATTTAACAATGTATCGGAAGGCGCTATAAGGTTGAGGATGTTCCGTTTACTTTAAAAGATAAAGCACGAAGTGGCTACACTCCTTGCCTCTGGTTCGATCACCACATGGGATGACTTAGCTCAAAATTTTTAGCTAAGTTCTTCCCACCAATGTAATCGGCAAAACTACGGAACGACATTCATACTTTTCGCACAACTTGAGTCGAGAATCGTTATATGAGGCGTGGGAAAGGTTTAAGGATATGCTCGTAAATGCCCTCATCATGGAATTCCATGATGGATGCAATTAGGGATATTTTGTGATGGTTTTTGCGCATCCACGAGGTCTAGTATTGATCTTGTTGACGGGAGGGCGATTATGTCCAAAAAATTTTGATGAGGCGTATCAATTGTTAGAAACAATGGCCACCAACAACTATCGGTGGCCCATGGCGAGGACCGACCATCCAAAAGCATCGAGGAAAATATGAAGTGGGCCTTATTACTATGACATTATGACACAAGTATTTGCAATAGCTAAGCATATAGAAACATGGCATCCCAAGCCACCACGCGGCGGTAGCGATGGTTTTGTGAGTTGTGTCTTTGGGGGTCATCTACGGATCAATGTGCCATAAATTCGGAATCGGCCACGAGTTCGTAGGAAATTATAATCGTTCAACCCAACAGTATCCTACCCAAAATGCCTATAATCCGGGTTGGAAGAATCATCCGGGGTTCTCATGGAGTAACAATCAAGCTATGACTCGACCACTGAACAACAACACACCTCCGGTTCCAAAATCAACCTCAATGACGGAGAGGGTATCAAGTTGGGAAGCGACCTTGGAAAAGTTTATTAGAGCCTCGACAAAAGAGCGAGAACAAGACAAGAAATTGAATCAAGTAGATATGGCGTTGCAAAGCCATGGGGCATCGTTAAAGAATCTGGAAAATCAATTGGGACAAATAGCACATGCATTGAATACCCGTCCACTAAGGCGCTTAGGTGATCTGAGAAATAAATCAAGGCGAAATGAGCCTTTTGCAAGCGGTAATCTTCTGAAGTGGGAAGGGCGCAAGCGATTAAGGATAAGGACAAGGGGATAACGCAACAGCAAAAAGAGAAGAGGTTGTGGAAGCAAGGAAAGATAAAGAGGAAATAGGAGAGGAAAATGCGGGGGTCATCTACAACAATGCCACCCATACCATATCCATCAGAGATTTGAAATCAAGTTAGATAAGCGGTTTTAAGATTTTGGATATTTTAAAAAAATTGCATATCAACATCCCATTCGTAGAAGCTTTAGAACACATCTTAGGAGTTACGCTAAGTTCATGAAGGATGTCTTTATCAAAAAAAAAAGAAGCGGGGATTTTGAAGCAGTGGCGCTAATAGAAGAATGTAAGCGCAATTATTGAGAACAAGTTACCTCTAAGTTGAAAGATCCGGTAGCTTTTCTATTCCATGCGACATTGGTAATCGGTTTTTGGGGAATTTGTGTGATTTGGGGGCGATATTAATTTGATGCCATTATCGATCTCTACCGTCGATTCGGGCTCCAAGCACCTAAGCAAGCAAATATCGGTTCTTGTTAGCGAGAGCCGATCGATTACATATCCACGGTATCGTTGAAGGCGTATTAGTAAGGGTGGATAAATTCATCTTTCAATGAGACCGTTATCTTGGATTGTAAGCGAATCTGGGCGCCCATCATTCTCGGACGACCATTCTTCTTAGCAGGGGGAAGCGTTAATCGGCGTGCAAAAAGGAGAATTGCGATGAGAGTTGACGATCAGCGAGGTCACTTTCAATGTGTTTAAAAGCAATATCGTATCCAAAGGAAAAAGGTGAGTGTTTGCGGGTGGATGTAATGGAGGAGATGGTGAATCACAAGATTTCTTTGCAATTACTCTCGGAGGATCCGATAGAATCCATGATGGTTAGAAACGAACAACGATAGTGCGGATGCGAGATAATGAAAGCGGTCAAATGGCTAGACACACCATCATTCTCTAGGAAAAATAATCAACCATTCGACACCCTTGAAAGGCCTAAAGCGGAAGAAAAAAAGTGCAAACCCTCGATAGAAGTGCCACCGGTGTTGGAATTAAAGCCACTCCCCTCTCATCTTGAATATGCTTACTTAGGGAAAGACTAAACTCTACCGGTTATTGTTTTCGACAGCGTTAAGCGACACCCAAAAAGAAAAATTACTACGAGTTGCTGCGAGTTCAAAAGCAGCGATTGGGTGGACTATAGCGGACATTGAGGTATTAGCCCCTCTTTACTGTATGCACAAGATTTTAATGGAAGAGGATCAAAACCAACCATTGAGATCTGCGAAGGTTAAATCCCATTATGAAAGAGGTGGTGAAGAAGGAAATTATAAAATGGTTGGATCTTGCGGTATTATCTACCCGATCTCGAGACGGTTCATGGGTAAGTCACATGCGGTGTGTGTGCTTAGAAAAAGGGGCATAAGCTTGTGGTAAAAAATGAAAGCGCATGAGCTTATCCCAGGCTAGAAGCATTATTACAATTTGGAGAGTATGTATGGATTCATAAGTTGAATAAAGCCACGCATGAGGATCACTTTCCCTTGCAGTTCATTGATCGAGATGTTGGACGGGTTAGCGGGACATCAATTCTCTTGTATACATTAGATGGATAATGCAGGTACAATCAAATTGCCATATATAGGAAGATCAAGAAAAGACCACGTTCACATGTCCATCTGATGCGTTTGCATTCGGCGTATGTCCTTTGGTTTTATGTAATCTGTGGCGACCTTTCAATATTTGTATGATGGCAATCTTTTCCGATATGGTTGGCGCGAATTTAGAGGTGTTCATGGATGATTTCTCGTGTTGGCGATAGTTTTGACTTCGTGTTTGAATAATCGATCTTGGTGTTAAAAGATGTGTGGAGACTAACTTTGGTACTTAATTGGGAAAAATGTCATTTTATGGTACAAGAAGGGGTTATTACGGGACATAAGGTTTCCGCATCCGGATTGGAGGTGGATAGGCGAAGATTGATCTGATTGAAGCGCCTCCTCCTTCATACTGTAAAAGGCATTCGGAGTTTCTTGGGACATGCGGGGGTTCTATAGGCGCTTTATTAAAGATTTTCAAAATCTCTGAAACCCCTATGCTCACTCTTGGAGAAAGATGTACCGTTTAAGATGGATCATGCATGCATCGAGGCATTTGAGGTATTAAAGAAGAAATTGGTCTCTGCACGGTCGTTTATAGCTTGGATTGGTCTTTACCTTTTGAATTGATGTGCGGCCTTGATGATTCTGGTGGTGGGGCCGTATTGGGACAACGTCATGATAAGATTTTTCATACTATCTATTACTCTAGTAAGACATTGGCGGATGCCAATTTGAACTACACAACAGCGAAAAGGAATTACTTGCGGTGGTGTTTGCTTTTGACAAATTGAGCTTATCTCCTCGGCACTAAGGTAATTGTCTCTGCTTGATCATTCGACTATTAAATATCGATTGAGAAGAAAGATGCTAAACCACGATTAATACGGTGGAGTCTTGTTGTTACAAAAATTTGATCTGGAGATCCGGGACGAGAAAAAAGTCTGAGAAAATCAAGTGGCGGATCATACATCTCGGTTGGAAAATAAAAAGAGCAGAAAGAAGACAACTTCGGTGATTAATGAGGAATTTCCGGATGAGCAAGCTATTAGGGTAACTACCATCTTGCCTTGGTATCTTTGACTATATCAACTATGTGGTTGCCCAAGGTATTTCTGGCCGGTTGACATCACAACAACGGAAGAAGTTTCTCCACGATGCGAAACAATATTTTTGGGATGAACCATTTTACATTTTAAAGCATATGCGAGATCAAATGATAAGGCGTTGTGTACCTCACGAAGAAATGGATAGTATATTAGGCCCTTTGTCACTCCTCGGATTCGGAGGTCATTATTCGATGATCGTCAATGACGAAAAACTACTCTGATCGGGATTCTTACGGCCCTCTTTATTCAAAGATGCTTATCTCTTTGTGCTAAAAATCGATCGATGCCTGTAGCGTAGGTAATATCTCAATATGATGAAATGCCATAACACAATTTTAGAGGTGGAACTATTCGGCGTGTGGGGTATCGACTTTATGGGACCATTCCATCTTATTTGAATAATCGTTATATCTTATTAGCGATCGATTATGTTTCCAAATGGGTAGAAAGCATGGCGTTACCCACGAATGATGCCAACGTTGTCACCCGATTCTTAAAGAAAAACATTTTTACGGATTTGGGACACGAGGGCTATAATAAGTGATGAGGGAGCGCACTTACGTAACAAGCGAGTTCACTAAATTGCTTGTAAAATATGGAGTTAAATCACAAAATTGCATTTGCATATCACCCTGAACCAATGGGCAAGCGAGAGGTGTCGAATCGGAAATTAAGAGGATCTGGAAAAAGTAGTCAATCGTCGCGAAAAGATTGGGCGTTGCGTCTTGTGACGCTCTATGGGCTTATCGAGCAGCGTACAAAAACCGATCGGCATGTCCCGTCTGAGAATGGTCTTTGGAAAGGCGTGTCATCTTCGGTCGAGCTAGAACACGGTGCACCTTTGGGCCATTCGGAAATTAAACTTTGATCTAGAAGCGGCGGTGAAAAGCAGTTCTGCGGTTGAGCGAGATGGATGAATTCGGGTTCAGCGCCTCTGAAAAGCTTAAGCTATCTGAGGAGAAAGTCAAATCTTGGCACGATAAAAAATTCTCGATAGAACATTATGCCGGGCCATCAAGTACTCTTTATTCAACTCACGCTTGCGTCTATTTCGAGGAAAATTGAAATCCGGTAGTGCGGACCATTTGTAGTCATATCTGTCCTCCTCCCACGGAAACATTGAGGTTGAGAACCCGAATTCAAAGCGTACATTCAAGGTCGGCGGTCGGCGTCGAAACACTATTGGGGCGGACCAATCGAGCATAAGCTACGGTCGGTACCTCTCGGACCCAGTGGACATGATGACCAACACCATAAAGTCGGGTGGTATTTATAAACCAAAGCGCTTCTTGGGAGCTGACCCATGCAGTTCCATAACTTTTTCGTTTTATTTGATTTTATGCCTCTTAGAGTTAAACTTTTCTTATTTTCCTTTGTTATTACGTAGTAGAAGACTCCAAGTTTATAAACTAATTCCTACCTTTGGTCGGTATGCGTACAGGTGAATTCCAGCGCCCGGCGCCCGCATCCTGAGGATCACGGCGCCCGTGGCTAGGCTCGAAAAGTGAAAACAAGGCCCAGCGCCCGTGGCTGGATTCTGAGATTCAATCGGCGGCGCCCGGCGCTAGGCTCAAGCGAAAATAAGGCCCGGCGCCCGTGGCTGTCTTCGATTCAAACCAGCGCCCGTGGCTGAAGCATCAATCGATTCTCTTTGCTTGGCGCCCGGCGCTCCTGCAGAGATTATAACCCGGCGCCCGTATTTGAGTCGAGTTAACCTTGTACTTTAAAACCTTGCCGTGCCCTTACATCCCAAATTCTTTCCACCTGCAGCAAGCAAAGCGGTCGGTCACCCTCTCTCCATCTTCATAGCACAAAGTCATTAAACCTTGGATAATTGTCTTCCACTCATCCACCACGCATCACTCCCTTCCTTTCATATTGGTAAATACGCATCTTGTGTCTTGAATTCTACTCCTCAACTTCTTTAGAAGTAACAAAGGTATGATTTGATGTGTTTTTCAATTATTGCGAATTAAGATGCTCTTCATTCGTTATTCTTGTCATCTGGAAATCTAATGGAGCATATAGATAGCGCATTGATGTGTGGCGTACTCCTACACGAGATTCATACACTTTACATGCATGGCATGAATAAACGAGGGAATTAATAATGGATTGAACAAGTTCTCGATTCTTTATCTAGGTGTTTGACAAATTATGCGACTCAATAATCTGTGTAACTTACATACTACTTGATTTCATGCCTCACCCCCCACTGCGTTCTCACACTACCGGTGTTTTATACAATTTCTATGTCTTTGCTAGTAGCATATTTATCAATAGTACATTCTTTTAAAGCTAAACTATGAATATGTTTTATTTGTAGAATTCTCGACATGGCATCAAGCGTCATCATATTTCGAGGGTTAAAGGGGCGCTTCAACTTCCCTTGAAATTTGGCAATGAGCGTTTTGTTAGTGTTGCGCGGCTCAAAAAACGCTTCTGACCGCATAGCCACCCGCTCACTAGTCCCCGAGCGGGGTCTCGTCCCGATCAAAACAAGGATGGAGACATAGCGGTGATGATTCTTTGGCGTATTTGGTTAAATCCTCACCAAAACGACTGACATAGCGATGATTGCGGTGGTCGAAAAGAATTCTATGCCAACTTGCACTGAGCATGACCATTATGGGGTGTTTGTCGGAGGTAAGGCCAGTGGAATTTGGCGAGGAGGATATCAATGGGTGCTATCAACTACCCTTAGAGGGCCTTCATGATGAATATGCTGCGCCTAGTGAGTGATGGTGGGACTATGAAAAGATTATTAGGGAATTTGTGTCGGCGGGCACTACTTGGTCCATCCATGGCGTGGCGGCATGACCTTTCCATTGTCTCACCTCGGTCTATATGGAAGGCATGGTATGCCTTCATATCTTGAAATTGATGCCCTGCACACATGTGAGTCACGTCACCAAAGAAAAATTTTGTATTATTATACTCCATCATACTGAGGCCTACGAATCGATGTCGGCCATCTTATTGACAATCGATGCTCGCGCATCTCATGGCGGGACCACGGGGAGGTTACCACATAGTCCACGATCTGCGTCTTATGTGCTAAGTTTGGGGTCAAATGGAAATCGAGGCGAGATGATTCAAACTCCTATGCCGTGTTGGACCACAACTTGATCCGTCGTTATAAAAGTGTGGTCGGTGGTGCTAATCACCCTAGGGGTGGGTTTCATTATCCCCCGTTCGTCTCCACGAGCCCCACCACCTCGGGCTCCCCCCTCCTTACGGCCCCTCGGCAATTTGCTCATCGAGGTGTGGTCCCCGGCATCCGGCGAGAGATAGGCGGTTGGTTTACAACATTGAGTCCCGAGAATGTGCGCTTATCGGAGCGTCGAGGCGTGATTTTCAAGTATTTAGTTGACCGATTTCTTTGCCTGAGAATGCTTGACCATCAGACCCATCGGGCATTCCAACTTAGCCATTTCCCTCGGCTCCAGATTACGCGATATTTCCCGTCCGTCAAGAGATGGCGAGGGCGATGATGCTCCCAGGAAGAATAAATTAAATCGGGGAAGTCCTCATTTTATTTTGACTTATTTTTTTTTTTCGCATGAGGACATTGCTCTAGCTTAGTTTGGGGGTGATTCGTTTTATTTTCACCGGTTGTAGTTTATTATTAGTTTGTGGATTGATTATTAGTAAAGTTGCATTTAGGATTGCATGTTAATTCTAGTTTTTGAGAGTCGTATATCTCTGGGGCCAATGAGGAAAGTAGAATTGCATGAACACGTCTAGTAAGGATTGTTGATTCGGTGATATGATTTTTCGTGACTTGAATTGGATCTTTATCATTTGACATTGATATTATAAGAAGGCACTTGGAAATAAAAGCGACCGTATTAGCTATGATAGTTTAAATGGTTAGAGAATAGAGTTCTAAAGGGGATTGCTAGTGATATGGAAGAACAATTTGAATAACTAGATAAAGGTGAATTCATGCATAAACTTCGAGTTTGGGGAAACATTTGGAATATATAAAAAAAAAAAAAAAAAAAATGTTGAGTCTTGTGGTGGGTTGGGGAACCACTCCCCATAAACACAAGCGTGAGATGGGCGTAAAAGCGCACTCACCAACCATGACCATAAAAATAAAAAAAAAAAAAAAAAAAATAAATAAATAAATATATATATATATATAAATAATAATGATAATATCTGAGGTGACTAGTCTTGTTTGGGGCTGTGTTACTTGAGCGAAATCGCTTAGAAGAAAGTATATCTTAAAACCTAAGCGCCCTAAGGTCTTAAATAGTGCAGGAGTCGTTGGTGGCTCGCTAAGGGTAACACTTGCTAGCCTAATGGGATGAGACATTACCACAGTCATTTACGTAGAAAAAAAAAAAAAAAAAAAAAAAAAAAAAAAAAAAATAAATATATATTCTAGTTTATTTGTTGAATTAGGGGGTAAGTGTTTTGAGTTCGGTTGAAACAAGTTTATTTGATGAGTTCTCAAGTTCACCTTTGTATGATGCCTACTAAGAAAGTTATTCTCTCTCATATTTTTGTCTTTCATGGGTTCGCGTGGTGCGTTGACACACACCTTTGATACTCGGTAATATGATTTAGATCAGTTGATTGTTGGGATATTGTCGATCTGTTTTACATGAGGAATTAGCATGTTTACGTGATTTTACGAGGCATATGGATCTCGTGAGCTCTTGGATTCTTTGGAATTACGAACATATAAATATAAATAGTTTGCATGTGCATGATGTTTAGTTTTGTTTGGTGATCTTAGGCTTTGTCGCATGAGGACCACATGACGATTTAAGTTTGGGGTGTTTGATGAATGGGTAGTATACCCATAATTCGGATATATTTAGACTTAAATTATTGCATTCTTAAGTTATTTAGTAGCATTTTTATTGTGTTTATATCTTATTTGGTTGGATTTGGAAATTTGGAAGGGCAATTATAGAATTTCAAGCATTGAATGGCAATTTTGTAATTTCAATGAAGTCGGTAGCAAGGTGACTGAAATTATACTATCCTCGGTCTTGAGAGGTATTGAGCCTCGGCGGCGTTAATAGGATTAAAGCGTTTGACTTACGGTTTGCCTATTAAGGGCTAATAATAAAACCTAATTGGAGGAGGATTGTGGGGACTATAAAAAGAAACTAATTCTTTGAATTAAAGGGATTGGATTTATTTGGCGAGAGAGGATTGAAGGAGCTTTTCCATTGAAGATTACAGGAGATTACTTGGAGCTTCAAGATTGGCTCTGAGTTTCTTCTTTTTCTCCTTATTTTTAATTTGTAATTCTTTAAGGATGATTTATCGACAAATAATGATTCTTATTTAGTGATGAACTAATTCTTTAATTAAGATTTCAATTGAACCTTTTATGATTATAACTTAGTTATTACGTCATTATAATTATTTATGTTGAAGTGGATTGTTTATCATGTTTTGATTTTAATGATTAATTATTTGGCGATAATTAGTGTGTTACTCTAGAAGGAATTGGGAGAGGAATTCTAGGGTTAGAACTGAACATGATGACATGTGATTTCGATTATTTACGGTAAATAATTAGGTTTGTGAATTGAATGGAAATATCATTCACCGCATGTAACATATAAGGAATTGGGATTTGGAAGAGTTTAATCAATTGTTTTGCATAGGAATATATGAGGTTAATCTGGGTTAAATAGAAGTCGATTGATCACTTGGAAGAGGGCTTTTGGCATTTGAAAATTCACATTAACAATCCATGAGACATAGTAATTGGTATGATTAGATAAGCGATTTATAATTCATAATTGGGGATATTGAAGTCTTAATATTTACCTCTAGGAAGTCATTCACTCAAGTAATAGCTTAGTTAATTGTTTATCTTAGTACAGTATCTTTAAGTGTTTAATTTTGAGTTACTAATTGAGGAAAATCGCAATTTTCGTTGTTTGAATAAAATTGAATTGATATAGTATTAGTAGTTGAAATTTATTAATTAGAACTCACTGTGGGAGCGATACTCGACTTATCACTTTATTACTTGTTGACCACGTATATGCTTGCGTCTTTGTGTGTAACTAGATTTTACTGATCCCTACTCGATCGAGGGATTAAAATGGGCCAATGAATCGAGGATTGAGCTTTCCTCTCTTTCCAAATCTCGTAACTCCTTTCCATGGAGCAACACGTAACACCACATGATCTCCAATATCGAATTCCACGTCCTTTTAATGAAGATCAAAGATAACTCTTTTTGTCGGTCTTGTGAGTTTTTTATCGTTGTCGGATCGTTTAAATCTTTTCTCGTAGTCATACGTACTCAACTCCGGTCCCAACAACGTTGCTTCACCCACCTTATCCCAAAGATTTGGAGAAGCGACACTTTCTTCCATACAACGCTTGAATGGAGCCATGCCAATACTTACTTGATAGGCTTTGTTGTTATAGGAAAACTCCACCAATGGTAAGAACTTGTCCCAACTTCCCTTGAAGTCAAGGGGACACGAGTCTTAATAAATCTTCAAGAGTTTGAATAGTCCTCTCGATTGTCCATCAAAATCGAGGATGATATGCCGAACTAAATCGTAAATCCGTGCCTATAGCTTTTTGCAAACTAACCCAAAATCGTGAAGTGAATCTTGGGTCTCAATCATAAACTATGGATACTGATATACTATGCAGTCTTACAATCTCATTTATGTACATACGAGCAAGACGTTCAAGTGTATAAGTTTCTCCTATTGGTAAGAAATGAGCAGACTTGGTCAATCTATCAACAATGACCCAAATTGCATCTATGCCTTGAGAAACCTTGGGAAGACCAGTAACGAAATCCATGATAATGTGCTCCCACTTCCATTCTGGAATTTTAAGTGGTTGCAATGGACCTTTTGGTACTTGATGTTCCGCCTTGACTCGTTGACAAGTTAGACACCTTGAGATAAATAGCGCTATCTCTCTCTTCATATTTCCCCACCAAAATGTATGTCGAAGATCATGATACATTTTGGTACTCCTAGGATGGATTGCAAATGGTGTGTTGTGCGCCTCTATCATGATTTTATACTTTAAATCAGGGTCGTTAGGAACACAAAGTCTGGAGTTGACTCGAAGTATTCCTTCTTCATCGATTCTTGCTTCCGGCATAGCACCTTCTTGTACTTTTTTCCTCATATGCATCAGCTCTAGGTCTATAGCTTGGGTAGCTTTTACTTTATCGATTAAAGTCGGTTCTACTCGTATATTCGCCATCATCATGTGGGTCCCTAGAGTCTTTATCTCTATCTCCATCCTTTGCAAGTCATACAAAATGGGCCTTTGCGTTGACAATATCGCTTTTCGTGCAAGATATGATCTTCTACTCAATGCGTCAGCTACCACGTTTGTTTTTCCAGGATGGTATTGGATGGTATGATCATAATCTTTCAATAGTTCAAGCCAACGTCGCTATCGTATGTTGAGTTCCTTTTGAGTGAAAAAATATTTGAGGCTTTTATGATCCGTAAAGATCTCCACTTTCTCCCCACACAAGTAATGCCTCCAAATTTTAAGTGTGAAGACAACAGCTGCCAACTCTAGATCATGAGTAGGATAATTCCTCTCATATTCTTTTAGTTATTGAGAGGCATAGGCTATGACTTTCCCATGTTGCATGAGAACACATCCTAACCCTTTGCCTGAAGAATCACTGTAGATGACAAATCCCTCTGAGCCAGATGGTATTGTCAGAATAGGTGCTGAAATGAGTCTTCTCTTGAGTTCTTGAAAACTCTTCTCACATTCCTCGTTCCAACCGAATTTTGTATCTTTTGAGTCGGTGAGTTAAGGGAGTAGCGATTCGAGAAAACCCTTCTCTGAATCTCCGATAATAACTAGCTAAGCCGATAAAGCTACGTGCTTGATTCCATCGATTTAGGTTGCTCCGACTTTGAATAGCTTCAATCTTTCTTTGGGTCAACAGATATTCCATGACTTGATACCACGTGCCCAAGGAATGCTACTTCCTCCAGCCAGAACTCGTATTTCTTCAACTTGGCATAAAGCTTATATTCACGAAGCTTTTGAAGTATCAGCCTTAAGTGTTGCTCATGATCTTCACAGCTTTTGGAATAAATAAGGATGTCATTAATAAAGACGACCTCAAAGTAATCCAAATATTTCTTGAATACTCAGTTCATTATATCCATGAAGGCACCAGGAGCATTAGTTAATCCAAAAGACATGACTAGGAATTCATAATGCCCGTATCGAGTTCTGAAAGCCGTCTTTGGAATGTCATCGGTTCTAATCTTTAACTGGTGATATCCGGAACGAAGATCAATATTTGAAAAGAATTTGGTGCCTTGCAACTGGTCAAACAGGTCAACAATACGTGGAAACGGATATCTATTTTTGATGGTGACATGGTTCAACTCCCGATAATCAATACAAAGTCGCATACTCCCATCTTTCTTTTTCACGAATAAAACAGGAGCACCCCAAGGAGAAGTACTAGGACGAATGAAACCGATGCCTAACGATTCTTGCAATTGGGTCTTTAACTCCTGAAGTTCAATAGGAGTCATTCGATATGGGGCTTTGGAAATAGGTTTTGTACCGGGTTCAAGGTCGATACAAAATTCAATTTCACGCTCTGGGGGTAGGCCAGGAAGTTCTTCAGGGAATACGTCAGGAAATTTATTAACAATAGAGATATCATTCAAAACTGACGTATTTTTGTTTAGATCCGTGACATGAGCTAAGAAAGCTTGACATCTGTTTTTCAATAAACGAATAGCTTTATGGCTTGAGATGACAGTGATTGATTTTAATGGTTTGGTTGCTTGAATTCGTATAATAGGTTGGTTAGGAATATGAAAGCTAACAACCTTACGAAAATAATCAATTTTTGCATGATGAGTAGTTAACTAATCAATCCCTAGAATTACGTCAAATGCAAGTATTTTCAATGAAATAAGATCGATAGGTAATGTGAGGGTACCGATTTGAACCAAAAAAGACTTATAAACAGTGGATGTAATGAAGGTTTCTCCCAATGGAGTTTCAACAGATAAGTCAAAGTCTAATTTCTCCGGAGTCAAATTTAAACGTTGAGCGCAAGTAGGAGAAATAAAAGAATGGGTAGAACCGGTATAAACTTCGCTAGAGTTTATGATAAGCTTATCCATGATGACCACGTTCGGGTTCCTTGCTTTCTGGGAGGTCACGACAAATGCTCTCCCTTGCACTACTAGCTTTGAATTTTCTAGGATGTCCTTTGGTGCCTCCATCCTAGCTGAACTTGTCTTCGGTGAATGACAAAATCGGGCAAGGTGACCTTCTCTTCCACAATTATAACATGCTTTGGACGGCATCACGCAGTTTGGACTGATGTGTCCCTCCCCTCCGCATTTGAAGCGTATGATAGGTGGTCGTTCTCCTTCCTTAACAACGGTCTTTGGTCTTGATGTAGCCCCCCAAAATAGGTATACATCACCCATTACGAGTCGCCGAGATATCACTCTATAAAAATCAAATACAAACTTCATTTATACAATCTGTTGAATCGTCGTATGTGAGATACGACAATGAGATAAGTGTGAGTTTCAATACAAAATCTATGTAGCTCTCATCTTGCCTCGACCACAACACCTTACAAAGTTACTTTACATTAATAATACTAATAAAACAAAACTTCATCATCATTATTATAATTCACACTATTAATCGACCAGGTCGTTTCCAGGAAAGAGGGGGCTTTCCAATAAGGATTTCTCCCTATTGGCGCGCAATTAGGTGACCAAACCTCTCCTTGGCATAACTTCTAGACATCGTTAATATTGCAAATAATAATATTAATAACTTTGTTATCTCAATTATCGATTTAATAATATATAAAATATCGACAATAATTGAATCAAACTGAGTGACTTCTCACGTAAGCATTAATAATCAATATCGTGTGCTATTATGCAACCACGCGTATTTTACCACCGATTATTTTATGACAACTTGCTTACTTTGAAAAATTTTCAAATGTCACCCTTAACTTTAAACTTTTATCAATTTAACTATTTACCAAAATAGAAAAATTGAATACTTTTATTTCATAAAATTCGGGGTCTCACAACTGACGTCTTTCCATCATTGTTGAATCTCCTCTTCTTGAAATGTCCATTCTTATTGTTTTGGCCATGATTACCGCAAAGTGGTTATCATTTTACGGCATGTTGATTCCTCCACGCTTATTGTCATCGCTTCGATGGTATTATCACCGGTATTATCATTTTGCCAATTTGCCTCTCTTTTGGTTGGGTTGACTCATTATCGCGCTCCAATAACTGAGCCCTATTAACAACATCTGAATACAAACATAGTTTATGAGAGATAAGATATTGACGTATCTCGGGTTTCAAACCTCTTAGAAACATTCACGTCATTCTCTCCTCATTATCAACCAAATGGGACGCAAACCAGGATAACTCGGCAAACTTGGCTTCGTACTGCGACACGATTGTGTTGTTTTACTCCAGCTTGATGAACTCTACCTCTTTCATGTGACGAATACTTTCGGGAAAGTACTTGTCGTTGAAAAATTCTTGGAACTTCTCCCAAGTCATCTTTAGTGCGGCAGGTTGAGTACGTTTTACAGATTCCCACCAGTAATCTGCCTCTGCACGCAACATGAAGGTGGAAAAGGGAACCTTTTGCTCCTCGGAGTATCCCAAGACATCAAATATCTTGTAGATCTTCTTTATCCACGTCTCCGCCTTAAGTGGTTTTGGCTCTCCAAAAAACTCCAGTGGTACCAGTTCCTTGAATTGCTTAGCGATGACCGTCCGAGAGTTGCCAGTGTTTCCACCTGCATTTCGGACAGGAGTCTCTCTTGTCTGATGCTGCATGAATTGCAGAAAGCCTCTGAACATTCCATCATTCATCATTTGGTCAGTGTTGTGGTTTGTATGAGGATTTTCGCCTTCCTGATACACATTATCTTGATTATTGATCTGTGGAGACTCAACGGTCTCCTGTGCTCCATTGACGTTCTCAACATTCTCGAATGTCATTTTCAAATACTTCTACAAAACAAGGGTTAATTAACATATCATAAATTATCCCTATACTCTGACCGACCAATTAAATACCAAATAAACTTAGGTAGGTCATACTAGCGAAGGAATTCCTCATCTCCCCCCTCATAGTTCTTGTCTCACATCTTAGCCAGGGATCATATCCCTAAGCTTTGATACCAACTGTGATGCCCCCAAAATAGGTATACATCACCTATCTTGAGTCGCCAAATACGTGGTACAAAATTCAAATACAACTTAATTATACAACAATCGTGTAAAATACGACAAAACATATGCTGTGAGTTTTAATACAAATATTGTCATCTAGACAATATCCACACTCAATTGAGTCCTCATTACATTTATTATCACACTATTTAACAGAATAGTAAGGACTACTAATGCTATTATCTGGACCGTCACTCCGTTCCCCGACTAGTCCCTGCTACGTTCTCATTTCCTGAAGAGAAAAATGAAAGTAAAAGGGTGAGCTCAACAAGCCCAGTAAGAAATATTATGACTAAGATAATACAGAATAAATTATCGTTAGCCTTCAATAGTGTTAAATTGATACAATATAACAAATATCAAGTTTAACTGCAGCGGAACAAGCAATCCATTAAAAGAGTCAAGTAGAGAATAAAATCTACTATCTTTTATGATTTAAAAGGTTTTTCATCACTTTTATCATTTGGGACTCAAACAATAAATAATCCACATCATCCCTGCACTACAGCCAAGGATATTCATTAGTATCACAACCACAAATTTTCCATGCACTACGGGCTAAGGATATTCGTGTATTCATCAATGATCATGATTATGCCAACAACTATCCATCAATGCACTACGGGCCAATGAGGACTTTTACCACATCATTTGTAACATTACGGTCATGATTATACCGATTAATCCTTGGTCATAATCATACCAAGTCCATCTATGCACTACAGGCCACAGATGACTTTCAACATAATATAAACATGAGGATGATGACAATAATATAAGAATTCAATAAAACAAGTTCAAGAATTAATTTATCCAGGAACTAATAACGTCCAAATTGTCAACATGAAACTTCTTTGTAAAGTAAAATTCAAGAATGCTCAGAAGAATATTTCCATGAAAAGATACTGGATGAAGCGCAAATATCAAGGATATTCCACTAATTTCATGGAGTATAGAAGTCAAAACTTTAACCAACTGAGTATAATAAAGAATGGAATAATAAAAGAAATCACCAGGCATGCGACGATCGCATGCATATAAAGTTATTCCAACAAAATAATAAATAACGAGAACCCAGTCATGCGTAACGCACTTGAAGCGAGGATGTTCCAACAGAATAATAAAGAATGGAATAACAAAAGAATTTCACCATGTATGCGGTACTTCGCATAGACATGTTATTCCAACATAATGATAAAGAATGGAATAACATAAGAATTTTACCAAGTATAGGGTAGACCGCGTATACAGGTTATTCCAACAGAATAAAAAAAATGGAATAACAGAAGTTCTCTTCATGAATACGAAAGAAATAATACCCTTTACCTTGGAACAACCGGATATAGGAGTAGTGAAGTAGAAGAATACTTTTCTTCTTTCTCTCTATAGTTTCTCTCTCTAGAGTTTCAGTGAATTCGTAAAAATAATGAAGGAATGAGCTTCTATTTATAGGAGAATGGAAAGGATACTATGCAATAAAATATAATATATAATATATATTATTATATATATATATAAACTCACGGGTCATTACCCCCGTGATACAACTTGCCCATTCCCGAATTCCTGCCACTTTCAAATTATCACATGTATATAAATATAATAATAATAATAATCGTACTCCCTTCCTGCCAATTCTCAAACATTACCTATATATATAACCCAATCTTGCATTAATACTCCTTCCCGTGAATCTTGACTTCCCCCTTTCCCATGTTATCAAATTTCTTCTGTGGGCCCCACATGTGGGCCCCCACCTTTAATATACCGAATAACTTTCTACCAATTATTTTGAAAAAATGGGCAATATCCACACTCAATGGAGTCCTCATTACATTTATTGTCACACTATTTAATAGAATAGTGAGGACTACTAATGCTATTATCATCTGGACCATCAGTCTCTCAGTTGTTCAGAGCTGAGTCCGGCTATATTCTCATTTTCAGAAGAACAATGAAAGAAAGGGTGAGCTCAACTAGCCCGATGAAATATTATGACTAAGATAATAATGAGAATAAATTATCATTAGTCTTCAACAATGTTAAGCGATAAAATACAATAGACATCAAGTTTAGCTAGCGTGCGGGAATAAGCGATCCATTAGAAAAGTCGAGTAGAGCATGATATCTACTATCTTACATGATTTAAAATGTTTTCATCAATTTTTATCATTTGAGACTCGACAATAAATAAACCACATCATCGAATCATCCACACTTTACGGGCGAGGATATTCATTAAATCATCGATGGTCATGACTATCTTAGAATAATCCACTGGTCATAATCATACCAAAAATTGTCCATCGATACCTTCTGAGGCCCTTTGAGGACTTTTACCACATCATTTATAACATTACGGTCATGATTATTAGAATGATCCTGGTCATAATCATACCAAGTCCATCATATACGTAAGCCAAAAGATGACTTTCATCACAATATAAGCATGAGGATGATGACAATGATATAAGCATTAATCAAGCGAAACAAGGATAAATATTAAAGACTTTAAATTTATCCAAATATTATCAATCACTTAATAAACTCATCATCTAATATTATTAATATTATAACAATATTTTAATCACTTCTTAAACTTATAAACAATTTATTTCAATTGTTTACACTTTACCAAATAATGCATTTAATCATTCAAAAAATGCCATACTCATAAGATTTCATCACCGATGATCAAAATCCTCATCAAAAATCTGCATATACCTATATAGGATTCCCAAGCCATAAAATCCTATTTTCCAATTTTGTTACTTCACATAACATATTTAATTCATTTACTCATAACTAGTTCATTTTCATGAAAAATACCAAATCGGTCCCAAAAATATTTCTTTTTAAGGATTTAGCGAGAATATAGTCCCATATTGAACATATATTTTTTCTCGAATTTTTAAAATTCATTTACTATTTTTTTATATGGCCAAAAGCGCGAATATTTAGACATTTATCATAAATTGTACTTTTGTCCAAAAATTTCCAAAATTTCTGAGGTATACTCTCTGTTATATACATATACTCCCAATAAAAATTTCACCAATTTTGGAGTTAACCACAAAAGAGTTATAAGGGTTTACTTTTAAAATAGTCTTTTCCCATAAAATCCATAACTCTTAATCTATACATCCAAAAATCGCCATTTTGGACACAATCTAGAAAACTCATCAAATTATCATTTCAAATTTTTCCAAAATTTTTGAGGTGAGAAAAATTATAAAGCGCCTGGCGAAACCCCTTTTGAATGAAAATACTATTCATATGAATACAAAGGATCATTCACCATGCATGCGGTAATCCACATAGGCGAGGTTATTCAACGAATAATAAAGAATGGAATAACAGAAGAATTTCACATGCGATAGGCCATGCGATAGTTATTCTCAGCGAATAATAAAGAATGGAAGAACGAAGAATGCGTTATTCTCGGATATTCAGAATAATAAAGAATGGAACCGGATAAATGCGTAAAGCAGCGCAGACGAGGATATTCAACGAGAATAATAAAGAATGGAACCGGTCATGTATATAATACGACGAGGATATTCAACGAATAATAATAAAGAATGGAACCGGTCATGCGCGCGCGCAGACGAGGATATTCAACGAATAAGAATAATAAAGAATGGAATAAGAATGGAATTCACCATGCATGCGATAAGCCGCATGAGACAGGTTATTCAACGAGAATAATAAAGAAATGGAACGAAGAAAACGAGAATTCGCATGAAGAATTTATGCGATGGCTTGAGAGCGAGGATATTCAACAGAATAATAAAGAATGGGAATAAGAAGAATTTCACCATGTATGCGGTACCGCATAGGCGAGTTATTCAACATAATAATAAAAAGAATGGAATAACAATAGCTCTCTTCATGAATCTGAAAGAAATAATACCCCCTTACCTTAGAAAAAAGCTGGATCTTTGGAATAGAGAGGTAGTGAGACTTCTCTTCTTCTTTCTCTCTATAATTTCTCTCTATAATAATTGCTCTATAAAGCTTTAGTGAATTGGTGAGAAATGAAGGAAGAATGAGCTTTATTTATAGGAAAATATAGTTTCGATAATTTTACACGTTTTGGGGCTCAAAATATTACTGATCTACAATACCCTCAACTTTTCTTTCATTTTTAATTTAGTCCTGCAATTATTATCAAACTTGCACCACCTCCCCTAATTGTAAATAATGTGATTCAATAGTTCAATCATGTGAATCAATAGTTATAATCATGTGAAAATATGAATTACAGTATAGTACCTCCATCTATACCTCCATTTTTAACTTAGTCATGCAAGTATTATCAATCTTGCACCAACTCCCCTAATAGTACAAGAATGTGATTCAATAGTACACACATGTGAACAAATAGTTATATAAGCATGTGAATTAGTAGCAATTAATTGCTCATTTATCGATTAATTACCGATTTATCAATATAACCCCCAGACATCAATTATCATCGGAATAAATGTCGATTTTCACTAACACTAATAATTCCAACACAATGGAACTATCAATTTCATCTTCAATCAACACGAACTTATTCATCATTAATATTATAACTCACAATATTTAACAACCAGGTCGTTCCCGGGAAGAGGGGCTTTTCAGATAAAGATTTCTCTTATTGGCGTATGATTAGATGACCAAACCTCTCCTTGTGAGAACTTCTAGACATTGTAAATATTGCAATTTAATAATATGAATAACTTTGTCGTCTCAATTATTGATTTAATAATATAACATATTATCACGAGATGATCTTTGTGACAATAATTGAATCAATAATATAGAGAGATATGATCGACAATTCTTTGTAGCAATAATTGAGTATAATGAGTGACTTCTTACGTAAGCATCAATAATCAATCTGGTGTCTTCTTATGCGACCCGCAGCGTATTCTTTGTACTTTTACTCTAGGGTAGTTCAGCGGTTTTAACGGTAACACTTTTCGCCGTTATTTTTTATAAAAAAGATAATTACGTCATTTTTTAACTACGACAATACTTACGTTGTGGGGTCCACAATGATGATTGTGTCGTCGTACGGATATTCCCGACAAAAAAGAATATTCTCGAGACCAATCGAATATTATATATAACAACTTGCTTACTTTGCAAAATTTATAAATATTACCCACAACTATAACATTATATCAAATCCACACCATAATATATTAAAAAAAATATTTTGAGAAATTTAAATCTTTATTCATAAAATTTGGGGTCTCACTGATCTCCCCTCCTTATGAAATTTTGCCCTCGAAATTTACGTACGTACTGGTATCTTAGAAGAGATGAGGATACCTTGACTTCATTTGATTCTAACTCTTGAGGTATAACCTTTGAGTGTTGAATCGATCCTTCTTATCAAGATTTTAACACGTATCTCCTCATCGTTAAATCTTACGCTATCTCGTCTAGTTCTAATTTAATAATGTGGTTGGGTCATCCACATATTTACGTAACATCGATCGTGAAAAAGCGTTATATGAACGCGACATACTTGGCGGTAAAAGCGAGTCTATAGGGCCCGCGTTTCTACTCGATCGAGGATTTCAAATGGGCGATAAAATCGAGGGTTGAGATTTCCTCTCTTCATCGATTCTTGCTTCTAGAATAACGCCCTCTTGAACCTTCTTCTTCACATTCATCGATTTTGGTGTATGTAGCTTGCATGGCTTTAACTTTATCGATTAAAGTCGATTCTAATCGTATATTCGTTATCTTCACGTGGGTCCTAGAGTCTTTAACTCTATCTTCATCATTTGTAAGTTATCTGAAATGGGTTTTTGTGTTAACAACATCGCTTTAAATAAGCGCATCGATCTTCTACTCAGCGCGTCGGCTACCACGTTCGCTCTTCCACGATGATATTGAATGGTATAGTCGTAATCTTCAATGACTCGAAGCGTCACACGTCTTTGGCGCATTATTCGTTCGTTTTGGTTGAAGAAATATTTAAGGGTTGAAGAAATGGGTTTTGTCTTTGGGGTCGATACAAAATTGATTTCACGCATTTCTCTGAGGGTAGGCTAAAAGTCTTGAGAATCGTCGGAAATTTATTAACGATAGAAATATCATTTAAAAAGCTGTGACTCTCATCAAGACTTGGATAGCACATGAAATGAAGGTTTCTCTAACTTATAAGTTTCAATCGATAAGTCGAAAGTCTAACTTCTCTCAGAGTTAAATTTAAGCGTTGGCGCAAGCAAAGAGATAAAATAATGGGTAGAAGCGGTATCTAATAAGGTATAGACTTACGCAAAAATTTATAATTAACTAACCCGTGCTAACCGTTCGGGTTACTCGCTTTTTGAGAAGTCGAAAAATGCTCTTCTGAAACCACCAGAGCTTTTTTTTGTCGTGTATCGCCTTTGGTGCCCATAGTCAATTTGGACTTGACTTTGGTGCACGACAAAATCGGGCTAGGTGACCTTCTTTTCCACAATTGTAACATGCTTTGGGTTTGCATCATGATTTTGGTGATATGTCCCTCCCCTCGCATTTTAAGCATCTGATTGGTGGTCGTTCTCTCCTTCCTTGAAAGCGGGTGTTGGTCTTTCTTTGTCTTTCCATCGTTGTTGAACCTTCTCTTCTTGAAATTTCCACTCTATTATCTTGGCCATGATTACCATGAAGTGGTTACCATTCTTGGCATGATAATTTCCCCACGATGGTTATCATTGTTAGATGGCCGTTGCTTGCCGGTGCGATTATTCGTCGTGTTGTTGGTCGTTGCCTTTTGGTTGTGTTTGACTCATTATCGGCGCTCAATAATTGAGCCCTATTCACAACATCGAATATAAACAAAGTTTGTGAGAAATGAGGTATTGGCGTATATCGGGTTTCAAACCTCTTAGAAACATTAGCGTCATTCGCTCCTCATTATCGACCAAATGGGATCAAGCGGGATAACTCATAAATTTAGCCTCGTATTGCGACACGGTCATATTGTTTTGCTCAACTTGATAAACTCCACCTCCTTCGTGTGGCGAATACTTTTGGGAAAGTACTTGTCGTTGAACGACTCTTGGAACTTCTCCCAAGACATCTTGAGTGCGTCGAAATTTTGAGTGCGTTTCTGATTCCCACCGATAATCGCCTCTTCACGCAACATAAAGGTGGCAAAGGAACCTTTTGCTCCTCGGAGCATCCCAAGACATCATCAAATATCTTGGTGATCTGCTTTAACCACGTCTCGCCTTAAGTGGTTACGGCTTTCCCAAAAACTCGGTGGTCCCGGCTCCTTGAGCGCTTAGCGGTGACCGGTAGTGGGTTGCCATTATTTCCACCTATATTTTGAGCGAGAGTCTCTCTCTTTGATGTTGCATGAATTGCATAAAGCCTCTGAACATCCATCGTTCATCATTTGATCGGTGTTGTTATTTACACGAGGATTATTGTCTTCTGTTGCACATTATCACAGGTATTGATCGTTGGTGACTCAGCGGTCTCATGTGCTTCATTCATTTTGATCTCAACATTTTGGATGCCATTTTTCAAACCTTTGTCACAAAACAAGGGTTAATTAACATATCACATATTATCCTATACTACGTGAGCCAATTAAATACCAAATAAACTTAGGTAGGTCATACTAGCGAAAAATTCCCGTCTCTCTCCCTCTAGTTCTTGTCTCACATCTCGGCCGGGGATCATATCCTAAGCTTTGATACCATTTGTGGCGCCCCCAAAATAGGTATACATCACCCCATTTTGAGTGCCAAATACATGGTACAAAATTCAAATACAAACTTAATTATACAACGGTCGTGTAAAATACGACAAAACATAATCTGAGAGTTTTAATAAGAATATTGTCATCTAGACAATATCCACACTCAATGGAGTCCTCATTACATTTATTATCACACTATTTTTATAGAATAGTGAGGACTACTAATGCTATCATACGGGACCAGTCACTCGGGTTCCCAGAGCTAGTCCCGGCTATATTCTCATTTCTGAAGAGAACGGTGAAAGAAAGGGTGAGCTCAACTAGCCCGATGAAATATTATGACTAAGATAATGCGAGAATAAATTATCATTAGTCTTCAACAATATTAAGCGATAAAATACAATAGACATCAAGTTTAGCTGCGGTGGAATAAGCAATCCATTAGAAGAGTCAAGTAGAGCATGATATCTACTATCTTTATGATTTAAAATGTTTTTCATCAATTTTTATATTTGAGACTCGACAATAAATAAACCACATCATCGAATCATCCACCACACTACTGGGCCGAGGATATTCATTAAATCATCGATGGTCATGACTATCTAAGAATAATCACTGGTCATAATCATACCAAAAATTGTCCATCGATGCTGCTTGAGGCCCTTTGAGGACTTTTACCACATCATTTATAACATTACGAGGTCATGATTATCTAGAATGATCCACTGGTCATAATCATACCAAGTCCATATATATACGTAAGCCAAAGATGACTTTCATCACAATATAAGCATGAGGATGATGACAATGATATAAGCATTAATCAAACGAAAACAAGGATAAATATTAAAGACTTTAAATTTATCCAAATATTATCAATCACTTAATAAACTCATCATCTAATATTATTAATATTATAACAATATTTTAATCACTTCTTAAACTTATAAACAATTTATTTCAATTGTTTACACTTTACCAAATAATGCATTTAATCATTCAAAAATGCCATACTCATAAGATTTCATCACCGATGATCAAATCCTCATCAAAAAAATCTGCATATACCTATATAGGATTCCCGAGCCATAAAATCCTATTTTCCAATTTTGTTACTTCACATAACATATTTAATTCATTTACTCATAACTAGTTCATTTTCATGAAAAATACCAAATCAGTCCCAAAAAAATATTTTTTTACGGGATTTAGCGAGAATATAGTCCCATATTGAACATATATTTTTCTCGAAATTTTTAAAATTCATTTACTATTTTTTATATATGGCCAAAAAAGCGCGAATATTTAGACATTTATCATAAATTGTACTTTTGTCCAAAAATTCCAAAATTTACAGGGTATACTCTGTTATATACATGTACTCCCAATAAAAATTTCACCAATTTTGGAGTTAACCACAAAAGAGTTATAAGGGTTTACTTTTAAAATAGTCTTTTCCATAAAATCCATAACTCTTAATCTATACATCCAAAAATCGCCATTTTTGGGACTAGAAAACTCATAGAAAACTCATCAAATTATCATTTCAAATTTTTTCGAAAATTTTTTGAGGTCGAAAAAAATTATAAAAAGCGCCTGGCGAAACCCTTTTGAATGAAAATACTATTCATATGAATGAATCAAAAGGATCATTCACCATGCATGCGGTAATCCACATAGGCAGAGTTATTCAGCGAGAATAATAAAGAATGGAATAACGGAAGAATTCACCATGCATGCGATAGGCCTTACAGAGACGAGGTTATTCTCAGCGAGAATAATAAAGAATGGAACCGGTCATGCGTAAAGCCACTTGCAGACGAGGATATTCAGCGAGAATAATAAAGAATGGAACGGTCATGCGTAAAAACGCACAGACAGGATATTCAATAGAATAATAAAGAATGGAATAACAAAATAATTCATGGATGCATACGATAAGCGCATGAGACGAGGATATTCAACAGAATAATAATAAAGAATGGAAACGAGAATTTCAGCGTAATCACCATGCGATAGGGCAGAGAGGTTATTCAACGAGAATAATAAAGAATGGAATAATAGAAGAATTTCACCATGTATACGGTACTTGCGCAGGTTATTCGCACATAAGGCGAGTTATTCAACATAATAATAATAAAGAATGGAATAACAATAGCTCTCTTCATGATGAATGAAAGAAATAATACCCCTTACCTAGAAGAAAAAGCTGGATATTGGAATAGTGAGGTAGCAGACTTCTCTTCTTCTTTCTTCTCTCTATAATTTCTCTCTATAATAATTGCTCTAAAGCTTTAGTGAATTGGTGAGAAATGAAGGAAGAATGAGCTTATTTATAGGAAAATATAGTTTCGATAATTGCACTTGCGTTTGGGGCTCGAAATATTCTGATACAATACCTCGACTTTTCTTTCATTTTTAATTTAGTCCTGCAAGTATTATCAAACTTGCACCACCTCCCCTAATAGTAAATAATGTGAATCAATAGTTCAATCATGTGAATCAATAGTTATAATCATGTGAAAATCTGAATTACGAGTATAGTACCTCCATACATACCTCCATTTTTAACTTAGTCATACAAGTATTATCAATCTTGCACCAACTCCCCTAATAGTACAAGAATGTGATTCAATAGTACACACATGTGAACAAATAGTTATATAAGCATGTGAATTAGTAGCAATTAATTGCTCATTTATCAGATTAATTACGATTTATCAATATAACCCCAGGACATCAATTATCATCGGAATAAATGTCGATTTTCACTAACACTAATAATTCCAACACAATGGAACTATCAATTTCATCTTTAATCAACACGAACTTATTCATCATTAATATTATAACTCACAATATTTAACAACGGTCGTTTCCGGAAAAGGGGGCTTTAGATAAGGATTTCTCCTTATTGGCGTATGATTAGATGACCAAACCTCTCCTTGTGCAGAACTTCTAGACATTGTAAATATTGCAATTTAATAATAGAATAACTTTGTCGTCTCAATTATTGATTTAATAATATATAACATATTATCACGAGATGATCTTTGTGACAATAATCGAATCAATAATATGAGAGAGATATGATGCGACAATTCTTGTAGCAATAATTGAGTATATTGAGTGACTTCTTACGTAAGCATCAATAATCAATACTGGTGTCTTTCTTATGCGACCGCAGCGTATTCTTGTACTTTTACTCTAGGGTAGTTCAGCGGTTTTAACGGTAACACTTTCGTAGTTATTTTTATAAAAAGATAATTACATCGTTTTTTAACTACGACAATACTTACGTTGTGGGGTCCACTGATGATTGTGCCGTAAATGCGGATATTCCCAGATAAAAAGAATATTCCCGACCAATCGAATATTATATAACAACTTGCTTACTTTGCAAAATTTATAAATATTACCCACAACTATAACATTATATCAAATCCACACCATAATATCAAAAAAAAAAATATTTTGAGAAATTTAAATCTTTATTCATAAAATTTGGGGTCTCTAAGCCTAGTCATGTTTATAGGCTCCAAAAAGCAATATATGGGCTCAAACAAGCCCCTCGGGCTTGATACACTACACTGAAAAATGTACTGCTTGAGCTTGGGTTTGAAAATTCCAGAGCTGATTCATCCTTATTTATTAATAGAAAGAACTCTATAATCTTTTATTTCTTGGTATATGTCGATGATCTTGTGATTATAGGAAATAATAGAAATTTTGTAACTTCAATTATCAAGCAACTGGGAGATTGTTTCTCTCTCAAGGATATGAGTCTACTTCATTACTTCTTAGGTGTGGAAGTTGTACCTACTCAAGCAGGACTTTTTCTCTCACAACACAAGTATATTCGCGAGCTATTGTCCAGCACCAACATGAGTGGCGCCAAAGATGTCTCCACTCCTCTTTCAACAACGTAGTCTCTGAAGTTAATTGATGGCACGATAAATGTGGACAACATAGAATTTTGAAGAATTAATTGGCAGCTTGCAATATCTTTCTTTGACACGTCCTGATATCTTATTTGCAGTCAACAAGTTATCTCAATTCATGCACAAGCCTACCATCACTCACTTCACAGTAACAAAAAGGCTCCTTCGGCACTTAAAGCAAACCATTTTCTATGGTATACAACTCACAAAATCTGGACCTCCAGCTTTAGTTACCTATTTAGATGCAGATTGGGCTGAAAATGTTGATGATCGTACCTCCACATCTGCCTATATCAACGACCAGTTGCGAGATCTACCACCGAAGTTGAATATCAAGCTCTTGCAAAGTGGCATCCAAAACAATGTGGCTTCTGTCCCTCCTTCATGAGCTGGGTTTTCCACTCAAAGCAGTCCCCTTACTACTGTGCGATAACCTTGGTGCTACGCACCTAAGTTTCAATCCCGTCCAACATTCATGCATGAAACATATACAAATTGATCTTCATTTTGTGCGTGATCTTGTTTAACGTGGCACTCTCCAAGATTGGCTAACCTGTTGGCAAAATCATTGTCCAGACAAAGAACAGAAATCTTGAGAAACAAGATTGGGCTTGGCGATGGAAGCTCAATCTTCATGGGCGTATAAAGGCAGTTGCAAGAATCAAGGCCAAGGTGAGCAGAGCATATCTATCCTACAATCAAGCAAGATCATTTAAAATCACTTTTGTATATTTTTGTAAGCATTTGCAAATCAGAATCATTGCATAGTTTTAGCTAAATTGATTTACATTGTCATAAATAGTTTTCCTAAATTTGTGAATATAAATCAGCTCCTATTACATCAATAAAGTGTGGGAAATTGTTCATTGAACTACAACAATCTTTATTCTTTAACATGTACATTAAATATAGGATTCATGTATTTCATACTAATAAAAATGTGTACAAAATTCAATAGTTGGTCTGGTTTCCTATTTTAACTATTTGTTAGTGTTTGTGCATAATTTATGTCCATATTATTGTTCTAACTCTTTATATCATTATTTCACTATTCAATATTGTTTGTGCACATAGAACTTATTTGAGAAGCCAACTTGCAAACTACATTTTACTTGTCAAAATAACAATAAATAACATCAAATACATTTACCTCCATAATAGTATGTGTCACAAGAAGAGTCTCTTATATTAATTTTTGAAAATTTTAAATTGATTTTAGTATATTTAATTTTAATTAATGTAATAGTTAATATTGTAAACTACTTAAAAAATAATAGTACATACTAACATGTTATTTTGAGAATAAATTCTAATCATAATTTTAATTTTAAGATTTAACAAAATAGTCTAGTGGTAAAGGTCTATCTTTTTATTGTGAAAGGTCACATGTCTAAATCTACTCCTTAGTAGAAGTTAGAATTAATCAAATGGTTACATGAAAATTATAAGTTTCTTCTAAGTTCCCCTCCTGACCCATTTTCCAGGTTCTCCCTAAGCCCCTAGGATGAAATGTTTTCAATTGAAGTGTAATAATAAGTTCTAAAAAATAATATAGAAATTAAATGAGACTCTTTTATAAAATAGATACTGTAAGACCTCGACTTTTATGAAATAAAAGTCTAATTTAATTTATAATTATTATTCTAAAAACTGTAATATTAAATTGATAAATGATCAAACAGACAATTAAATTGATAAGTGAGTAAATAAAAGAAAAGGAATTAGATTTATGGAATGGTGAGCCATGAGAAGGGCAACTATAGCTGAATTATGTGGATAGAAATGCTAAAATTATTTCCCAATTGTTTTCACAAATTTTCCAAATCTCTCACCAACTCCTTCTTTGGTTGGTTGGTAATTGTTAGGTATGAGGGGGAGGAGGGGGGCTTGATGTTAGTTATGTAATTGAGACTAATAAGCATTTGTAGCACTCCTCTCAGTACACTCCCTCCCGTACCAAAATGTTCAGAGAAAGAAAAGAGAGAAGAGAGAAAGGAAAGAGAAAGAAAGAAATAAGAAGGAAAGAAAAGAAGAAGAAAAGAAGAAAATACATGAAGGTAATATATTTAAACCTCGATTAATCCTTTGATTTTCATGATGGAAGTTACGTTTTATGAAGTTTATGTGTAGATGATATATTTATGTTTGTATGTATGTGATAGATTAAACTTGTATAAATAAGAATCAAATAAGAGAAATTAAGAAATCAAATGAAGAGTAAAATCTGAAAATTTTAGAAAAGTTAGTTTGCTATTGTGTTTTTGTAAAATCTATAACTCTTTGTGTATAATGAGTTAGTAGATGAGCCTAATATCAAAAGAAAGCCTTGAAAGTAATCTACACAGAAATTAGAATCACCTAAAAATTTCTTGTGGTTTGTTCATGGTGACTATTTGAATGAGACGGGTTCGAAGGACTTATAGTCTACCAGAATATGGAAAATCAACTTTTTTAAGCTTTATTGCATGGGTTATATATCTTAATCCGACCGTTGGATCGTTACAATTTTTGGATATGTTATATATACATAAGTTGAGAATATGTTCACAAATTTTGAACTGTTAAAGATTAACGTATGATTTGTTATGAATTTCAAGAGGTGACTGATTTAGAATTTTTGTAGCAGAATTTTCGGCAACGTGCTTTAATGTTTAAAAATGTACAACTTAATGATTTTAAATCGAATTAGGTGATTCTTGAGGCTACATTGGAGTATTTGAAGTCTAGTTTTTGTTAAAATTAATTAATTTGACAAATAAGTTTTAGTTAATGGTGATAATACCATAATGATGGACTGACGTTTTAAAAATAAATTATTATATATGGGTTTCTTAAGTTTTGTTATTCGCTTATAAGTTTTAGATTATGAATAATGATTTAATGCGATAAATAAAGGTATCTTGAATGAATTATGAATTATTAGTTGGTTTATATTTTATTCGAGGTGAATATGTTTTGGTGACCCCGACTTTTAATAGAATTTAAATTGCTTATAGTAAGATGTTGATTTAATAAATGTTATAGTTATGAGTGTTATGCACAAATTATATGAAGTGAACAGTCTATCAGGAAATATTCATTTTTTCAAGGAATATTTCTTTTGTTGGGGAATATTTGTACGATGGCGCCGAGATAACAAATAAATATTGGTGGGCCCTATAACATAATAATTGTTGGATAGGAAAACGATAGAATTAATTTTTTTTAAAAATTGACGGCAAAACTTTTACCGTTAACTATTAAAATACCTAGTGATAAAAGTACCGTAATATGCGTTATTCAATAATAGTATGCAGTATTGCAAAGTAACACACAATATTAAACAGTATCTCTGATTATTGATTCTTACATAAGAAGCCACTCAATATTTCGTTCAATAATTGCCACAGTAGTTGCTGCATATTATCTCATATTATTGATTCAATAATTGTTACAGTAACATCTGCACAATATTTTATATTATTAAATCAATAATTGTCACGTTACAGTAACTTATATTATTTGATATGATATATTTAGACCAGTTGACAGTATTATGAGTTTATAATAATAATTGTGGATAATTGTTGAAATATTAAAAATATGTAAATAATTGATGAATAAAAGGTGTTGATAAAAGATAAGTATGATATGCAGATATTTGTTCAATTATTTTTTTTTTACAAAAGTAAATTTAGCAGGACTTGCCGACACTCTACTTTTCCTAAAGTAATATGAACCACAACTCTATTATTAAACAAATTTTGTTAAAACATGTACAAGTTGATTTAATTTCCTCTACGGGACCACAAATTCTACTACCATTATTTTATATAGTTCATTTGGTTATTTTGTCAAAGTGTGTGTACTAGTTGTTTCCTCAATTTTCAGTATAAATAGGTTGCTCGGTTGAGCCACTAAACACACACCATGACTACACCAAAAATATAAAATTCTTCTTCTACAATATTGTGAGAATAATATTATGAGTATTTCGTTTGAGTGTAAGGTTACTCCAAGTGTTGATAAGGAGTGAAAGCATTTTCCAAGTTGATCAATTTCATAGAAAGGAGAATCTAGTCACGTGCTAAGGTAAGAGGTATCATTTTTTTTATGGTAAAGGGATATCATTTTCTTTCATACTCCATATTATGGTAAGATATTATTATTCGTTTCTTCAGCTTATCATTAAATGGTGAAAAGTCCTGAAATGATTAAAATATCCTTAATAGTTTGTGATTCATCTAATATCTTGACCTGAATCTTTCTATTCAGTTTTAAGTTATTATATTTGAGTCAGGAACTTTATATTTACTTGAACTTTATATTCTATCAAGAATTTTAATCGATTTTCTAGATATCGGGTTGGCAATTTGAACTCTGGATAATTAAGTTGAAAATCACTAAGATCTATTTTATCTTATTATTCTGATTATTTCTGTTCATTCATTGTTATAATCATTGTGATGAAATTTTTATTTGGTCTGAGTGCAAAGATGGATTGATGTTTTGCATGATCATGACCATCGATTCTCTATGGCCAGGGGTGCAAAGATGAAATGTTGGTTAGTATGGTCACGACCATTGGTGTTATAGTTGAATATCTTTGGTTCAGAAGTGTAAATATGAATTTAATGGCATGATTATAAACATGAACTGTGAATTGGTATAACCATGATCTTAGGTCTTTCAGGTAAAGACAAGTGGTGAAAGTTCTTTTTGTCTTGGGTACAATAAAGAACTGTTGATTGGTGTTACATGAATAAAATATTGATGATGGATTTTTAATTTGGAGAAAATAGTAGACATTATATTTTACTTGACTTTTCTAATGGATTGTTGATTCCGCTGCAATTATGGTTGTAAACTTTTATCATCTACCATATGTTTTAAATGTCTTATTTATTAATGATAAAAGCTATTGATAATTTAGTTATCTTAGTCATAATATTCTTTACTGGGCTATTTGTGCTTACCCTTTTGCTTCACAATTCCTTTCAGGTAATAAGAGTGTAGCTGCGTCTATCAGGGATAACAGGGGAATGGAGTGATGGTCTGAGATTGTTGAAGTTTCTCAATACATTATAAAACAGTGTGGCAAATTGTACTGAGGTTTTGAAATATAAGTGTCATATTTTATACGTCATTTAATAATTAATTTTGGTACACCAAATAAGGTGATGTGAACCTGAATTTAGAAGCATAAAAAATGCACCCCATTAGAATGACAAGGACATAAATCTTCTCGTGTTCCCTTGAGGACTTGAAATATTTGTTGCTATATTTATATGGCATTGTAATAATTTGGGTGTGAATACTGTCGTACTATATATGGTATAGTATTTGTATTGAACACTCACAGTATGTGTGTTGTCGTATTTTGCACGACAGTATAATGGTTGTAAATAGAAAAGTTTGTGTCTGTAATATTGTTTTTGGCGACTTAAAATGGGTTGTATGGACCTATTTTGGGGTGTCACAGATACTAGATAAAATAAGAACTCTTTTAATTATACATTGACGGTATAAAGTTGAACTAGAGAGAAAATCAAACTGAAGCTAAGTGCTTGTGACCCTATAATTGATTTATAATAAAATAAGTTCTTATAAAAAATAATAAAAATAAAAATTGAGGCACGGATGTCAGTCTCCACTCGATTCACCCATTCTTCCTTTTAATTCTATGACACCATTCATAATAATAGTGCAGCTTGGGGTATCTGCCTCCCCGCATTCCATGCGCAACTCCTTTACTCAATGCCTCTCCCTGCAAAATAGGAATCACTCTACTATTTTCATGACTTTGTCCAATGTATATTGCTAAAATAAGAAATGAAAAGCAAGGAGCGGTACATGCACTGAATAATTTTTCACATTATTTTTGTAATATTTTCATACTGGAAATACTTGGTGATGCACACGTATTGGTTTCGAGCCGTTTCTAAATTATTATTCATAAAAAAAAATGTTCATGAAAAAATTCAGCAACTTGATTATGATGATTTTAAACATATTCATAATAATTGGAAAGGCCTTAGTCTTTTTATTATTTATTTTCTTTTCAATTTATTAAGAAAAATGGATACCAGGATAATCAGCTATGCATATAAACTGGAGCCTTGTTGCAACGTCATGTATAGAATGCAATACTCATCTTCAGAAATACATGATATACATCTTATCAAGAATCATAAATAGATTGATGAAGAAGTTCATGTCCTTGTTATTATATCTAGAATGATGCTTATAGTTGATATAATTATGCAAGGCTGATTTCTTTAAAGAAGATGTTTGTTTTGAATCCTAAAGATACTTGGAAAGTTAACCTAACCAAATGATTTTGTTTTGATAATGCACCATACATGTTCAAAGCTAGAGCTTGAAGTCCTCCGCTTATTATTTGCGGGATCTTTGTATGAATATAAGAATTTCCTTGCTCAATGTGGTAATCAATACATTATCCCATCGCAAAAAGGAAACAATCGTTATATTGGGTACATGCCTCTTTTTCTGGAGCTTACATATGCCTGTTTTTCTTTTGTATTCTACTCGCACATCCTTATTGGTTCCTTGATTATTTGTATGGTGCTTTTTCAGTTCATGTGATGAATGGCAGTTCTTTTCTTCTGATTTGTCATGTTGATGAATTTTTAAATGTAAATACAATTCGTCATAAAGCTTCAAATGAAACCCAAAGGCATATGTATTTATTTAAATCAATATATAATTTTTGAACTTACTTTATTGACAAATTTTACTAATCAGGTCCTCTGCAAAATGAGTTGGACACATCCCCTGGACAAAGTCTGGATGGAAGTTTCAGGAAGTCTAGATCTGGTTTGTATTCTTATCTAATTTACTCTTTGGTTCTGCCTATCCCAACTAGTATGGGATAAAAAGGCGGCGTTGAGGTGACCTAACTGATGACTACTTAATTCAGGAGTCTACTTATATTTTCTCGTTACAAAATGAAGTACTTCCTTGAACAGTTAGTTGTGTGTATCGCGTTCATCTGGAGGCATGAAAATTCCAACCTGGCTGAATTTTTTTCATTTATTGGAAGCTTTAGACTACATTAGATGAAAATATAATAGGAAACCTCACTGGCACAAACATGCAAGCCACGAGGGTTTTAAGATGCGTCATGCTCGCAAGGGATAGGCAAATGCTCATTCATAGGCTACAAGAGTACGTGTAATCTTGACCTAAGACTGATATAGGATCCATGAACTAGCACAACCCATCTCTAATGCAATCAGAAAATGGTCTACATACTCTTCCTTTGCGAACCTAAATTATTATTCCAAAATCAGAGCTAGTGAGATTAAAATTTAACCCAAATATAGTAATAATTATTTGAAGCATGATGGACGGATATTCTAGTGATTTCATTTTCCTATTAATGCATCAAGCTCTGATGACTCATGCTCCTCAAACTTAAGCTCTGTTGGGAAAAATTTCCTCCCTAATAGATCGTCTTTGATAAATTAAACAACAAAAAACACTAGTATATGCCAAACAGATTAAATATGCAATCCCACCAAAATAGTAACCATTGCATGAAATAATTAGATCAAAATAATCAAGCACAAGTACAACCATTAATTGGTATTTATAGGATTACAAGAGCATTCTAGAATACTTAGCTTAGATTAAAAGAATAAAACTCTAGATATTTCTAATAACCATTGATATACCCAATACAAAATATTAAATGTTTCAACTTTTTGCACAAAAGGAAGGGTTTAGAGATATTCAAAAGAACCAAATTAATCTATGAATAGAATAGAAAACCAAGAATTTGGTTTAGCTTCCCAACAATGCCTCAAATTAATCTATGAATGTAACCAAAATTTGCTTTTTATTCCCAAACTTGCAACATTTCTCTTGAAGACTTCTTCTGCTTAAAGGCTTTGTGAAAATATCTGCTAGCGATCTTACATCTCTCTGCAATACTCCACTTGAATAATGCCTTCTTTTACCAACTCTCTTAAGAAATGAAATCGAATCTGAATATGTTTAGTTCTTCCATGAAATCTTGGATCCTTTATTCTTTGAAATGGTTGAACTATTGTCACAAAAATAGTGTTGTTGGACAAATGCTTATGCTTGAGACATTCCAAAATTCCTTGGAGCAAACAATTTGACATCTGCTTTAAAAAAGCGGCGATATATTGATTACATTGTAGAAAGAGCAACAACAGATTGTTTCTTGAACACCATGAAATTGGGCCACTTCGAGACTAAAAACATAGCTTTGAAGTGCTTTTACTATCATCAGCGCTTTCTGCTAAGTCTTTGTCGATTATATCAACAAGATTAATCGGAATACTAAACGATAAAAAATACCATAATCAATGGTTCCTTTGACATATCGCGATAATTCTTTTTGCGGTCTCCCGATGATTAGAGTATGGTTTCTCCATGAACCTACTCACTAAACTTACTGCAAATATGATATCTGGTCTTGTTGCAGTCAAGTACATCAAATTTCCCACCAAACTTCGAAACATAGTAGAATTCACAAGCTTGCCTTCACCTTCTTTACTTAATTTTAATCCTGTGATGCATGGAGTTGATACAGGATTTGCATTCTCCATTACGAATTTCTTTAAAATTTCTTTTGCATAACTTTCTTGTGAAATGAAAATTCCTTTCTTGGTTTGATGAACTTCGATGCCAAGAAAATGATGTAACTTTCCCAAGTCTGTCATTTCAAATTCTTTCATCATGGAGTCTTTAAAATCTTTCAACACTTTCAAATTATTTCCTGTAAAAATGAGATCATCAACATAAAGACTTACAACCATGAAGCTTTCTTGTGATGTGCCTTTGATGTAGAGAGTGGGCTCGTACGGACATTTCCAAAAATCATTTTGTTCAAAGTATGAATTGATTCGGCTATACCAAGCCCTTGGTGATTGTTTGATCCATAAAGCGCCTTCTTGATTTGTAAACTTTGTTTTCTTCTCCTTCTTCACAAAACCGGTGGTTGCTCAACATAAACTTCTTCTTCAAAAAACCATTCAAAATCTGATTTCACATCCATTTGAAATATACTCCAATTATTTTTGAAATTTGCAAGTGAGATAAGCAAAGCGAACGATGTCAAGTCTAGAAAGCTGGGGTGAATACCTCGGTGAAGTCTTCTCCTTCCTTTTGCTTATACCCCTTTCTTTACTAGTCTCGCCTTTTTTTTTGTTGATGGAGCCATCTGAATTCATTTTGTTTTATATACCCACTTTTCATGATAGAAATCTTGTTTGGAGGCAGCGATTTGTAAGCTCCACGTTTCATTCTTCTCAATGGCTTTCATTTCTTCTTTCATGGCTTGTTTCCACTTTTCTTCTTTTGATGCTTCATCATAAGAAATTGGATCTTCTCCTGCAAAGAAAGAAAAAAATATCTGATATCATCTGGATCAATTTGCTCGGTTGACTCATAAATTTCTCTTAAGCTCTTTTGTTCTTCTTGGAGGAGTGCTTTGGGGGACTCGGGGGAGTTTCCACGAGAAGAGTGTCTTGGAGAAATAGGCTCGCTTTCATCTTGAGAATCATCATTAGTATCACAAAAACTTGGCCAATTTTGGGAAAATCAACTCTGAATTAAATGAAGAATTTTCATCAAATCGAACATCTCGACTAATCACTATCTTACGTGTCCTTTGGATTGTACAACATAAGCTTTGCTTCTTCTTTCAACATGCCAGATAAAAATACACTTTTACGATTTATCATCAATTTGTTCCTCGATGCATCCAGAAATATGTGCATAAGCAACACATCCAAAGGTCCTCGGTGACTAACTTTTGGCTTCACTCAAACCATGCTTCATGAGGTGTGCAATTGTTCGGACTTTTTTGTAGGAGACACATTAATCAAATAATGACCAGGAGGAGATCGACACGCCCAAAACTCTTTATCTACCATTTTCATTTTTGACGTCATCTTGCCATTTCCATGATGGTTTGATTTTTTTCTTTCACTTAACACCATTTTGTTGTGGTGAATGCCTTCTTGTCAATTCATGCCTAATTCCATCATTTTTGCAATACTTCTCAATTGGAAGATATTCACGACCTCTGTCGGTTCTTATTGTTTTAATTTGACAACGGAAAATTTTTTGACTTGACTTTGAATTCTTAAAAGCTTGAAATGATTGATTTTTCTTTGAGAAAATAAACCCAAACTTTTTTAGAAATCATCAACAAAGGTAATAAAATATTTGTTACCTCCATGAAATGTCGGCATTGGTCCACATAAATCTGAATGAACTAGTTCCAACACCCCTTTTGATCTCCACAAAGATTTTTGAGAAGCAGTTCTCTATGTTGTTTTCAAGTTGACATGCTTCCCAAATCGATTTGTTTGATTAATTTGAGGAAGTCCTTGACCATCTTCTTTTTTTGCTAGCAATTTTAATTTGTCATAATTTAAATGACCATACATATCATGCCTGACTTGGAAATTCCTTTATCGATAGTAGTGAAACAAGAAATGTTAGCAACTTTGAAGTTTTATAGGAAAAAGATTATTTGAAGTTACTCGATTGTTCTTTATCAATTTGATTTCTTTTGACAAAAACAAGCATTATCATGAAAATGAATATCAAACCCCTTCAAAAGGTGGTGGGTCTTAAGCAAATTATTTTTTAAACGAGGAACATAATAAACTTGGACATCTTCTCCACTTTTTCAGATTTTGTTTGAAAAATAACTTCACTGACACCTTGAATTTTGTAAGCTCTGTCATCTCTCAATTTTACATCCATGGTTAGATTCAACCAAGTGCGAAAATAAGTTCTTGTTTTTCGGTCATATGTTTGCTTGCACTTTGTCTAAATATCAAACATCATCCTTATCATCACCTTGAAATGCCGCAATGACAAAGTATCTTGCACATCTTTTTCATAGTTTTGTTTTCATGCATCAATCAGGTCTCATTTTGTGTTCCTCCATTCTAAAAGCGACATTCTTTATATGTATGGTAAGGGTCTATGACAATGGTAACATTCAAAATAGCCACGACCTCTTCCTCTTTGATAGCCACTTCCTCTTTGATAGCCACGACCTCTTTGATAACCACGACCTCTTCCTCTTTGGAAGTTTTTGTTCAAATTTTCTCCACCTTCATTTGAATCATTTTTGTTTACATAACCTCTTCCTCTGCCTTGAAAATGAAAGTCTTTACCTCTGAAGTTGCCATTACCACCACGACCACGACCATAGTGAAAACCACGGCCTCCCGTAAATGAAACTTGGGATTTAAGAGCTTGATCAGGAAGAAGAGAAGGATTTCTTTGATTTATCCTTACTTCATGAGCCTTGAGGTCCTTGCAAATCTTGAATAGTAAGAGATGATAGATTTTTTGATTCTTTAATAGCTACCACAACATAATCAAATTTTGGTGGTAAACTACGAAGAATTTTTGTAACAACTTTCTCATCATTTAAAACTTCACCATTGGATGCCATTTGATTTACAACTGAATTAACTCTTGTAAAATAATCTAAAATACTTTCATTCTCCTTCATTTCTAATTTTTCAAATTATGTTCTTAAGGTTTGGGCGTACCTTTTTACCTTTTCACACCTTTGTATGTAATTTGAATAATCTCTGAGACTTCCTTTGAACTTTTAGCTTTTTAGCAACTCTTTCATACTGCAAGCATCTCAATTGTTTGATAAATTTGAAAAAGCGCCTTCTTTGTCCTTCTTTCGATTTTCCTTCAAATTATTTTTTTTGTGTCAAAAGCATCTTCGTTTTCTGTATCCTCATATCCTTCATCCACAATATTCCATAGATCCATTGACTTGAGCAATAACATCATATTGTCTCTCCAACAATCATAATTTTCTCCACCAAATTGAGGAATAAGTGAAGTCATATTATTGGAATTCGCCATCTCTTTAATGCTTCGTAGTTCGCTTTTTCTTCTCTGCTGCGAATCTGCTAAGCTATTGCTCTGGTTTTTTTTACTTTTGATAAAAAAATTCTGCTTGGAGACAGTACCTCTTATTATAACGTAGGAGCAGCTGGTGGTGGGGCTTGTGTTGCTTTCTCTTGTGGTCCCTGGGCTAAGCGTTCCTCCCTTCAAGATCAATTCTTTCGATCCTGCTTACTTATTCTTGCTCAACTTAGCCTCAAGTTTTTCTTTTCGTAGTACTTTGACTACCTTGAAAGTGTATTTTTCACTTTAACTTGCTTCGATAGTATTTGTAGTCAAAATGCTGCTGTTGATTATGCGTCAGAACTTTTGATATTTCTCTAAGACACGTTATTCAACTTTGATTGGGAGAATGGACATTCTAGAATTTACAAGCTTAGAAGATACCAATTTGTAGTATAAATGAAGGAGAAAATGATATTATATAATTTGAACTTTTGTTTTTTACTATTTCTCTCTTACTCATCCCAAAAGTGATTACAACCATTGGTATTTATAGGATTACAAGAGCATTCTAGAATACTTAGCTTACCCAAGAATAAAACTCTAGATATTTCTAATAACCATTGATATAATGGTATCTTTGAAATACAAAATATTAAATGTTTAAACTTTTGTTTAGAGATATTCAAAGAACCAAATTAATCTATGAATGTACTAAAACCAAGAATTTGGTTTAGCTTCCCAACATAAAAAGATTACTAGTGAAGAATATAGTAAAAGGAAGATGAAAGAATAATGAATCATATATAAGAAAGAGATAAATTGCCCTGAGAATAAAACAAAGAACAAGGAAAATGAGTAAACTCAATATATCAATATTCTTTGTGGTCGAAATAGCTGGTCAATAATCAAGCGTTAGTAAGAGGAAACTAAACGAAAATATTTAAGAAACTATATCTAGGTCTATATCAATAAAAAAATAAATAGACTATCAAAATAATTGAATTCATCAGCATATAAATAATGCACAATACATTTCAACTATAAACTCTAGACACGAGATGCCTTTTTCCAACTGTGGTCATAGATTAAGATCTTCTTGCAGAGTGCATTAGTCCTTTCACTATATCTATTAGTTCTCAGCTATTGAAACTCCTGAAAGGAAATGCTAGATGTATGTTCTTATTGATAGGGATCTATGTGGAGATTTGTTGTGAATTCCAATGGACATCTGAGTGCAAGCCATCATTTGATCCTGAAGTTCAATCTGCAACCAGAATGTATCGTGGCTTTTAAAGTGATTTATGGAATATTGCTAGCCAGAACTTGGGTGTAAGTCGATTAAGTGTACCATTTGGTTATAAAAAGCATTTATTTTCCTTGGATTTTTAGCATAGGAAAACTTAGGAAGAGTCAAAGAGTGAAAGGTAGGCATTCAGAGGGCATTGAGTGATGGTAAACCCTTTGGGATGGATAAAGAAGTTAAGTTTGTATTAAAAATCAAGGTTTTATTTATATTTTTGAATTCTCAATATTACCATAGATAATCTCTCTATAATCACAGACAATTTGTTTTGCGAAATTGCGTGAAGTCTTTCATGAGATTTTATTTCAATCTTGTCTATCCTGATAGATTTATAAAATAGACCCAAGTCTAGTATATAAAGACATAAAGCTCTGACGCCGGGCAGAATAACGATTATCCTGCGGGCTGGTTAATCAAATAAATTCACAGGCAAGGAACAAGAGATTCACCAAAAACACAGAGAAAATTTCTCTAATGCTTAAATTATATTTATCAAAAAAAAGTCCCCCTCAATTCAACCCACAAGCCATTTTTTATAGCTAACAGACTTCCTTTCCAAGTCATAACAGAATTCCTAAAAATGTTGAAACAAAATCGTAAAAGGTAACCAACTTCCTATATTTATGGTAACAATTCCTAACTAATAAAAACTTCCTATTACTAAAAACATTACTATAAAAATGAAACATCTAAAAAATGTCAATTATGAACTTCTGAAGCCGAACCCAAAGGAGTGGTCTGCCATCTGACTCCCGACGTCAGCCATCCGAACCTGAAGACGTCAATGACCGCCACATTTACGTCGATCCTACAATGCATGGTATTTTAATACCATTAACGTGCTATCTGATAGCTCAGTATCATCGGACTCAGATCCTCCTGCATCAGTCACCCCCGGGTTGAAAAGAACTAGTCCTCGAGTTCACAACATTATCATCTGACTCGGGAAAATAAGGACTCAAGTGCTTCACATTGAAAACGTCTGAAGTCTGCAAATCACCAGGGAGACGCAACTGATAGATATTATCATTAATCTTTTGCAGAATCTCATAGGGCCCAATCTTCTAATCCTTAAGCTTATTGTAATCGCCAATGGGAAATCGATCACGAGTCAACACCGCCCAAACAAGATCACCTACTTCAAAAAGTACCTGACGACGATGACTATCAACCCGATCCTTATCATTGGCATTACTATCACAAATAGTTTGGTACACCTGATTGTGAATTTCCCGAAGATGATTAGCCATTTCATTTGTCTTGGGATGCATTCGGCCAACTCGTGGAATGGGAACTAAGTCTAGGACTCCGGGTGGTTTTCAACTATAAACAACCTCATAAGGACTTAAACGTGTAGTTTTGTTTACCGATCAGTTGTAAGCAAACTCTACTTGAGAAAGTGTCAGATCCCATTGATTCGCCTTTTCTCCAGCCAAACATCGTAGGAGATTGCCTAAACTTTTGTTCATTACTTCGGTCTGACAATCAATTTGGGGGTGGTAGGAACTGTTGAAATTTAACTGTGTACCAAGTTTCTCCCATAAACTCTTCCAGAAATTACTCATGAACTTTGTGTCACGTTCCGAGGTGACGGAACTGTGAACACCATGTATACGTACAATCTCCTAAAAATTAATAAAAATGAGCGATCTGGTTCGCGTTCATCGTCTTTCGACATGCTACAAAATGAGCCATCTTTGAAAAACGATCAATCACCACAAAGATAGAATCCATTGAGCGTTGTGTTCGAGGCAGTCCCATCACAAAATCCATATTCACATAAATCATAGATCTTCAAGAACAGGTAAGGGTGTGTACAACCCAGCATTTGTAAAAACTCCCTTAGACTTTTGACATACATAACATCTCCTAACAAAATGAGCCACATCACATGATACCTTTGGGAAGTAGTAGTCAGCCGACACCAGAGCCAATGTTTTATCTCGTTTGAAGTGACCTTTGTTTTGAAGTTCACTTATTATCTGCTGCCGAAGTGAATAATCTAGAATTCATAATTGTGATCCTCGAAATAGATTCCCATTATGAAGGATAAAGTCATGACGTCGTCTTTCACTTACTTCCAAAAATATCTTTCCAAAGGAAGGATCCTCGTCGTACAAATCAACAAATACTTCAAACCCTACAACTTTGTTACACATAGTGCTAAGGAGTGACGCTCTTCGGCTCAAAGCATCGACAACACGATTCAAATTTCTTGCCTGCCGTCGCAAGGTGAAGGTGAACTCCTGTAGGTATGCCACCCATTTAGCATGAAATTTGGTTCAACTTATGTTGTCCATTAATGTATTTTAGAGCCTCATGATCGGTAATGAGGATGAACTCCTGTTTTATTAGGTAGTGACGCTAATGCTTCAGATACTGAATGACGACATAGAACTCTAAGTCATAGGTGGAATAATTTTTCTGTGATCTGGACAACTTTTCACTGAAGAACGTTATTGGTTGACCTGCTTGACTCAAAACTCCACCAATGCTGATCCCTGATGCGTCACAGTTCACTTCAAATACCTTCTCGAAGTCAGGAAGTGCTAGTATTGGTGCTTCAGTCATCTTCCTCTTTACCAGTTGAAAGCTGTCTTCGGCTTCCTTGGACCATTGGAATAATTTCTCCTTATGGCACTCGGTGATAGGTGAAATTAGGGTACTAAATTTTTTAATGAAGCAATGGTAGGAGGATGCCAATCCATGAAAACTTTTGACGTCATGTATAGTCTTCAGCGTAGGCCATGCCAAGACCGCATCGATCTTGAAATGGTGGGGGTGAACACCCTCGGTAGACACAACGAAACCAAGGAAGGTTACCAAAGTCGTGAAATAAAAACTCTTTTTCTAGTTAACAAACAATTTTTCCTTTCTCAACATATTAAACACAGCTTAGAGGTGCTCATGATGTCTTTCCCATGTCGGACTGTAGATGAGAATATCATCAAAGTAAACAATTACAAATTTTCCATAAAAGGTCGCAGCACGGTAGCACCTGATGCATAAATCTTATGAATGTACTGGGAGCATTGGAAAGTCCGAAGGATGTGACCATCCATTCATATAAGCCATGCTATGTCTTGTAGGCCGTCTTCCATTCATCTCCTGGTCTCACCCGAACCTGATGGTATCCACTTTTTAGATCGATTTTTGAGAAGACCTTAACTCCAGATAACTGGTCTATCATGTCATCTAGACGAGAAATTGAGAATCGATACTTCACTGTGATCTTGTTAATGGATTTGCTGTCTATACACATTCTCCATGATCCATCTTTCTTCGGTATTAATATAGTTGGTACTGCGCACAGGCTTATACTCTTACGAATATAACCCTTTTCCGACAATTTCACTACCTGTCTCTGTAGCTTTTCGGACTCTCTCGGTATGCTGGTTTGTTCGGTAAACTAGATCCTGAATAAGATCTATCTGGTGTTGAATGTCCCTCATCGGTGGTAGTCCGGGAGGAAACTCTTTGAGCATCAAGTCAGCAAATTCTGATGGCAACTTCTGCACATTGATTGGTACTTTGGTATTCCTATATGTAAGACCACAACTTTTTATGAATAATATTTGATTTTATTTATATATTTTCTTTTAAATAGTAAGGTGATAATTTAATAAATGCTATAGTTATGAGTGATATGTTCGCATTTGGCAAATTAAATAAGTTATCATAAAATATTTGTTTGGTCAGGGAATATTCTTTTTGTCGGAAAATATTCGTACGACGGCGCTATTATTGGTGGACCCATAACGGAATAACTGTCCGATATAAAAAGCGGTAGAAATCACCTTTTTATAAAATAACGACAAAACTTTAACCGTTAAACTGTTGAAATACCCGATGATAAAAATACAATAATACGCGTTGCATAGTAGCACACAATATTGCACAGTATCTCTGATTATTGATTCTTACGTAAGAAGTCACTCAGTATTCAATAATTGTCATAGTAGTTGCCGTATAGTATCTCATACTATTGATTCAATAATTGTTATAATAGCACCTGCACAACATTTTATGTTATTAAATCCATAATTGACTCAATAAAGTTGCTCATATTATTATTAGCATTATTGACAATGTCTAGAAAGTTCTGTCGAGGAAAGGGGTTAGGTTATTTAATTGCGCGCCAGTAAGGAGATATTTTTTTCGGAAAGCCTCCTCTTTCCTGGGAATGATCTGGTTGTCAATATTGTGAGTTATAATATTAATGATGAATAATTGTTTGAAAGATTAAAAATGTGTTGATTGAAGATAAGTGAATTGTGGTAAATATTTATTCAATTTTTGATATAAATAGAGGGGTTTGTCATGAGACGTTTGTTGTAAGTTTGACTTATTCTATGGGACCTATAGGTCATCATCTAAGAGTCACTTGCGCCAATATTAATTGTTTTTACCAGACGTCAAACCACTTGTCTTTTCACATTACAGGCGTCAAACCACTTGCCTTTTCACATTACAGGTGTCAAACCACTTGCCTTTTCACATTACAGGCGTCAAACCACTTACTTTTTCGCATTACTAGGCGTCAAGCCACTTGCCTCTTCACATTGCAAGGGCCAAGCTAGAATTCTTCTATTAATAGAAGCTCATTTCTTTCTTCATTCTCACCAATTCACTAAAGCTATAGAGAGAGAAACTATAGAGAGAGAATAAGAGATAAAGAAGAAGAGTGTTCGAGAAACAAGTACACACCACCAACACAAAGTTATGTTACTACACTAGTGCAGTATCTAGTCTTTTATTAAGGTAAAGGATGTTATTTTCTTTATACTCATAAGAGTTTTCATTCTATTCCTTATTAAACTGTGGGAATAACATGTCTATGCGGATTACCGTATGCCTAGTGAATAACCCTTTGTATTCATTCGTTATTAAGTTGTGGAAATGATCTGTCTACTGCGCGGATTATAGCATGACAGGTGAAAATTCATTTGCAGTTTCGTATATTCTTTCATACTCCATATTATGTAAGTGATATTATTTCATTTCATATTCCTAAATGTAAGTATCGCTTCTATAATTCCTGAAATGATTAGAAATTCCTTGAGGTTTGCGCTTCATCTAATATCATTTCACTGAAATATTGATCTGAATTTTCTTATTAAATTTTAATCTTTTCATGTCGGGGTACTATTCATCCGGGGTACTATTCATACCAGAGTACTATTCACGATGGAATTTAATTTTCTTTTCTTGTCCAAATTATTTTTGAAATATAAATCTTAGATATCATTCTTGAATTTTACTCTACAATTAGAGATCATGTTGACAATTTGGACATTCTTGAACTCTGGATAATTAAATTATAAATTTCTAATATTTAGCCTTGATCTTACTTGATTCATTCTTTATATCACTGTCATTATCCTCATGCTTATATTGTGGTGAAAGTCATCTTTGGTCCGTAGTGCAAAGATGAACTGTTGATTGGTATAATTATGACCAGAAATTGTGTATTGGTATAATCATGACCTTTAATGTTGCAGATAAAGATTTTTGGTGAAAGTCCTCTTTGTTCCGTAGTGCATAGATGGACAGGTGTTTGGCATGATCATAACCACTGGTGATAGAAATGATTATCTTTGGCCCGTAGTGCATAGATAATTCGTTGATTGAAAATAATTATTGATTGGTATTACATGGATAAAATATTGATAAACTTTTAAATTATAGAAGATAGTAGACATCATGCTTTACTAGACTCTTCTAATGGATTGTTATTTCCGCTGTAGTTGTTGATCTAAAACTTGTTGTCTATTGTATTATATCAGATTTTTTCCCTGTTGAGGACTAAGGATAATTTTTTCTACATTATCTTGGTCATAATATTATTTATTGGGCTAGTTGAGCTCACCCTTTTCTTTCATTGGTGTCTTCAGGAAATGAGAATATAATTTGGACTAGTTGGGAAATAGAGTGATGGTCCAAAATGGTTACTATAGTAGTCTTCACTATTCTATAAAATAGTGCGACAATAATTGTAATGAGGACTTTATTTGAGTTTGGATATTGTCTATGAGAAAATATTTGTATTGAAACTCACAGCTTATGTTTTGTCGTATTTTACAAGACAGATAATAGTTGTATATAGGAAGTTTGTATTTGGATTCTGTACCATTTATTTTGGCGACTTAAAATGGGTTGTGTGGACCTATTTTGGGGGTGTCACACTATAAGCCGAACTGTTACCACAAGGAAGTAGGGCATACATTACACCTTCATGATCGGCCTCCGTTAGGAACTTGGACATGGATAATAGTTTTGAGTTTCTGATTAACCGAGTCAAACTGTTTTCTTCCCGCCAAGGTGCTAACACAACCTTCTTCCCTTTTATGCTAAGGAAGTACGTATTCTTTCGACCGTCATGAATGACACTTCGGTCATATTGCTAATGTCGGCCCAACAATGCATGATGCGTCCATTAACACCACATCGTACCAAACATTATCAAAGTACTTCTTACTGATTGAAAAAGACACTAGACATTTTCTATTAACTTTTACCTCATTGCCTTTATTCAACCATGATAACTTATACGGTTTGGGATGTTGATCCGTCTTCAAATTTAATTTCCGAACACCTTCTTTCGACACCACATTCTCGCAACTACCACTATTAATGATCATTTTGTAGACTTTATCGGTTATCGTGCAATTTTTGTGGAATATGTTGGTTCTCAACCAATCTTATGAGCAATTTTTGGGAGCTAATAGATTCTTGCGAATGACTAAAGTTTCTTGGCCATTACCATAAAGTAAATCCTCATCATCTTCATACTCATCATATACAGGTTCATTAAATCTTTCCGTTTCAACTAGCACGTCTTCTTCAATTAAGAGATTCTTTCCCTTCTGCTTTTGGCACTCCGATGCTCTATAGCCGTATTCTCCACATCTGAAACATTTAATACTAGAATTGAAATTACCATGTGGTTGTTGTGGCGTATGACGAAGTTGTTGAGGTTGGTTCGATTTATTGGGTGGGTTGTTCCTCATCATCGACTTCCTGTTCTGTTGTTGCTCTGCATCATGTGTTCGTTTGTATGCCTCAGAAATAGTCCATAGTGAATGGAGACCGAGGGCATCTTGTAGCTGTTGTCTTAATCCTTTCAAATACCTTGCTACCATTTGTTCCTCTATTTTTGAATGATCATTCCGTTCTATCAATTGATAAAATTCTTCGGTGTAATCATCTAAAGATCTAGTTCCTTGTCTCAATAAATGCAATCTCTTGAATAGAGGCTGAGTGTAGCCGAAAGGAAGAAAGTGACTGCATTTTTATCATCATCTTTTCCCACTTTGTGATTTTAGCTTTTCCTTGTCTCTCCCGTGAACGCCTCATTTGTTCCCACCAAGTAGATGCTCTATTTTTTAATTTGATTGCAACCAATTTTACTTTAGCGTTATCTAAAACCTCCTTATATTCAAAGATGAATTCTACTTCATTCATCCAATCAACGAATCCCTCTGCTCGCAGCGTACCAGAAAATTCTAGTAACATCACTTTAAAACCCAGATCACTACGACGGTCATCACGATCACGTCGTTCCCATAGCTGCCCCCTATGGTGGTAAGGATTATCAAAACTCAATTCTGAATCATACGATTCTTCATCGTGATCAAGGTGAGGGACTTCCTCCGTCGGAACATGTCCACGACGACCCAAATTTTGCACCGCTAGACGTTGAGTTAGCTCGTCAACTTGTTTATGTAAATCTTCAATCATAATGTCCTAGACGTTATGATCACGGTATGGGACATCCTCAATCGGAACCTGCCCTCGACGGCCACGACCATAAGCCATTGAAACTGATGAAATCTAACCCAAAAAGATGTTGAGCTCTGATACCAATTGACGTCGGACAGAATAGCGATTATCTTCCGGGCTGGTTAATTAAATAAATTCATAGGCAAGGAACAAGAGTTTCACAAAAAACACAGAGAAAACTTCTCTAATGCTTGAATTATATTTATAAAAAAAGTCTCCATCAATTCAACCCACAAGCCGGGTTTTATAGCTAACAAACTTCCTTTCCAAGTCGTAACACATTTCCTAAAAATATGGAAATAGAATCCTAAAAGGTAACAAACTTCCTAAATTTATGGTAACAATTCCTAACTAATAACAACTTCCTATTAATAAAAATATTACCATAAAAATTAAACATATCTAAAAAAATGTCAATTCTGAACCTTCGAAGTCAAACTCGAAGGAGTGGTCCGCCATCCGAACCCAAAGAAGTGGTATGCTATCCGACTCTCGAAGTCATCAGCCATCCGAACCCAAAGACGTCAATGACCGCCACATTTACGTCGATCCTCTAATGCATGGTATTTTAATGCCATTAACGTGCTATGTAATAGCTCAACATCATTAGACTCGGTTCCTCCTGCATCAAGCTCTCTAACTCAACCAATTGGCAATGAGAAGAGTTAGCTTAAGTTATTATATACTAGACATTTTCAAAAGGTATTCGATGTCGGACAAAATATATACTCTAACGCTCCCCCTCACGTGTAACTTGGTGTATTGAGGGTTTCACATGGACCTGATGAATAGGAGATCCACTCGAGAAAAGTAAAATCCCAACACAAGACAAGCTCAGAAAAAATCTAGTAAACCTTAAACAAATATTGACCCAATTGATAGGTGGTACTAGTTAAGAAATGGGTAACTTTGACACTTAAGAAATAGACTGCAAGTGGGTAAGAATGAAGGCCAAGAAGAGTATTTAATTAGGCCCAAGGATAGTCCTCTCTGATATCATGTTAAATTTATAAAATGGGCCCAAGTCTAATATATGAAGACATCAGGCAATGAGAAGAGTTGGTTCAAGTTATTATATACTAGACATATTTTCTCAAGGTATTCAATGTGGGACAAGATACATACTCTAACACTCCCCCTCACATGTAATCCAATATATTGAGGGTTGCATGTGAACCTCATGAATAGGAGATCCACATAAGATAAACAATCCTAGAAGAAGAAGCTAGTCACAAGACAAGCTCAGAAAAAATTTAGTAAAGCTTAGACAATTATTGGCCCAATCGATAAGTGGTACTAGTTAAGAAATGGGTAACTTTGACCATTAAGAGATGGACTACAAGTGGGTAAAAATGAAGGCCAAAAAGAGTATTTAATTAGGACCAAGGATAGCCCACTCTGATATCATGTTAGATTTATAAAACAGGCCCAAATCTAGTATATAAAGACATCAAACTCTCTAACTCAAAACTAATTGGCAATGAGAAGAGTTGACCCAAGTCATTATATACTAGACATATTTTCTCATTGTATTCAATGTGGGAAGATATATATTCTATCATATCCAAATTTTTCTGTTTTGTTTTTGTTTTTGTTCACTTTGCCATTGATTGGTGCTTGATGTTGATTAAAGTAAAATTCTTGATTCTTGGGAGGATTTATTGCTAAAAGGTTATTCGGTTCAATATAAGAAGCTAATATAAACATGAGAAATCTATGTGGATTGATTAAATTATGTATTGAAAAGTTTGGCTTCTCATAATTTCAGAAATCAATTGCATTCCCCAAGTCCAAAAGTTTTTACCTCTTATTAAAGGCTTAAGGTTGCCTGATGCGATAACCAATAAATCAATGTTAAGTGCCCCCATGAATGTCAATTGTAGAAACAACAATTGCTGATGTTTTATTTATTTACTTATCTTAGCCTTTAGGAAAAGGAAATCAGTTTCTTGAATCCTTTTAACTGTGAACTTTTGACAATCTAGAATAGTAGAAATGAGAGCGAGAAAGTTTCTTGGCTAGTTGGGCTGGAAATCCTTTGACCTCGTTGATGATGGCGAGGTGGGATGACAGGTGTTTGGACTGTTAGAATGAGGGAAGGGGTTAAGGAGGTTGGTTTGGTGGAGGAGTTGGCATCGGTCTTTGACTGTTTGAAGCAGGTGAAGGCTACAACTAAAGTGTTGATGGATAGGAAAAAAAATCAGAGTAGAGTGGCGGATCTCTTCTACTATAATGGTGGGTAGACATATGATGTGGAGGTTTTTCTAGAATGGTGATTTAAGGCAGTTTTTCTACCAGAGGTCAGCGATGGAATAGGGTGGTTGTTGGTGGCTAAGAAATTTTGCTAGCTTGCTTTCAGTTCTACACTTTGAGGGAGTTTCCGCTTAATGTTTTGGAGGTCATGAAACTGTTGTTTGTAATTTGTTGAAAGGCTATGGGCCCTCAGGCTGGTGAGTGTATTGGTGAACAACAACCCCTCATGTTTGAGCCATATGTTGATGAAGGGGGAATGGTAGTTTGATGTTCCACGGGGTCTTGACTCTTGACAGTGTTGAAGATGGGGATGATATTTGGCATTGGGCATTGTTGATTGCCTCATTATTGATTTATTTAGTCTGAAAGGGGTGGATACATAATACTTTTGTTGCTAATTTGGAGCAGGATTTTGAAGGTTTTTCTGATGTGCTTGTTTTCATATGGTGATAGTCTTTCGATGTTGAGTGGTGTGTTATGACAAAAATGTGGGCGTGGTTGGGTGGAGGCTAATATTTGAACTTTGAAGCGTTTTTGGGTGACACTTAATGTGTGTCATAATGAGAAGTCCATAGAGTTGTTCTAGGAACTGATAGTGGGAGGAGGACATGGAAATTAAAATGGAAAGGAAATCTAGGTTCATACTTGTAAAGTAACATGGTGAAAGAGTTGAAGAAGTTGGAATGGTCAATGAGTGACGGAGGAAGGGAAACAAGATGGTCAATGAGTGATGGAGGAGGGAGGGTGAAATAGATGATTTAGAGGGCGTGCTATGTTTGCAAGAGTCTAAATTGTCCAACTTTAAGGGAGGTGATTGCTTGTTTATGAGGGGAGGCATATGGGTCATGTTGGATGTGGTAGACTCTGCATGTGGTACTCTGATTTTGTTGGACTCGAGAATTGTTGAACTGCTTAATTTCTTGGTGGAAAGCTTTTCTACTTCTTCATTAAAGTTCTTGGAGATGTTATTGGTGAAGTCAAATCTGACTTTGATTTCGAGGAGATTGTAATGCTAGCTAAAAGGTGATTGGGCCTATTCCTAAAGTGGAAGCTAGGAACCCCCACGGGCATAATATATTGTTGTTTGCCGCTACAAATAAGCGGGGGTTGGGGCCCAATTTTTGGGGTGGTTTTGTACATTTGTTATGTGTCTCGAAGTCTTGTTTGGGATCTGACATTTGACCCGGCCTGAAGTATGTTGAGGCGACCAAAAGGGAAAAAAAATTAGGTTTAGTGGTGGTAGCGAATGATTGAGGTCGTATGGACCTGTTATGTTATTTGGGGCCCATTATATTTTTAGCTCACTTATATATATATATATGTTATTTTAGTGAGGGTTTCAGTATTTTTTTTCTTTCTCAATGCTTTCAAAGAAAGATTCACTTATTATATTCTTCACTCAATTATAGTTTTATCTTCTACCTCTTGCACATGGTTTTTCCCAATTTTAGCTTTCCACACAAATCTTGTGTTCTTGTTTTTAATATTCTTTCATTGATTTCTGTGTTTGCCATAGTTTATGATAACATTTTCGGGGTAAATTAGGGTTCTTATATTTCATTATATAAGGAAGGGATCATGTACTACATTAAGTATAGTTTTCTGAGGTAAATCACGTAAATTGTGTTATGTATGATTGCTTTTCTTTCTACTTCTCTTTGCTATTGTTCTCGTTGTGTTTTCACATAAGACATGTTTAGTGCGAAGCTTTTGTGGAACTTTTGGCCAGGCAAAGGATTCAGTGGGGTAGGAGTTTATTGGTGAAACGGCCAAGATTCATGATCGATGGGAGAGTCTTATGGTGTGTATTGAAGTGGTGATTTTAACACAATCATTTTTCTGGTGGAGAGACGATTTTGTACTAGAGAACTAGATCTATCGGGGCTTTCTTGGAGTTCGTCAATGAGAGATAGATTGACAAGTTTTCCATTTGGACCATCACTTGTTTACATAGGCATGAATATTACAAACCAAGTCGCTTGGTCTCAAATGCAGTGCGGATGACTATGCTAAGCTTTAGGCTTAAAATGAAAGAAGCTAAGAAAGGCTAGGCTAACTTGACTAAAGCGATGTTTATTCTGACTGAAGGCCAAAGCTAGGCACAGACCATACCTAGTCAAAGTCGGTTCGATTCGATCCAACCCTCTCCCTTTTTAACATAAAAATTTAGATATTAAATATAAAAACTATACAATATAAACTAATAAAAGTTATAATGATAAAATTGTGAAAGTGAAAATTTAAATGAACATGTATTAACTAACTAAAAGTCTAAAACGAATATATTAATTAAATATTTACAAGAAATCAAAAATGAACAATTAAAGCTTTAAACTTACTTGATGTATTAATTAAAACTATTGTATTGCAAGAATGAGTAAGTAATACTTTCATTGATAAAAAATAATAACTTTAGACTTCAAAAATTACAAATAACTCAAACAATAATGTATAATTACAAATATTTGTCTTCAACATTTTAAATATGTCTTCAAATCTTCAAAAAATGTTTTTAAATATTCAAAAAATGCCTTCATATCTTCAAAAACTATTTGTCTTCAATCTCTATAGATTTACACTTGCTTAAGTTTATGCTTCGACTTCGGGATATTTCGAGCTATCTTGATCGTCCACTACATCTTCTATTCTTGTTAATTCTTATAGCAAATGCATCTCCAAGGATTCTGGGATAAGGTGTTGTTTGGTTACTTATGAATGAGTCTGAATCCGACCGAATAAGTCATTCATATCGTTTGTTTTATAATTTTTAAAACTCTGAATGCGTCTGAATGTTTCTGAACAGTTCATCCAAAAAATTATGGCTGAATGAGTAAGAGGTAATGTTAAAATGATATTTTTACCAACATACTCTCATAGAAAATTAAAAATTACATTCAATATTCTTCTTGTTTTACTATTGTCAACAAATTTTGATATGTACAAATTGTTTTTTATTTTTCTTTACAAAATTGGTCAATAACCAATTTAATAAATGTTGTTGTAGTCTTTTGTTTTGATTTTATGAACTATAGAATGTTATTAATAGTTTTAGTGTTTTATTCCTAAAATTATATTATTAATAGTATACTCTATCAAAGATTGTTCAATAATATATATTTAATTTTTCTTAGAAAACATAGTTTATTTATAATTACATAATAAACCAAAAGGTTAAAATAGAAAATACACGTATTCAGATGTTTTAGACATACAATTATCAAACACATCATTTAATTCCGTATTTAAATTTTCTACTCCATTCAACTCATTTAGATTCTCTTTTACATTCAAAACTTTTCATTTAGTTTTATCAAACAACACCCAAGTCTACTTCCCTTTTCATCTAATACCCTGCCAGATAGAGAAAAATAAGATTCTGAAGCTACAGTTCTAACTTAGACAGTTAGTTGATCGCTGACCGTTGCGGCCAAAACATGATATTATCTATGATTTCTCCATCATGCTATTATATCAAAAATTTTCAAATTCGTGATCACTTATAAAACTCCTAAAATCAATTTTACAATATAAACCAAGATCGTTTAGACTGCTTGATTTAGTTTTTGATAGTGATTTTAATAATAATAATCCATATTTAAAAGATGAATAGGGAGGGGTGGTTCACATTTAGATTTAAAATATAAAGACTCGTATTGATTATAAAATATAGTACATTAATTATTTAAATTTGATTTAATGTAATCAACATTATCAGTATCCACATTTTCTAATTTATATTCTAAAATGCTTTTCACATCTTCTACTTTTATGACGAGATTTAATGTCTCTACACAAGTAATGACAATTGGCATGTCCTCAAAATATTTTTAATTTTTTCTTCCATTGAAAAAATAAAATCAGCCCAAACATTATCATATCTAAATTCTTTAAACATAACTGTTATTATTACTAAATTGAAAGGAAACTGTAAGACCCTGAATTTTCTTTTTATAAATAAAATTGAATTTCCTCTAATTATTATTTTTGAATAATAAAGTGTTAATTTGATATAATGCTTTGGTTATAGGTGAAATATGCAAATTTTGCAAAATAAACAAGTGGTTATAAAATATTCATTGTTGTCGGGGAATATTCGTTTGGTCGTGGAATATTCTTGTTGTCGTGGGAATATTCATAATGACAGTAGCGACCATTTGTGGGCCCCATAATGAATAAGCATCGGATGAAAAAAAAGCGAAAAGTTTGAGTTTTATAAATAATTCAACAAAATTATTACTGAATTAACACTTTGTTGGATTACGATGGTTAAAATACGATGTCTGGCGTGGTTGTTAGATGCTTTTACACAGTATTGCACAATATTTTTGAATTATTGATTCTTATGTATGAAGGTACTACTCAATAATTGTTATATTAATTACTGTTTAATATTTTATTTTATTGGTTCAATAATTGCTGCGTTGATATTTTATATTATTGTTGTTTCAATAATTGTCATTGCATAGTATTTCCCATTATCAGATCAATAATTCATATTATTTGAATAATATTATTAGATAGCATTATTGGAAATGTCTAGGAAATTCTGTCAAGGAGAGGTTTGGTCACCTAATTGCGCGCCAGTAAGGAGAAATCCTTATCGGAAAGCCCCCTCTTTCTTGGGAACAATCTGGTTGTCATTATTGTGATTCTGTAATATTATTTGTGAATAATTAATTATTGATTTATATGATAAGGACATATTTATTTTATGTGGATATAAGTGATAAATTAATGCTGAGGTGTTTTATATTTTGTCGGAATGGAGGAATTCTTAGAAAAGTGACAATTGTTGAAAATTGATATCTTGTCTTTTCTGATAAAATAATTCATTCAAATATATTATTATATTAAATTATAAATGTATAATGTGATAATATAATAATATAATAATGGTGATATTTTTACACTAAATTCACGGTGCATGAATCAAATGAGAGAAATCTAGAAATCAAAAGAAGAATAAAATATGGGATTTTCAGAAAAAATAGTTCATTACTTGATTTTGTAAAATCCATAACTCTTTATATATAATGAGTTAGGAGATGAGCCATATATCAAAAGAAAGCCCTGGAAGTAAGCTAACCGTAGAAATTAGAATCACCAAAAAATTTATTGTGGATTTTTCGTGGTGACTGTTTAAATGAAACTGGTCCGAAGGACTCATAATCCGAAAAATCAGTGTTCTTAAGATATATTGCGTGAGGTATAATTTTTAATCCAACCGTTGGATCATTGTGATTTTTGGATATTTTATACATATATAAGTTGAGTATATGTTCACAAATTTTGAACCGTTAAAAATTAACATATGATTTGTTATGATTTTTAAGAGGTGTTGAAAATCGTCCGTATGTGGATTTCGGTCATTTTTCATTTGGAATTTGGAAAAACATAAAGCTACAAAGTTGTAGAGAATTCGATTTCATATGGAATGGACATAAAATTTGTATTTTTCTGATAAAAGGGCTATTTATTATGAATTATTGAAGTTTCAGAAATTAAATATTTTTATTAAAATTATGGGTGGGACCCACTTTTGTTAAAACATGTGGGCTGCAAATTTTCTTCCAAGATGGCATGCTGATGGCTTTCTAATAAGGTGGGCATAGAAGGAAGGAAAAAAATAATATTATTTTATTATTTAGTCTCTTTTGGCGTTTTAGCATTTTCCTATAAATAGGGTGCTTAAGTTAGAATTGAAAATCACACCAGAAACATAAGTTTTCTCTCTCTATATTATCGAGCGTATTTTTGTGAGTATTTAGATACTTTGAGAATTGCTAATAAATGCAAGTTTGCTTCGACTTTACATCCCATATTCCAGTCAGAAATACTGCTCTTTTGAGGTAAGGGATGGTAAATGATGTTATTTTCTTGGTAAATGATATTATTTCTTTTGATATCATTATACCAAAATATTGATATGAGTTTTATTGTAAAATTTTTACCTTTTTGTGTCGGGATTACTATTAACGTATACGACACTATTCACGTATACGACATTATTCATGTATATGACACTATTTACGTATATGACATTATTTATGTATACGGTACTATGTACGAATACAGAGTACTATTCATGAGTTACTATTCATGAGTTACTATTCATGGGGTACTATTAACAACATAAATTGGTTTCTTTTTTTGACCCAATTATCGTTGATTTATGAATCTTACTCTTGAAATTAAATGCAGTTGTTGATCATATTGTTTTTATTATCATATATAACATTTTTATAATCTTGGTGAAGAAAATTTCTCTTTCACTTGAGTGTAAAGGTGGGTAGATTATTGGTATGATCGTGACTATGGGTTCTCTTTGGCCAGTAGTGCAAAGTTGAATTGTTCACTGGTATGATCATGACCATTGAATTTACAATTAAATATCTTTAGCTTAAATGCAAAGGTGAATTGATCAACATGGTTATAATTATTGTTTATATAAATTCTGAAATGATTATATATTTCTTTGAGATATTAATATCTTTGGCCCGTAGTGCAAAGATGACCTGTTGTTGAATATCTTTGGCCTGTAGTGCAAAGATGACCTGTTGAATATCTTTGGCCCGTAGTACAAAGATGAACTTATTAGTATGAATATGAACATGAACTATGATTTGGTATAACCATGATCTTTGATGTTTCAGGTAAAGACATGTGATGAAAATTATCTTCGTCCTGGATGAGAAGAGGAATTTAGAACCACAAATATGATTATGAGTTATTCACATGATTGTGGAAAGGAACTGTTGATTGAGGTTACAGGGATAAAACATTGTTGGTGGACTTTTAACATGGAGAAGATAATAGACTTTATGGTCTATTTGTTTCTTCTAATGGATTGCTCGTTCCGCTGCAACTTTGGTTGAAATTTTTTATCATCTATCATATGTTCTAAATCTCTGATTTATTACTGACGAAGGCTATTGATAATTTAATTATCTTTAGTCATGATATTCTTTACTGGGCTATTTGTGCTCACCCTTTTGCTTCACAATTCCTTTCAGGTAATAAGAGTGTAGCTGGGTCGAACGGGGAATAGAATGGTGGTCTATAGTTGTTGAGGTTCTCCATAAACAGTTTTTATTGAGAACTTTAGATAAGTGTATTGTATTTTATACGTCATTTAATAATTATATTTGGTGAATCCAATAGGGTGAGGCGAACCCAACATTGAAAGGGTGTTTTGCCACTATCATACAAGATGTCTAATGACATATAACCTCGTGTTATCATAAGACAAGATTGTGCACATCCACTTGCTGAGTATATCTATGAGCACTACCTATATAATCTTGGAGTTTGGTTGAAATATAATTTTCAATTGCAGATAGTGGAGATAGTTATATGTCAAGAGAAGACTCACCATTGGAAAGAACATGATAGTAATCTTCTCGTTTTTCTTTGGGGTCTATTGGGTCAACCAAGGATAATTCTCCAGTCATATGATATCTATTATAACATAGATGCATGACCTCCCATATACGAAGGTTTCCTTGAGCATTTCCCAAAGATTTTAATTTCTAAAATAGTTATTGACTGTACCTTTATGCAAGGTGCCATTGTGACGTGCTATCCAAGGTTGGGATGAGAGTCACAGTTGGTATATATTTGTATCAAAACTCACAATATATGTGTTGTATTTTGCACGACAATTTTAATAATGAAGTTGTAGTTGTTTTCTGTACCATGTATTTGGCGACTCAGAATAGGTTGGGTGGATTGGACCTATTTTGGGGGCATCACAGAAACTATATATATATATATATATATATATATATATTAACTTATCTCAAATAAACCAAAACTGTAGAAAAAGATTTGTCAAGGCTAGTACTTGTTACTATATCCTTAAGACAATTATGCCCTTCGTATGATGCTCAGAGTTGATAGCACTTGTCTTGTAACGCCTCAAAATCCGGTCTATTTTTACATCCAGATTCCGTACGTCACGATCCCATCTTCTTCCAAACATACATAATTATATAGCTAAATATAATAACATACATTCTCAAAACCCAGGTTCTAAAACCTTATAACCCCTTTTCATTACAAATAACGATAATTACATTATTCTTTATCTTTTACAAGAGTGACTTTTATCTGCCACCAAGGATACATCAGCGTTCATTAAACTATTCTAAAGTTCATTTAACTTATTTTATATTACAAGTCTTCGCTTGATCTTCACGCTCATTCATATACTGAATGACACTGCATCTGGATACCAGTCAGCTTGATCTTTACGGAATCCTTAATTTCTTCAAACATCGTTCACTGAAAATGTTTTTCATTTAAAGCAAGTGTGAGTATTCAATTGCCCAGCAAGTCATAGCAGTTGAACAAACAACAATAAGAATTCAAACATTCTTTATAACTTCAATAACCAAACAAGGCTATGAAGCAGCTTGAACAATAGGAATAATTTCGATTCCTGTCATTTTAAAACATTATTCACATGCACTTTGATATACTTTCATTCTTCTACCTTTTTCATGCTTATCATGTCTGGCTAGAATCATTAGCACAGACTTAACAATAACGGATCATGTATAAACAGAACATACTTGTATTGAACAGCTCAATCACAGAACAATTCATATCATAGAAACACTGAAGTGTTCAAATTGTGGCTCAAGGCCTAATACGTTCTACCACCTTGTACAAATATCGCACATTCGCACATAGACAGAACTTCTCAAGTTCAACATCTGAGAAGTTTAAAAAATTAGCATTCATTTAGAATATGAATGAAGTTAGGAAACTTGCCTTACGCCTAGCTACAGCTTACGCCGAAATGTTTATTTCAATTCCTATATAACACATAAGAAAACACCACATACACCAATTAGTCATACATCTTTGACTTATGCATTAGTTTACTTAACTTTACTTTTTAGGGTTCGCGTTCTTGCAACCTAAGTTTACGCGACCACTTTCACTACCGTTCTATGGCTTCATGATATATGGAGATGTCTTACTTATACGTTCATCATCTTTGATGTTTTACATTCTTATCTTCTTCTTATAACTTCTCTAGGACTCAGCACACATTACTCCTCTGCTAGTAGTCCATATGGTACTCTGAGTGGTTTCCCACAAACAATCAACAAACAAGTTCCCGTCTCATCTACACTGCCCATAACAGTGAGTTAGATCGGTTGCCAGTTTTGTATATACCTTCGCTCTCCGAAGGAATTATTTAGCCCAGCTCCCATATGTTAACCATCAAAGGTTACGATTGTACCACAACCTAACTTATCATAACTTATCCGAACCATTAAACTATAATATTCGTTAAGTCAATTTCTTATTCCTTTTTAGCTTTCTAATAACTAAATGCCATACCTCAGGATTCATTCTTATTCGACTCACATTCGGCTTTCATTAATCTTATTACCGTTCGTTATTGCTTTCTCGATAATTCATATCTTACTAATACTTTTGTTATCCATTATATGAACTCCATGTTCATTACTCGTTCCTAGTGTCAAAGCCACACCGTTCGTTGTATACTAAGACCAATCATTCATCGCAATAACATTGCGTTTGTAGCGTCTATATGCTTCACACTTGTCTCTCACTAGCATGACATAACATCGAAATGTTATTCATTACCCTCATCGCTCAACGTCTAAGGAATCACAACCATAGCAATCCCTCACGTTCGTTCATTTCGACTACGGTCCCCGGACATCGGTTACTTAACCCGCGTCTACATTATTTGTCTTTTACTCTCATTTAAATCTTTTCGTTCAACCTTCATTAAAGGTTTAAAACACTAATTAAGGGTTACTTTAGTTGAACATTATGTTCTTTATCTTTCCTTACGTTTCCCCCAAGAGTTGAGCAGTTAAAAGCTCTTCTCTGGCTTTTTCCCTACACTAGCGCTGCGACGCCACTCTCCCTTCTATCTCTCGTGCATGACGCCGAGTTTCTGAGACCGACTCATGCAGTGGCTGCCACCACATTATAAGGCATGGTTGGTTGCTGGCAGCGCCAAGCCCTAATTCTTGAAAATTTCTTCTAAGTGTTAACTTCATTTTGAGACGCTACTTCTCGATCTCATAACTCCTTCATTATAACTCAGAACGAGGTTGTTCCAAAGCCATTCTCTTCCTTATCTTACATACTTCAATACCCCTCAGACAGAACTTCATTCTGAATCCGTTAATGTGCCATTCAATTGGCTTGATCTTCACCCTTCGTTCATTTTATGTTTTTAACGTTCTTCGTTCGTTCATCCGTAATTCGGTCATCCGAACTCGGAATTCATTCATTCTTGAGTCCACGACTCACGTTTTGTATGTTCTCTTACATTCTTATGAAATCCTACATGTTTAGGTTAATTTACTAACTTTCTAATTCTCATTCATCTGTTACGAAATTTTTTCCATAACTTCGTTATAGCTAAGTTTTAATCCATTCTTCATGAACGTTTCTATCATTACTAACCAAGAAATATGCATCAAACTTATACGCGATGGTTTTAAATTTGTCCATCAACAACGTTCTTCGTGTTCTTCGTGTTCTTTGCGTGTTCTTCGTTCGTTCTTCATTTTAATCGAAATTTTGGATTATAATTTCACTTTTTATTGGAATTTGATGTTATATAACATTATTCCTTACTTATTTCACCTACTTGTTTATATAATCCACTCAGATCGTTCTAATTTATTACAAATCTTATACTTCCTTAAGAAAAGTACATAACATTATTCCTTCACGTTTTTCCCTAACGTAGCTAAACGAGTGAAAAGTACATAACAATACTTTTCGTCATTTTTATTTTATCTGATTTCTGCACGTTTTTCAAGAAAAACTTTTATCGGCTTACTTAACTTTTCACGACATATTATCAGCAAATCTTTCGACGGAATGTCATTTCGACAAACCGAACTCTAAGAACAGCTTAGGTTATTCAAACCCTAACCCTTAGGTTTCGTCGGGTGAATAGTGCCTATTTCGTCTTTTTCCCCGAAAATATTTTGTTCTCGAATTTTTTTTATTTTCGTCTTGAAAATTTTTACTCGTTCAATCTAGATCGTAGCCAGAATCCTCCCAACTTATAATCATCCTAGGTTCTAGAACGATTAATAAACACATAGCACATAATATTATTAATAAAAATTCATTTTATTAATAACTAATTCTTTAAAATTAAATTCTGGAAAATCCAAATTTCCGGGTCGTTACATGTCTCTCAGGATACAATGACACCATATACTTTAGCAGCACTACAAAAAGTATAATCTACGAACCAAAAATAAATTCTCTAACTCTCTCAAAATAACTATGAAACTGATGAAAAACTGAAGACTAGAAAGACTAATAATGCGTAATTGCTTGTGTAATGAGTGAATGAGAAGGCTGCCCTTCCTATCTATTTATAGGAGGGGTTGGCGACCCTTCGGATGGGTACTTCACCCTTGAAAAGGCATGAGATGTTTCTGAAAAGACATGACATAACATACTGTGGTCAAAAAAATGACGTAGTTTTGATCACTTGCAGAATGAGCGCATCTATTCGGACCCATAAAATGACGTAGTTTAAGCATTAACAGAACCAAAGCTACGTAGTTTTATCAAAACGACACAGTTTTGATAATATAATTAAATAAATAAAATTTAAATAAATTTTGTCTAAAAAATTATATACAAGGACCAAGACCCACGACCCCGAGCCCGAGCCAGGCCGACCGGTTAGTCGACGGCAGCAGCGCGTGTGGGTTTAAACTAAGCCTTGGCTAGGTCCTCTTCCTTCCATAAAAGTGGGGTGTCCCTTGGGGCCAAAACCCAAAAGCAATTTCCTTGTATATAAACACTTTAAAAGTTTAATTCTTAACCTATGTGGGACTTGGCTTTTTCCCCCATGTATTTATTATCATTTATCATTTGCAAGTGTGATCTTTGGGAGTTAATATCTCATTCATTACTCCATTGATTTGAGCTTTCAAATACTTAATTTAATCTACTTATGGAGTAGAACATATTAATATATGGAATCATTAAAATTAATTAATGACACCCACATTAATTTAGGCTCAAATTCTAACAGTTATTTCCAAACATACATACAAAACATGATTAATGGTAGAATAATAAACACTACATAATATTTTTGTTTGCTTTTTAAAACTTTAAGAATATGTAAAAGTGTACCAAGAAGATCCCAATCTTGATTTGTTATTTCATGAGCAATTTGTGTGTTATAAACCCCGTAAGTATATTTCTACATTTATAGGTATCTCTTAACAAATCATATGTACTATTTGACTTGGTGTTATTATCAAATTTTGCTCTTTTACAATTTTCGCCTCTTTCATGCCAAAAATATCTAAAATCTTGCATTTTTCTATTTAAACCATAAACAAAATTAATCATACCACAAATTTTATTTATGACACCGTGCAAGTAATTTAACCAAAATTGAACAATCAACTTTATTATATGACATGCGCATCTAGTATGAAAAAAATGCAACATTTACTACAGGGTTTAAATAATTTTTAACATATTTATGACACTAGTGTTATTTGTTGCATTATCAAAGCTAATACTCATTATTTTATCTTTAATTTTAAAAATACAGATTATGGACATAATTTGAGCTAACATTAATTGGCCATTATGAGGTGGTAATTAAAAAAAATTCAAATCCTATACTTTGTTTTTGCCTAAGCCATGTTTCAGAATCTAACCAATGTTCCAAGCTGATGATTAGCTACCAAACATTACTAGTTAAACTAATTTCATCATCAAAATGATCAAAATATTCAATTAGTCCATTGTTAGTTTTTTTATATAATTTAAGGAAAATGATATACATGTTGACAAATCTCTTGATGAAGTTGGATTGCGACAAACGTGAAACTTTAAGAGATAAAATAAAACAATAATGTCTGTGTCCCTCCTTAATTCCTACCTATCCCCATGTATCCACATACGTCGACATTTTTTATCGGCATAAATTTTTCGTCATATATAGCAGGATTAATAATTTAATGGCATCACGTTTAGTAATCATTCTACTTGTTTGTATTTCGATTACAATGTGATGGCAAGAGAGAAGAGGAAAAGACTGAGAAGAGAGAGAGAGAGAAGATTAACAATGTGGGAGAGAGATGGCACAATCTTGACTTCCAAGTGTCTCACCATAAGGAAAGAAATGGAAGAAAGGGGAAGAGCGGAGAAATGATAAATAAGATATATTGGAGTGTATAAGATTGAATTCCATGCCTCTCAATATCCAAAAAAGGTAGATACATGGCGCGCGGGGGGGGGGGTTATATTCTTTCATGTCATCTCACCGGAGTACTTGATGTAGATACTTGTCCTAGACTGCTTTCCAGATTTCGGACAGTTGACCTGATCTTTATGGGATAACAGTAATTAATTTGTTTCTAAGAGAATGTCTTCTAACAAGTGACTTGCAGTGATTTAAGCTGTTGTCCAGGTATCTTTACACACACACACACACACATAAGAGTGAGAAAATGAGGGGTAGGGTGCATAGTACCTCCAATTCTCCAAGTCTCTTCTAGTACAAAAAAATGAAATATAAAATTAAAATACGTGTATGGATGAGAAATTGCAGTAGAGAGGAGAATAAGGAAGAGAGAGACCTCAAGCTCCACCAACTATTTTTTCCTCAATTTTCTTTCATCTTGTAGGGAGATGCCATTTGACACCAATGGATGATTTTAGGATATATATCAAAAACTCATCCTACCACAGTGCCAAATAGTGGGCATGCACGTGTATGTATGTTTGTACACACACATGCAAATGCACACACACATGTGTATATATATATATATAATCATAGTGTGCTTCTAAACATTTGCCTGCATATTCTCTCCAGAAAGATATATAGGTAACATGAGCATGTTCAAATCCCGTCATCTTTTTTCTTAAAGAATAAATGAGGGTAAATTTTAAAAGAAGAGCAAAAATTATATTGACTAAATTGGGGATCTGACCAGATTTGAATTTGTGTCTGCTTAATAATACTGAGTATTTGATTTGAATATGACTTGTGTGTATTTTAAAAGATTTATGAGTTTACTTTTGATTACTAATCCAAATATTCCGACTTCGAACCAAGTCCAAGTACATGTAATTTTTGCATGTATATAATTCTAGATTAATTGAGTATTCCATGTAAAATTGAGATACTATATCTATACAGCAACATATTTTTCAATAATAAAGATAAGATTCCTAATTGGCTTTTGATCTTTGTTCGATAATATCAACCTAATAGCATCAATGGATTTGATTATAGTCGAATGTTTCTCTTCAAATTCAAATTCGGATCTTCGATATAACCATGACATATCAAGTTTACCTTTTTTTTTTTCTTTTTGTGATGTTACCTTTTCTAAATGAACAAAAACATATCTAAATTATTGAGGTGGATAGTCTAGACTTTAACATTTCTGGTCATAGTTTTACTAAAGGTGAATTCCATAAATCTGTCTGTTTCCCGATCTATTGGTTAAATTCATTTTTTTTCATGTTTACATCCATCTCTTCACAACTTTCACCTCTGGAACTAAATAGGTCACCTTTCTTTAGTCCGTATCACGTTCAATTCATTCGGTGTATAAAGAGGAAATTTGATATTCAGTCAATATCACGTTCAATTCTTTCGGTGTATAAAGAGGAAATTTGATATTATTCATGCGACTTCTATATCCTATATCTATAGAACCTGAACATCATCTTCACTGATCAGTTTTTCTGCTCAGTGTTCGACTTTGACCTGCTACCCATTAGTACCAATGAAGTTTTTGTTAGTGAGGATTTGGATTAATACAAGTAATCAAAGAAATTATGAAATAAAACTGATAACATGCTATAGCAACTGTTCATTCTTTTTTGGTAAGTGCAGGTTAAAATTATTGAATTCTGTACTTTCCCGATCAAGTTTTTCAAAGTCCAAAATCAGGATTTCTTTTTTGGACTAATGGAATATTCCCCCCTTCCCTTTTTTTATAAAGATTGTCACCCTTCTTGGGTATTTTTTGGCATGACTTTTAAGAAGGGCAGAAAATATTCTTATGCATTATATTATCAATATATTTTTGTATTCTATATATATTGTGTTCGGGAGCGTTTGACCGACCTTCGTGAGGGCCGAAGGCTTGACACCGGAAGGGGTTTATGAGCCCATCGGGCCGAAGCCCATGGGAGAGTTGATGGTGTTCGGGTTCGGCATCCGAGTCCTTTGGGTCGGAGCCTTACCTCGGTTGAAAGTGTTTGGGGTCGGGTCTTCGAGTCCTTTGGGCCGAGGCCCAGACCTGATGGTGAGTTCGGTTGGATTGGGCCTGTACAGTGGGCTGTCCTGCGTGCAGAGTCTAAAGTCCCAACCATATTTGAATAAGGTAACTCCAAAGGTGGTAATTGGATTGGGTTCCACTTCCACCTTTTAAGGAGATTGTGTTGGACCTAAATTATGGTAACTGCCATAATTTAGTTGTCCTAATCCGACTCGTAGAAGGATTCTAAGGTGATGAGGCATTATAAATACAAGGCCTAGGGTATGATTATGAGGTAATACCTATTTTTGAGCACTAAACACTTAGCCTCCATTATTAAACCTTGTGAACGGCCTGTAATTATTCTCACACCGGAGCTATCCCTCGGCGGCACAAGTCGTCAAGCTTTTGTGTGATTTGTTATTGTGCAGGTTGTAGCGCGTGGATTCTGTGATTGGACGCGCCGGCGAAACTTGGCGTTAACATTGGCGCTAGAAGGAGGGCTTTAGTGTTCTTACAATCACAACCAACTTTCCCGGTGGAAGGTTATGGCGAGCGGAAACACAGGTGCTTCCAACCAGGAAAAGGCAAAGACCCACCAAACCACACAGGTGAGGGGGTCTGTTAAGGATATACTGGGTTCTAGAATACAGGGAGATCAGGAGGGACCGACTGCTTCCCTCTTGCGAAGACTCTTCCATGACAGTCAGAACACCCCTAACCAGGTTAGTCGGGCAGATGAGAGTCATTCTCGGGCACTGGAGGTGCACGGAAACAGCCGAGGTGAAGGCAGTCAAGATTAGAGGGAGTTTATCCTGTAGAAGAAGATGTAGCAGAACAAGGACGCCATGATGGCCTTGCGTCTTCAGCAAGATGAGCTCGAACAACAGATGGTGTAGATGGCTAGGGAGCAGGAGGCCTCCTCCAAGAGGCGTAGGCATCAGAGCCGATCCCGGTCACCCCGACGGAGAGAGACAGAAAGAGAAAGGAGCAGGCATCGAAGTCGCTCGAGGGATGGCCAAAGCAGAAAAGAGGAGCCGTTCGGCAGAACGACGATCGGAGCATCCAGGCAGATCGGGACAAAGGAAAAGGGACGCGACTCCTGAATATGGGAGGGACAAAACCCGATCGTCCCCTCGTAAGGAGGAGGCCGACCCCCTCGTTCGAAGGGTGGCAGAACTGGAAAAATTGCTGTTGGCGAAGAACTCGATTGGGACACCTTCGGCTTGCACCGGGTCGCCCTTCTCGTGAGAATTCAATCATGTGACGGCCGAACCCAGAAAGAAGATGCCCCCGATGGAGACCTATGATGGACTGGGGGATCCATATGACCACTCAGACGGGTATGATAGGCTGATGACATACTACGACCATTCTGATGCTGCCAAGTGTCATATGTTCTCAACGACTTTGAAAAAGAGCGCCCGAGAATGGATTGGAACTTTGGCAGCAGGATCGATCAATTCATGGAGTGATCTTCGGGAAAAATTCCATGCCCGGTTCGGGAGTAACAGAAGGCGAGGAAAGATCACAACTTCCCTCATGCAAGTCAAACAGAAGTCAGATGAAATCCTGGGTCAATACGTCGAAAGGTTTCGAGAGGCTGTGGGGTCTGTAGCAGAGTTAAATTCCCCACAAGCCTTGGGATTCTTCACTACGGGTCTAGACATCGGGAAATCAAGGAAGTTGATGAAGGATCTAGTGATCAACCCTCCGACAAATTTGACAGATGCTTTTCACCGAGCTGAGGGTCACATAGCAATAGAAGAGGCGATGGGAAATTTTAAACCCCATTCCCAGTCTTACGAGAAGTCTAAAGATCGGGATAAACAAAACTCTCAACGGTCGGATAATCAGGGGAAATCTGATAATTATGGTAGGAGAAGCTACAATGGGGGAGGTTCGGGCAACGGACGACCGCCTTTCCCGAATAAGAATGTCAACAAAGTCTATACCACACTCAACACTGACCGGGCTAAAATATTGGAGGAGATGCGGAACAAACCTTTCTTCGAGCCAAGTCCAGTGATCCCGAAGCTTGGAAAGAGAGGTCGGGACAAATATTGCGCATACCATGAATGTCGGGGGCATGCGACGGAGATGTGTAATGATTTGAAAGATTTGATAGAGAAGAATGTCCAGAATGGGAACTGGTGCAGTATGTGGTCGGTTGGGAAGGTTCAGAGGTACCCCGAGAGGAGAATAGGGGGCCAACTCAGGAAACACAGCCGCAACCGCACCCACAAGCCCGAGGGGTGATCAACGTAATCTTGGGCGGGTCGGTAGGGCGTGTAACCGGAAGGAATAGAAGTGGGCACCTTGAGGCTATGTTATCAGTAGAAAGTTCATCACCCAAAAAGGATAAGGCCTACTCGGTAGTCTCCATCCCTTTCTTAGACGAAGACTACCCCACCGACCAAATTGAATCGCATGATGGGGCGTTGGTGATAACGGTACAGGTCAGACCAGTGGACATGAAAAGGATGATGATCGACAATGGGTCCTTGGTTGATATACTGTACATGCACGCCTATCAGAGGATGGACTTAGAAAGAAAGAAGATGGAGTTAGGAGGAGAAGGCCCGTTATATGGTTTCAGTGGGGATCCGATGCATGTGTCAGGAACCATTGAGCTTCCTGTCGGGGTTGAGATGACTCCACGAAGAAGCGTAAATAATGGTGAAATTTTTTGTAGTGTGGATTCTACCACAACGCCATCCTGGCAAAAGCGACACCGACAACTTTGTAAGCAGTCACATCTATCCCACACTTCAAGATTAAGTTTTCAACACCGAATGGGATAGGGGAGGTAAAAGGAGACCTTGATATTGCCCGAAGGTGCTATCGGAATACCTTGATTTCCTAAGGGGTCGGGGTCAGCAAACAGAAACAGACAATGGCCATTGAGATGGAGCCATTCACTGAGAGTAGTACTGAACCAATGGCCCTGCCCGTCGAGGAGACGAAAGATGTAGAATTGATCCCCAGAAACACATAAAAATTGATCAAGATTGGGGCAGGATTAACAGAACCACTATGGACAGGACTGGTGGATTTGCTTCGGGTGTATGCCGATATCTTTGCTTGGGAACCTAGCGACATGCCTGGGGTAAGTGAGTCGGTAGCGCTACATAGGTCGTGACACGGACCAAGAGAAAACCGCTTATCAAAGAAAGAAGGATTTTTGCCCCGGAAAGGCAGAGGATCATAGACGAGGAAATCACCAAACTGCTGGAGGCGGGATTCATCTTCGAGATCGACTATCCCGAGTGGCTGGCAAATGTAGTACTGGTTCAGAAATAGAATGGAAAGTGGAGGTTATGCATTGATTACACTGATCTGAACAAGGCTTGCCCGAAGGATTTCTATCCTTTGCCCAACATAGATCAGCTAATTGATGCCACTTCGGGGTATGACATGTTAAGTTTTATGGACGCTTTCTCAGGATACCACCAAATTTCGATGAACAAAGAAGACATCCCGAAGACAAACTTCATCACTCATCGGGCCATATATGCGTATCGAAAGATAACCTTTAGATTGCTGAACGCAGGGGCAACTTATCAACGGATGATGAACTTTGTATTCAGAAAGCAGCTGGGTCGAAGTATGGAAGTGTATGTGGATGACATGATCATTAAAAGTATGCAGTCTGGGATCATCTGGAGGACCTAGAAGACTGCTTTGAAATATTAAGAAAACACAAACTGAGACTAAACCCAACCAAATGTACCTTCGGTTTGGGTTCAGGAAAGTTTCTGGGATATTTGGTCAGCAAAAGGGGAATCGAAGCAAACCCAGAGAAAATTGCGGCGATCTTAGACATGAAATCTCCGAAGACATTCAAAGATGTGCAGAGGTTGACGGGCCGGATATGTGACGCCCCCAAAATAGGTCCAATCCATCCAACCTATTCTGAGTCGCCAAAAACATGGTACAGAAAACAACTACAACTTTATTACTACAATTATCGTGCAAAATACAACAACACATATACTATGAGTTTTAATACCAACTGTGACTCATGTCCCAACTATGGAAAACACCTCACAGTGATACCTTACATAAAGGTACAATCTAGAACTTTTTTAGAAATTAAAATCTTTGGGAAGTACTCAAGGAAACCTTCGTACATAAGAGGCCATGAATCTAAGTTATGATAGATATCATATGTCCAGAGAATTATCCTTGGTTGATCCAATAGACCCCAAAGAAAAATGTTAAGATTACTATTATGTTCCTTCCAATGGTGAGTCTTCTCTTGACATATAACTATCTCCACCGTCTGCGATTGAACATTATGTTTCAACCAAACTCCAAGATCATATAGGTAGTTCTCGTAGATATACTCAGCAAGTGGATGTGCACAACCTTGCCTTATGATAACACGAGGATATATGTCATTACACATCTTGTATGATAGTGGCAAAACACCCTTCCAAAGTTGGGTTCACCTCACCCTATTTGGTTCACCAAAATTAAATATCAAATGACGTATACAATATGACACATTTATCTAAAGTTCTCAATAAAATTATTTCCATACTATTTAGGGAGAACCTCAATGACTATAGACCAACCGCTCTATTCCCCTGTTATCCTCGTCAACCGCCTACACTCTTATTACCCGAATGGAATTGTGAAGCAAAAAGGTAAAGTACAACTAGCCCAAAGAAAGAATATCATAACTAAAGATAATTAAATTATCAATAGCCTTCATCAGTAATAAATCAGAGATTTATAACATATGGTAGATGATAAAACTTTTCAACCATAGTTGCAGCGGAACGAGCAATCCATTAAAAGAGTCAAATAGACCATAATGTCTTATCTTCTCTATGTTAAAAGTCCACCAACAATGTTTTATCCCTGTAACATCAATCAACATCTCCTGTCCACAATCATATAAATAACTCATAATCATAATTGTGATTCTAAATTCCTCTTCTCATCCAGGACGAAGATAATTTTCATCACCTGTCTTTACCTGAAACATCAAAGATCATGGTTATACCAAATCACAATTCCTGTTCATAATTATACTAATAAATTCATTTTTGCACTACGGGCCAAAGATATTCATTAACAGTTCATCTTTGCACTACATGCCAAAGATATTCAACAACATGTCATCTTTGCACTACGGGCCAAAGATATTCAACAACAGGTCATCTTTGCACTACGGGCCAAAGATATTCATCAACACTTCATCTTTGCACTACAGGCCAAAGATATTCAACAACATGTCATCTTTGCACTACGGGCCAAAGATATTAATATCTCAAAGAAATATATAATCATTTCAGAATTTATATAAACAATAATCATAACCATGTTGATCAATTCACCTTTGCACTTAAGCTAAAGATATTCAATTATAAATTCAATGGTCATGATCATACCAGTCAACAATTCATCTTTGCACTACTGGCCAAAGAGAACCCATAGTCACGATCATACCAATAATCTACCCATCTTTACACTCAAGACAAAGAGAAATTTTTTCACCAGGATTATAAAAAATGTTATATATGATAATAAAAACAATATGATCAAAACATGGATTTAATTTAAAGAGTAAGATTCATAAATCAACAATAACTTGGTCAGAAAAAGAAACCAATTTTGTCGTGAATAGTACCCCATGAATAGTAACTCGTGAATAGTAACTCATTAATAGTAATTCATGAATAGTAACCCCAACATGAAAAAAATAGAAATTCCACAATAAAATCCATATCAATATTTTGGTATAATGATATTGAAAGAATAACATTTCTTAAACATATAAACAATTTATTTTAATTATTTACACTTTACTAATTAATGCATTTAATCATCCTAAAATGCCAAACTCATAAGATTTCATCACCAATAACCAACAACCTCATCAAAAATATGCATATACCATATATAAAATCCTATTTTTCAATTTTGTTACTTCACATAACATATTTAATTCATTTACTCATAACTAGTCTATTTTCATGAAAAATCCCAAATCAGTTCTAAAAATATTTCTTTTCTGGAATTTAGCATAATATAGTCCCATATTGAACATATATTTTTCTTGGAATTTTGAAAATTCATTTACTATTTTTCACATGGCCAAAACTGCCAAATATTTAGACATTTATCATAAATTGTATTTTTGTCCAAAAATTTTGAAATTTACAGAATATACTGATGTTATATAGATGTACTCCCAATAAAATTTTTACCAATTTTGGAGTTAACCACAAGGAGTTATAAGCGTTTACTTTTAAAATAGTCTTTTCTCATAAAATCCATAACTCCCAATCTATACATCCAAAAATCGCCATTTTTGGACACAATCGAGAAAACTCATCAAAATATCATTTCAAATTTTTCCAGAATTTTTGAAGGTCAGAAAAATTATGAAACTGAAGAAACATAATAACCCTTAAAATCCCTTACATAATAACGACAATATCTCTTACCTCAAAAGAGCAGTACTTCTGCCTGGAATACTGGATATAGTGTTGAAGGAACTTGCACCGTATAGCAACACTCAAAGTATCAAAATACTCACAAGAATACACTCGATAATATAGAGAGAGAAAGAGAGAAAGCTTATGTTTCTGGTGTGATTTTTAATTCTAACTTAGCCCTCTATTTATAGGAAAATGTTAGCACGCCGTAGCAGACTTGACCTGCTACCTGATGGCTTTACTTGCTACTATTGCCACCCACCACATTTGAAATAAAATTCAGCACATTTCTTCACCAACCATGGGTGGGGCCCACTCATTTTAGAATTTTCCACCAAAAATCATTTATAAACCTAATTTTTGAATCAGTCACCTCTTAAAATTCATAAAAATTCATACGTTCATTTTTAATGGTTCAAAATTTGTGGACATATACTCAACTTATATATGTATAACATATCCAAAAATCACAACGATCCAACGGTTGGATTAAAAATTATAACTCACGCAATAGAGCTTTAAGAACACCAATTTGATCTTCTAATACCTCCAATCCGACAAAATACTGATAAAACACCTCAACATTAATTCCTTCATTTATAACCACATAAATAAATCCATCATTTATATCCGCATCAAATAAATATTTCTTTATCATATAAATCAATAATTAATTATTCACAAATAATATTATGTAATCACAATTATGACAACCAGGTGGTTCCCAGGAAAGATGGGGTTTTCCAGTAAGGATTTCTCCTTACTGGCGCGCAATTAGGTGACCAAACCTCTCATTGACAGAACTTTCTAGACATCTCCAATAATGCTATCTAATAATATTATTCAAATAATATTAATTATTGATCTGATAATGGGAAATACTGTGCAGTGACAATTATTGAAACAACAATAATATAAAATCAGCAATTATTGAATCAATAAAATAAAATATTGAACAGTAATTACTGTAATAATTATTGAGTAGTGCCTTCTTCACGTAAGAATCAATAATTCAAAAATCTTTGCAATACCATGTTCTACTTTGCGCAACCACGCCAGATTATTATTGTATTTTAACCACGGTGTATTCCAACAAATTGTTAATTCAGAACTACTACGCCGTTATTTGTAAAAACTCAAACTTGTCATTTTCTTTATCCGACAGCTTATTCTATTATGGGGCCCAATAAATGACTCAAGCTACTGTCAGACAAATATTCCCCGACAACAAGAATATTCCACGACCAAAACTAATATTCCCTACGCGAAATGAGTATTTCATAACCACTTGCGTATTTTGAAAATTTTACATATATCACCCTTAACTTAAACTATTTTTTTTCAATTTAACCATTTACTAAATAATAATTATAAAAAAAATTGAATAATTTATTTCATAAAATTCGGGGTCTTACAGGATAGCTGCCCTTCGGAGATTCGTGTTAAGATCAGCCGAAAGATGTTTTCCCTTCTTTGACACTCTCAAGGGGCCGAAGAAGGAGAAGAGTTTTCAGTGGACATCAGAATGCGAAGACGCGTTCCAAGGGATCAAAAGATATCTGTCTTCGGCACCATTATTGATGAAACCGATCCCTTCGGAGCCTTTATACTTATACTTGGGTCCAAGCCCGATGGCAGTAGGGGCAGCATTGGTGAGAGACAAAGGAGGAAAATAGTTCCCGGTATACTACGTCAGCCATGTTCTTAGAGATGCAAAAATAAGATACCCGAATCTGGAGAAATTTGCGTATGCCCTGATCATTGCAAGCAGGAAGCTTCGGCACTATTTCCAAGGTCGGATGGTGGTGGTATATACGGATCAGCCGTTAAAGAAAATATTGCATAAGCCGGATGTGTCGGGTCGGCTAGCAGCATGGGCGATGGAGTTAACACAATTTGCTATAGAATATCATCCCCGAACGACGATCAAGGGTCAGGCATTGGCAGAATTCATCGTGGAATGCTCTTTCATGGAACAAGACATGAACACAGTTACCAAAACTCAAAAAGGGCCGACCGCGTGGACTTTATACGTGGATGAATCATCAACTTCAGATGTCAGTGGGGTAGGGGTCATTTTGACAAGTCCCAAAGGGTTTAAAGTACAGCAGGTGATTCGATTTCAGTTCAAGGCCACAAATAATGAAGTAGAATATGAGGCCATCCTAGCAGGGATACGGCTGGCCCGGAGCTTGGAAGTACAATAGTTTGTCATCTACAGTGATTCGCAACTGGTGGTCAAGAAGTTATCAGGGGAGTATGAGGCTCGGGGGGCAAGAATGGAAAAATATCTGGCCGAAGTGAAAGATAAGCTTATGTACTTTACATCACACAGTTGTCAGGGGGTGGATTGGTCAGATAATACAGTAACAGATGCCCTAGCCAGGTTGGCCACCATCGAAGCAAGCTCCTTCAACGGGTCGGTATACCTGGAGGTTTTAGAACGCCCAAGTGTTCCGAAGACAGATGTGCTAGCTTTGGACCGACTCGACTGCTGGCTCACACCTTACATCACATACCTTGTAGATGGGGTTCTACATTTAGACCGGATCCTTGCGAGAAAAATAAAGCATCAAAACTCAAACTTCGTCCTCATTAACGGGGATCTGTACTGAAGGGCTTTCAGTTCTCCCCTACTCAAATGCTTAACTTCGTCAGAAGCAGACTATACGCTTCGGGAAGTTCATGAAGGGATTTGTGGGGATCACATGGGGGCCAAGTCACTGCCACACAAGATTTTGAGGCAGGGGTACTATTGGCCGACTATCTACACGAAGGACAAAGAATTCGTCAGGAAATGTCCAAAGTGCTAGCTGAACAGCACCATCCCACACCAGCCTCCTGAGGAGATGTATTCGGTCTTATCACCGATTCCCTTTGCCGTATGGGGAATCAACATCTTGGGGCCATTGCCGAAGGCCAAGGGACAAGTCAGTTTCGTGATCGTCGCTATCGACTATATGACAAAGTGGGTCGAAGCTAAGCCTTTACAGAAGATCACATAATAAGAATGTCTAAAGTTTTTCAAGGAAGGGGTTGTTTACCGCTTCGGCATCCTGATGGCAGTGGTTACCGATAATGGCAGAAAGTTTGTGGGGTTAAAGTTCAAAGGCTTTCTGAAAGAGTTGGGAATTCAGCACCGCAAGACCTCAGTCGCTCATCCTCAATCGAATGGTCAAGTAGAAGTGACCAATCGAACCCTTCTCAACGGGATCAAAAGAAGGTTGGATGAACTAAAGGGTCGGTGGCCCGAAGAGATGCTCAGTGTTTTGTGGGCATATTGGACTACTCCAAGGACAACAACTGGGGACTCTCCATTCTGACTGGCATACGAGACAGATGCACTCATACCCATTGAGATCAGGTCCCCTACCCTTCGAGTCAACCAGTTCAAAGAACTATACAATGATGAAGGTTTGAAAACAAATTTGGATCTGCTGGAAGAAGTTCGGGACTCAGCTCTGATGAGGTTGGCTATTTATCAGCAGAAAATAGCCCGACACTACAATCAAAAGGTGAAGCTAAGGAGGTTTGAAGTGGGTGATTTGGTCCTTCGGGAGTCGGAGGCATCAACCCCCCAGAACACCGGCAAACTGATGCCTAACTGGGAGGGACCTTATGAGGTGATAGAGGTGCCGAAGCCAGGTACATACCGGCTTCGAGCAATGGATGGTTCAAAAGTAAAGAATACATGGCATGCTAGAAGACTTAGAAAATTTTACCAATAATAGTTATGTCATTCTTTTCTTTATCCATATAACCGTTTCAATCTTAAATGAAATAAATGAAAGTTTTCTTCGGAGATGTTTAAATTCATCTATATTCATACGGTTTTCGGTACCCGATCAGATAAACATCGGGCTTAAACCGATCAGAAAGTCGAGGATGGGAATAAATTTTTTAATCAGACAAACTTCGGGCATAATCCGATCAAAGGGTTCGGGAAGACATAACTGATCGAGATAAGTCACGAGTATAACTGATCACAAAAATTTATAAACAAAACTAGTATACTTCATTCATATCTTCAAATTTTCACAAACCCCGATCGGATAAGATTTGGGCGAAGTACAGATAAAGAAGAAAAATGATAGTTACAAAATTACAAGTTTTAACAGAAGCTATTCTGGAGGAGGCTCATCCCCAGCTTCGGATTCCTCGTCCAACGAGTCAAGAATGAAAGCATCGAGCCCAGCAACATTCAATTTGGCCCGAGCCTTTTCCCGATAAGTCTCATAGCCTTCAGCGAACTGGGCTATGATCTTTTCGATCAAAACGGGGGGTTCTTTGTATTCCTCTATGGTGCGCTGCTTGACCTCGGCACATTCATTCTTCAAGGTGTTGTTCTCTCAGATCAGATACATTATCTTTTCATGGATCCCATCGAACTTCGCCTCGAGTTGGTGAAGCGCCTGCAACCGCTCTTTGCTCTCTTCGGACAGATGGTCTCTCTCCTCTAGAAGCTTCTTGGCATGAGCTTCGAGGCCGATGAACTCTTGCTGAAGTAGAGAGTATTGTTCCTCCAATTCGTCGGCCTGTCGTTTGGCCTGGGTTGCCTTATTAGGGGTCTCAATATGGAGATCCCTTTCCTTCTTTAGGTCCGAGTTCAGGCCCCAAACCTCAGCTTCAAGTAGCTGCACATCCGATCTCAGCTGAACCTCCTTTTTAGTGGTTCGAACGAGAGGAGGGATGGCACGAGCAAGAATGGCATTGTCCAGCAACAAACACATGCATCAGTTATCGAAATCAAGTTATAAGCTTACAAGAACAAGTTAAACGGCCTCAGAGTTACCTGACACTGAGCACGAACATAGGCCACCAGATACTCCTCGGAAGAAAATCCCTTGAACCGTTTGTCATTGCCCGAAAGTTTGAAATGGTCGAATAGGTTGAACGGGAATACTTCCGAGGGGCTCTTCGGCCAGCAGGTATTCGGAGACTCGTGGGATGAACTCGGCTTGGAAGAAGGCGTAGAGGTGACGATGGGGTCAACTTTGACAACTTGCTGGTCAGGACGTTGTTCAGGATCTTCGGTGAGTCGGGGTTTCTTGGGTCGGGGTTCGATAGGGACCTCTTGGCCTCCTCCTCGAATCCTCGATCAACAGAACTCAAGGGGGGGGAGGAGGAGAAACTTGATCGAGGAGGCAGAAGTGGCCTAATGTAAGCTTTGGTGGGAATCTTAGCGGATGGTCTTTTAGTTTTCTTCAGTAAGGCCATTTTCTCGGCCCGACTTATGTGCAAGGCATTTTTGGTGGTGGGCACGGCGGTAGAAGTTGGAGGAGTCAGACCCGAAGTAGAACTAGTGGAGAGTTCTGCAATCGAGATGGCTTCTTCTTCGATCATCTCGTTGGTGATGGGAAGAGGGATCGGCCCAGCGGTGACAGGAAAAGGGGTTAGGGACTCAGCGTCCCCTCCGGGCTTGAAAATTCTCACTGCATAGAAGAGAACGGGTAAAGACATAAAATATCAAAGGAGGAAGAAGGGAAGTGAAGGGGGGGATTGATCGGTCAGAAGGGAGTTACTTACATCCGTGTTTGTATAGCCAGGCTTCATTGGACAGAACCGCCAGACTCCACTCAATTTTTCTCCATCTTTTGTAAAAAGCCTTGAAGGCATCGACTCGATCTTTGGGGAATTTAGACACCTTGGCTACGGGGTCCTCGGGATGGGCCCATTGAGGGAGAAGCTGGAGGTCAGTTCCCCTGGCAAAGAACCACTTCTCATGCCACCCCTTGTTACTCAAGGGGGTTTTGATGAGGATGGGTCGGTTGGCCCGTTTGTTCAATTGTCGAAGACCGGGTTCTTTCGACCCGGTGATGGTGAATAAGGCGAAGAAAAAGTCGAGACCAGGAGTGATCCCGATCTCTTGACATAATGCGATAAAAGAAACTAAAAGGATGTATGAGTTCGACACAAGCTTTGCGAACTCGATTCCCACAAAACAGAGGAAGGATGAGATAAATTCATGAAGTGGGAACCGAACCCCATATTTCAGAAGGTATAGGGGAACGACCACCCATTCGCCCTTGGGCCTCCAGAACATTTTCTCATCGGGTTTTGGTGCCCGAAGCTTGTATTCTTGGGGGATATTGAAAAGGGTTCGGATGTCAGAGATTTGAGAGGGTGTGATGGTGGAGGGGGTGTGGAGATGAGAAAACTCTTCTTTGGAATGATAGGCGTTCCAAATTCTAGCTTCGACACTTATTGAAGTGGGTAGGGCCGAGGAGGAAGTGATATCAGTGGGAGTTACCGGCAAATCAACCGGAACTAGGTCACCGGTGGTGACGGAGGGGGGAATTGGTTCAGTGGTTGGGGAAGAGTGCTAGAATCAGCCATTTGGTATGAGTTCGACGAGAAGGAGACACAAATGTGAAGTTTTGGGAAGGAAACAAACAAAAATGAAGCTCAAAAAGATGCAGAGTAGATAAAATCGATGAAGTTTGGGGAAGAAATGAGCTCAGCGGAAATCGCCTTGCCGAAAAATTTGAACAGAGACTTTTGAAATGAAGGAATCTGGAAAGAGTGACAGTGATGGTTGAGGTGAGGACTTTATAGGTGCAGCTGCACGCAACCCCATGTCGGCTATTAAATGCCCTAAGTGGGCCCAGGAATGGGAAGACGTGCAACATTTCAAGAAACGATGACAAACCGCTTGGTTTCCCCAGACAATTCATCATTAGCTGTCGTGACTCATTGAGTTCCTAACCTTTCAAGTCTCTAATTATAAATATATTATAATCAGAGACTGGGGGGCAATGTTCGGGAGCGTTTGATGGACTTTCGTGAGGGCCGAAGGCCTGACACTGGAAGGGGTTTATGAGCCCATCGGGCCGAAGCCCATGAGAGAGTTAATGGTGTTCGGGTTCGGCATCCGAGTCCTTTGGGCTGGAGCCTTACCTCGGTTGAAAGTGTTTGGGGTTGGGTCTTCGAGTCCTTTGGGCCGAGGCCCAGACCTGATGGTGAGTTCGGTTGGATTGGGCCTATACAAAGGGCATCCCCAAGGCAAGTAGTCTAAAGTCCCAGCCATATTTGAATAAGGTAACTCTAAAGGTGGTGATTGAATTGGGTTCCACTTCCACCTTTTAAGGAGATTGTGTTGGACCCAAATTATGGTAACTGTCATAATTTAGGAGTCCTAATCCGACTCGGAGAAGGATTCTAAGGTGATGAGGCATTATAAATACAAGGCCTATGGTACGATTATGAGGTAATACCTACTTTTGAGCACTAAACACTTAGCCTCCATTGTTAAACCTTGTGAATGACTTATACTTATTCTCACACCGGAGCTATCCCTCGGTGGCACAAGCCGTCAAGCTTCTGTGTGATCTGTTATTGTGCAGGTTCTAGTGCGTGGATTCTGTGATTGGACGCGCCGGCGAAACTTGGCGTTAACATATTGTATAATGTATAATTATGTTTTCAGTTATTTCTTAAAATCCATGCCAAACACATAACAAGAAGGATGACATTCTTTGTAGCTAAGAGGTAATATACGATTTTCTTTGTCATTTCCTTTCAAAGCTTCTAATGATTCTCAAAATGCAACAGGATGCAAGTCTCTCTTCTTACAAAACATCCAGCATTTCATCTTTTGGCAAGTTTACTCCTGCTTCAAAAGGAGCCATTAAATCCTTAAAGGAGTATGTAAGGAATCTAACTGACCTTGATTTGTTTACACAAATTCTTGAAGATTGGGCTATGGAGAATTTACGAGCAGATACTACTAATAGGGAACAATCTTTCAGATCTCCCTTTATGATTGACGAATTGTGAACCCTTGACTTTGCATTGGAGGGTTTCTTATTTTAGCAGCTATTCCGCATGCCTTGCTCGCCTTACGATTCTGATAATTTGAATGAAGATGAGTATCTTGTGCTGGAAGATTTCCTTCAACTATAGCAGAGGGCTTATGGCATACATTCTGGCCTAGAAGTGGACCATTGCCATATTTTCTATTGTCCTCGTTACCCTGGGTCAAAGTTTTATATTGTTTGTTCGGGAGTATTTTACCGACGTTCATATGGGCCGAAGGCCTGACATTAGAAGGGCTTTAGGAGGCCATTGGGCTGGAGCCCATAGAAAGGTTGGAGGTATTGGGGTCGGCGTTCGAGTCCTTTTGGGCTGGAGCCTCACCTTCATGGATGTCTTCGGGTTCGGTATCCGAACCCCTCGGGCAGGATCTTTACCCTGTTTTGTGGCGTTCGGGGTTGGGTCTTTGAGTCCTTTGGACCGAGACCCAGACCTGATGGTGGGATTGTTTGGGCCTGCACAGTGGGCTCTCCTGCGTGCAGAGTCTGGGCTCCTAATCATAATTGAATAAGGTAACTCCAAAGGTAGTGATTGGATTGGATTCTACTTGCACCTTTTAAGGAGATTGTGTTGGACCCAAGTTATGGCAATTCCATGGCTAGGAGTCCTAATCCGATTCGGAGGAGGATTCTAAAGGTGGTGAGTATTATAAATACAAGGCCAAGGCTACAATTAACAGGTAATACCTATTTTTGAGCTCTAAACACTTAGCCTCCATTGTTAAACCTTGTGAATGGCCTGTACTTATTCTCACACCGGAGCTATCCCCCGGCGGCACAAGCCATTAAGCTTCCGTGTGATCTATTATTGTGCAGGTTCTAGCGCTTGGATTCTGTGATTGGACGCGCCGACGAAACTTGGCGTTAACATTGGCGCTAGAAGGAGGGCTTTTTAGTGTTCTTACAATCACAACTCAAATTTTCCGGTAACAGGCCATGGCAAGTAAGGAGAACAGTGCCTCTAACCAGGAAAAGGCAAAGACCCACCAAACCACACTGGTGAGGGGGTCGATGAAAGATAGACTGGGCTCTCGAGTCCAGGGAGATCAAGAGGAACCGACTGCTTCTCTCCGGCGAAGACTCTTCCATGACAGCCATCATACCCCCAACCAGGCTAGTCGTGCGGATGAGAACCGTTCTCGGGCACTGGAGGTTCACGGGAAGGACCGAGGGGAGAACAACCGAGATTAGAGGGAGTTCATTCTGCTGAAAAAGATGCAACAAAACAAGGACACCATGCTGGCCCTACGCCTTCAGCAAGAGGAACTCGAACAGCAGATGGCGAAGGTGGCCGGAGAGCAGGAAGCCACCTCAAAAAGGCGTAGGCATTGGAGCCGATACCGATCACCTCGATGGGGAGAGGTTGGAAACAAAAGGAGCAGGCATCGCAGTCAGTCGCGAGAGGGTCGAAGTAGAATGAGGAGCCGTTCGCCAGATCGAAGATCGGACCGTCCGAGAAGATCGGGACATAAGAGGAGGGACGCGACCCCTAAATACGGGAGGGACAGACCCCGATCGTCCCCTCGTAAGGAGGAGTCCGACCCCCTCGTCCAAAGGGTGGCCAAATTGGAGAAGTTGCTATCGGCTAAAAATTCGTTGGGGACACCTTCAGCTTGCTTAGGGTCACCTTTCTTGCCGGAGATCAATCAGGAGACAGCTGACCCTAAAAAGAAGATGCCCCCGATGGAGACCTATGATGGGATGGGGGATCCATATGACCACTCAGACGAGTATGATAGGCTGATGACATACTATGGACACTCCGACGTTGCCAAGTGTCATATGTTCGCAAGAACTTTAAAAAAGAGCGCCTGAGAGTGGATGGGAACCCTGGCGATGGGATCGATTAACTCTTAGAGTGATCTTCGGGAAAAATTTCATGCTCGGTTTGGGAGCAACAAGAGGCGGGGAAAGATCACAGCTTCACTCATGCAGGTCAGACAAAAATCGGATGAAAACCTGGGTCAGTATGTCAAAAGGTTCTGAGACGCTGTGGGATCAGTAGCAGAGTTGAATTCCCCACAGGCCTTGGGATTCTTCACTACCGGACTAGACATCGGGAAATCGAAAAAGTTGATGAAGGATCTGGTGATCAACCCTCTGGCAGATTTGACAGAGGCCTTCCACCGAGCCGAAGGTCACATAGCAATTGAAGAGGAAATGGGGAACTTCAAACCGCACTCACAATCTTATGAGAAGTCCAGGGATCGGGTAAAGCAGAGTTATCAGAAGTCAGATAATCAGGGGAGGTCGGATAACTATGGTAAAAAAAGCTATAATGGGGGGGGGGGGGTTCGGCTACTGGACAACCACTCTTCCCGAGTAAAAATGTCAGCAAAGTCTACACCGCCCTCAACACGGATCGGGCTAAAATACTGGAGGAGATGCGAAACAAGCCCTTTTTCGAACCATGCCAAGCGATCCCGAAGCCTGGGAAGAGGGGGCGGGACAAATATTTTGTGTATCATCAGTGTCGGGGGCATACGACGGAGGAGTGCAACAACCTGAAAGATCTGATAGAGAAGAACGTCCAGAATGGGCAACTGGTGCACTATGTGGTCGATCGAGAAGGTTCGGAAGCCCCCCGGGAGGAGAACAGGGAACCAACTCGGGAAGCACAGCCGCAACCACACCCACAAGCCCGAGGGGTCATTGATGTGATATCGGGCGGGTCGGTAGGGCGTGTAACCGGTAGGAAGAGGAGTGGGCATCTCGAGGTCATGTTGTCGGTAGCTGGTTCATCGCCCAGAAAGGATAGGGCATATTCAGGAGTATCCATCTCTTTCTTGGATGAAGACTATCCTACCGACCATATTGAACCACATGATGGGGCACTGGTAATAACAGCACAGGTCAGACCAGTTGACATGAAAAGGATGATGATCGATAATGGATCCTCGGTTGACATATTGTATACGCACGCCTACCAGAGGATGGATTTAGAAGGGAAGAAGATGGAATTGGGTGGAGAAGGCCCATTAGACAGCTTTTAAGCGGGGACCCGGTGCATGTCTCGTGCACCATCGAAGTTACCTCGTCGAGTTTGCATACCCCTCAAAGAAGCAAAAATAATGGTGAATTTTTTTTGGTACAAGTGGATTCGGCCATAACACCATCTGGGCGGTGCCGACATCGGGCAAATTTTTTACAAGCAAGGCCACGCCCATCCTCACTTCAAGATCAAATTTCCAACACCGAACGGGATCGGGGAGGTAAAAGGAGACCTTGATATCGCCCGAAGGTGCTATCGGAATACCTTGATTTCCTCAGGGGTCGGGGTCAGCAAATAGAAATAGACAATGGCCATCGAGATAGAGCCATTCACCGAAGGCAGTACTGAACTGATGGCACTGCCGACAGAAGAGACAGAAGATGTTGAATTGATATTGGGGAACGTAGAGAAATTGGTCAAGATTGGGGGGGGTTAATGTAATGTATTACTACAGACGGGGATGGTGGACTTGCTTCGGGTATACGCCGATATCTTTGCTTGGGAACCTAACGACATGCCTAGGGTGAGTGAGTCGATAGCGCTACATAGGCTACATACGGACCCGAAGAGAAAGCCGGTTATACAGAAAAGAAGGATTTTCACCCTGGAAAGGTAGAAGATCATAGACGAAGAAATCACCAAACTGTTGCAGGCGGGATTCATCTTTGAAATTGACTACCCCGAGTGGTTGGCGAATGTGGTATTGGTTTAGAAACAAAATGGGAAGTGGAGGTTATGCATCGACTACACAGATCTTAATAAGGCTTGCCCAAAAGATTTCTATCATCTACCCAACATAGACCAACTGATTGATGCCACTTCGGGGTATGGCATGTTAAGTTTCATGGACGCTTTCTCGGGATACCACCAAATTTTGATGAACAAGGATGACATCCCGAAGACAAGTTTCATCATTCATCGTGCCATATATGCGTATCGAAAGATGACCTTCGGATTGCTGAATGCAGGGGCAACTTATCAACGGATGATGAATTTGGTTTTTAGAAGGCAGCTAGGCCGAAGTATGGAAGTGTACGTGGACGACACGATTTTAAAAAGTATGTCAGTCCGGAATCATCTTGAGGACCTAGAAGACTGCTTTGAAACGGTAAGAAAACACAAACTGAGGCTGAACCCAACCAAATGTACCTTCGGCTTGAGTTCAGGGAAATTTCTGGTATATTTGGTCAGCAAAAGGGGAATTGAAGCAAACCTAGAGAAAATTGCGGCGATCTTAGACATGAGGTCTCCAAAAACATACAAAGATGTGTAGAGGTTAACGGGCCAGATAGCAGCCCTTCGGAGGTTCGTGTCAAGGTCGGCAGAAAGATGTTTACCCTTCTTTGACACTCTCAAGGGGACAAAGAACGAGAAAAGTTTCTAGTGGACTTCAGAATGTGAAGACGCGTTCCAAGGGATTAAGAAATACTTTTCCTCAGCACTATTACTGATGAAGCCGATCCCTTCAGAGGCTTTATACCTTTACCTGGCCGCAAGTCTAATGGCAGTAGGGGTGGCACTAGTACGTGGCAAGGGGGGAAAGCAGTTCCCAGCATATTATGTCAGCCATGTTCTTCGGGACACAGAGACAAGATACCCGAACCTGGAAAAGTTCACCTATGCCTTAATAATTGCCAGCAGGAAGCTCAGGCATTATTTCCAGGGCCGGCTAATAGTGGTGTACACGGATCAGCCGTTAAAGAAGATTTTTCATAAGCCAGAAGTATCAGGTCGGTTGGCCGCATGGGCGATGGAGTTAACACAATTTGCCATAGAATACTGCCCCCGAACGAAAATCAAAGGACATGCCTTTGCAGATTTCATGGTAGAATGTTCCTTTACAGAGCCAGACATGAGAAAGGTGACCGAAACCCAACAGAGGTTTGCCTCGTGGACTCTATATGTAGACGGATTGTCGACTTTGGATGTCAGCGGAGCAGGGGTCATTTTGACAAGTCCCGAAGGGTTCAAAGTCCAGCAGGAAATTTGGTTTCAATTTAAGGCCACAAACAACGAAACAGAATACGAGGCTATACTAGCTGGGCTCCGATTGGCCCAAAGCCTGAAAGTACAGAGACTGGTCATCTACAGCGACTCACAGCTGGTGGTGAAGCAGTTATTGGGAGAATATGAGGCTCGGGGGGGCAAGATTGTCAAAATATATGGCCACAGTGAAAGATAAGCTCACATACTTCGCATCGCACAGTTGTCAGGGAGTTGATCGGTCAAAAAATACAGTAGCAGACGCCTTAGACAAGTTGGCGACCACTAAAATGAGCTCCTTCAATGGATCGGTCTATCTGGAAGTTTTAGAACAGCTAAGTGTATCGAAGACAGATGTATTAGCTCTAGACCGACTTGACTGTTGGCTGACGCCTTATATCTCCTACTTAGCAGATGGGACTCTCCCTTCGAACCGAATCCTAGCAAGACAGATCAAACACCGAAGCTCAAACTTCGTCCTCATTGATGGGGATCTATACCGAAGGGCTTTCAGTTCTCCCCTACTCAAGTGCTTAACTCCCTCGGAAGCAGACTATACACTTAGGGAAGTACATGAAGGGATTTGTGGGGACCACATTGGGGCCAAGTCACTGGCGCACAAGATTTTGAGGTAGGGGTATTACTGGCCAACTATCTATACTGAGGCCAAGGAATTTGTCAGAAGGTATCCCAAGTGTCAGCTGTACAGCACTATCCCACATCAACCTCCCAAAGAGCTGTATTCGGTCTTATCCCCAATTCCCTTTGCTGTATGGGGAATCGAAATCTTAGGGCCTCTATCGAAGGCCAAGGGACAAGTTATTTTTGTGATCGTGGCTATCGACTATATGATGAAATGGGTCGAAGCCAAACCACTACAAAAGATCACCGAACAAGAATGCTTGAAATTTTCAAAGAAGGAATCGTTTATCGTTTCGGTATCCCGATGGCAGTGGTCTCAGATAATGGCAGACAGTTTTTAGGGTCAAAGTTCGAGGACTTTCTGAAGGAGTTGGGAATTCAGTATGGCAAGACCTTGGTCGCTCATCCCCAATCAAATGGTCAAGTGGAAGTGACCAACCGAACCCTGCTCAATGGGATAAAATGAAGATTGGATGAATTAAAGGGTCGGTGGCCCGAAGAGCTACTAAGTGTTTTGTGGGCATATCGGACTACTCCGAGGATAACAACCGGGGATTCTCCGTTCAGACTGGCAGACGGGACCGTTACACTCATACCAGTTGAGATCAGATCCCCCACTCTTTGAGTTAGTCAGTACAAAGAGTTATATAATGATGCCGGTCTGAAAACAAATTTGGATCTACTGGAAGAGGTTCGGGACTCTGCTATGTTGAGGTTGGCTGTCTATCAGCAGAGAATAGCCCGACACTACAACCAAAAGGTGAAGCCGAGGAGGTTTGCAGTAGGCAATTTGGTCCTCCGGGAGTCAGAGGCATCAACCCCCCAGAACACTGGCAAGCTGATGCCTAACTGGGAGGGACCTTATGAGGTGGTAGAGGTGCCGAAGCCAGGTATATACTGGCTTCGAGCAATGGATGGTTCGAAAGTAAAGAATACATGGCATGCTGGAAGACTTAAATTTTTTTACCAGTAATAGTTGTGTTATTCTTTTCTTTATCCTTGTAACCGTTTCAATTTTAAATGAAATAAATGAAAGTTTTCTTTGGAGATGCTTAACTTCATCTATATTCATATGACTCTTAATACTTGAACGGACAAACTTTGGACACAATCCGATCAGAAGGGTCGGAAAGACACCACTGATCGAGTTAAGTCACGAGTATAACTGGTTACAAAAATTTATAAGCAAAGATACTCTGTTTATACTTTAAAATTTCTACAAAACCCGATCGCTTACGATTCGGGCGACGTACAAATAAAAAGTAAAATGGAAGAAGTACACACAAAATTTTTTACAAGTCTTAACGAAGCTATTCGGGAGGAGGGTCATCCCCGACTTCGGACTCCTCGTCAGACGAATCAAAGAGGGAGGCCTCGAGACCAGCAACCATCAGTTTTGCCTTAGCCTTTTCCCGATAAGTCTCGTACCCTTCTCCAAATTGGGCCATGACTTTCTCGTTCAAGGCATCAGACTCTTCATATTCAGCGATGGCTATCTTCTTGGCCTCGGCTAGTTCTCCCTGCAGGGCAGTGACTTCAGTCGTCAAAGTGTTGTTTTCCTGCATCACGTGTATCATCTTGGCCATCATATCGGAAAACTTCTCCTGTAGGGCGTCGATAGCCTTCTCCCGATCCTTGACCTTGCCGGCCAAATACTCCTTCTCCCCGAGGAGTTTCTTGGTGTGACCGTCCAAGCCGAAGAACTCTTTTTGCAGGAGGGAATATTGAGACTTGAGTTCATCGACCTGCCACTCAGTCTTGGTCGCCTGATTCCGGGTGTCAGCATGCAGATCCCTTTCTTTCTTCAAATCGGCGTTCAACCCTCGAATATCAACCTCGAGCAGCAGCGCATCCGACTTCATCTGAATTTCCTTTTTGGTTGTTCGAGCTAAAGGCGGGATGGCTCGGGAAAGGACAGTGTTGGCCTATAACAGAAGAAATGGGTCAGCTTTGCAGCATAAAGAGGGGAAACTGATGTAGGCTGTTGCCTAATTTCTTAATAGCACTTTAACACGCAAGTATACACGTTCAATTGTAATATTCAGCAAGTAAGGATATCGTTCCCACGAGGAAATAGAATAATATTTATCAATTACTAATTACAATGCAATTAATCCTTTTTTAAACTACGAAATATTATTTGTGATTTGAAAATTAAACTCAACAAAACTAATAATTAAAATCAGAATTTCACAAGAATAACTGCAGATTTAACAGGTTAAGATTACAACTTCCCTTGGTATTTCATTTAAACTAATTACTTCCTATTTAAATCAATCAATTAATATGAATCATTATCCAATAATTCTTAATAAAATTCACGCACTTCTTCCAAAGACACATGAACAAATACTCCTAAATCCCATCTTTAAGATGAGAAATTACAAGGAACACCCCAGTTAATCAACTCACTATATTCCTATGTGAATCAAGTTAATTAGGGTTTTACGCACAAATTCTTTCAATGGATACAAAAGATACATAAGTATATTCCTATCCTACATGCTAATCATATTAACCCTATTCAGATTATATGAACAGATGTTATCATATCCAGATCTCAATCTATACTCCATCTTCCAATTTTATATAGATTATCACAGTAATTGTTGGCCAAACAATTAATCAATAAACATAAGATATGATAAACAATTCAATAAAAACCAACTTTCATTCAATGGGAAGCTTGCAATTTAAACTACATACCAAGTTCTGTTGCAATCTTAATGAAAATTTAGTTCATAATAATAATAAAGAAAAACATCATCCAAATTAATAATCCAAACATCCCATATAGTTACAAAAAATAAAACTAGAGAAGAGAAGAAGAAACTCTGAATTTGCTCCAATACTCTCTCTTAGATCTTCAGCCTTTTCAATTCTCCTTCGTGTTTTTCTTCCTTGTTCTCTCTGCAAAATCTCTTGAAAAATTGAGTGATACGTCTTTTCTAAAGTCTTCTCCTATTTGTATTAGTCTCCCACCTCAATCAGATTCCTTTTTGGCTTCAAAAACCCACTTGGCAGTAGAAAATTTCTCCTTTTTCCGCACATGAGCATCTAGGCGCTCAACATAGGCCATCTCCAAGTGCCTAAGCGCTTGCTCAGGACAACATAATTACAAAAATGCCACCCAGCTCTAATTTTCATGATTTTTGACCTTTTTCTTCTCCGAAATGACCAATTTGTCCATCTATTTCCAACCTACAAGAAATAAACACAAAACACATAAAAAGATACTAAAAAACAATTAAAGATAACAATAATTAAGTTTAATAATATCGGATTCATAGGTATAAAACCTACTCATCATAGGCTACCAGATAATCTTAAGAATTACCTGACACTGAGCCCGAATGTAGGCTACCAGATAGTCTTCGGAGGTGAACCCTTTGAAGCGGTCATCATCACCAGGAAGGTTGAAATGATCGAACAGATGGAAAGGGAACACTTCCGAGGGACTCTTCAGGTAACAAGTGGTTGGCGATCCGCTCGATGAGCTCGGCTTGGAGGAGGGCGTGGACGCGTGGACAGGATCGGCTTTGACCACTTGTTGTTTGGAAAGAGGCGGCTCGGGGGCTTCGACGAGTCACGGATTTTTGGATCGGGGTTCGAGGGAAGCCTCCTCGGTCTCCTCCGAATCCTCAATCACAGCAACCTGGGCAGGTGGGGGAGGGGTCAGTTTTGGCGGCATTGCGGAAGTGGCCTTGGCAGAGGCCTTCACCAAGGGCCTGGAGGATTTTTTGGCCTTCTTCAATTGAGCTGCTTTCTCGGCCCGACTCATCTTAAAAGCATTTTTGGTGGTGTTTGGAGGGTCGAGCCCCGAAGTGGAACCCAGAGAGAGCTCGGTGATAGGGATGGTGTCCTCATCAAGAGCATCGTCGGTCACCAGAGGTCTGATTGGTCCGGTGACAGTAGGAAGAGGTGCCAGGGAGTCATTGACACCTTCGGGCTTGAAGATCGTTACTACACAGAGGAAAATATGTTAAGACAGAAGTTGTCGTATCGAGGATGGTAGAAATAAAGGGAGCAGGGGATCAATCAGAAGTGAGAGACTTACATCCATGTTTGTATAACCAAGCTTCGCTGGACAAGACTGCCAGACTCCACTCCGTTTTGCTCCACTTCTTGTAAAATGCCTTGAAGGCATCGGCTCGATCCTTCGGGAACTTCGACACTTTGGCAACGGGGTCAGCAGGATTGGCCCAATGTGGAAGAAGTCGGAGATAGGTTCCCTTGATAAAGAAACACTTGTCATGCCACCCCTTGTTACTCGAGGGGTTTTTGATGAGGACGGGTCGTTTGGCTTGTTTGTTTAGTTGGCGGAGTCCGGATTCTTTCAACCAGGTGACAGTGAATAATGCAAAAAAGAAGTCAAGACTAGGAGTGATCCCGATCTCTTGACATAATGTGATAAAGGAGATTAAGTGAATGAAGGAGTTTGGCACAAGTTGTCTGACCCCGATTCCAGCAAAGCAGAGGAAGGAGGAGATGAATTCGTGAAGAGGGAACCGAACCCCATACTTCAGACTGTATAGGGGAACGGCTATCCACTCGCCCTCGGGCCTCCAGAACATTTTCTCGTCGGGTTGGGGCACCCGAAGCTTGTATTCTTTGGGGATTTTAAAAAGGGCTCGGATGTCGAGATTTGAGAGGGTGTGATGGTGGAGGGGGTGTGGAGATGAGAAAACTCCTCTTGGGAGTGATAGGAGTTTCGGACCCGGGCTTCAACACTTATCGGAGTAGGAAGTACCGAGGAAGAAGGGTTATCAGAAGGAGCAACGGGTAATTCAACCGGGATTAGATCGCCGGTGGTGACAAAGGGAGGAACTGGCTTAGTAGACGGAGGAGTGCTAGAATCAGCCATTTAGTGTTGAAATTGAAGGGAATGAGACACAAATGTGAGGTTTTGGGAAGAAAACAGACAAAAATGAAGGTCAAAAAGAAGCAAGGTAGATAAAATCAGTGAAGAGTAGGAGAGGAAAAGAGCTCGCCGGAAATTGCCTTGCCGAAAAAGTTAGACAGAGAGTTTGAAATTGAGAAGTCTGGAAAAATGATAATAAGGGGGAAAAAGGGGGTTTTTATAGGCATAGTAACACGCTACCCAAGGGCGGCTATTAAATGCCCCAAGTGGGGCCAGACACGGGAAAATGTGAAACGCTTCAGGGAATGAGGACAGACCATTTGGCTTCCCCAGATAACTCATCATTAGTCGTCGTGACCTTTCGTATACCTGACCTTTCAAGTCTCCAATTATAAGTATCTTACAATCAGAGACTGGGGGGCAATGTTCGGGAGTATTTTACCGACCTTCATGTGGGCCGAAGGCCTGACATTAGAAGGGCTTTAGGAGGCCATTGGGTTGGAGCCCATGGAGAGGTTGGAGGTATTGGGGTCGGCGTCTGAGTCCTTTTGGGTCGGAGCCTCACCTTCACGGATGTCTTCGGGTTCGGTATCCGAACCCCTCGGGCCAGAGCCTTACCCTGTTGTGTGACGTTCGGGGTCGGGTCTTCGAGTCCTTTGGGCCAAGACCCAGACCTGATGGTGGGATTGTTTGGGCCTACACAGTGGGCTCTCCTGCGTGCAGAGTCTGGGCTCCTAATCATAATTGAATAAGGTAACTCCAAAGGTAGTGATTGGATTGGATTCTACTTTCACCTTTTAAGGAGATTGTGTTGGACCCAAGTTATGGCAATTACCATGGTTAGGAGTCCAAATCCGACTCGGAGGAGGATTCTAAAGGTGGTGAATATTATAAATACAAGGCCAAGGCTACAATTAACAGGTAATACCTACTTTTGAATACCAAACACTTAGCCTCCATTGTTAAACCTTGTGAACGGCCTGTACTTATTCTCACACCGGAACTATCCCCCGACGACACAAGCCATTAAGCTTTTATGTGATCTGTTATTGTGCAGGTTCTAGCGCGTGGATTTTGTGATTGGACGCGCCGACGAAACTTGGCGTTAACACTGTTAAAAAAACAATATCGAGGGGAAGGCTTGGAGTACTCAGTGGTGCAGCTATGATATCAAAAACAGGGAGTAATCTACAAGTTCATTGGGATCAAGTAGTTGAGTTTGCATTGTTCAAACAAGACATTTTGATGGAAAATGAGTTGGGATTTTCTCCCTTGTCCATCTGTGAAGCTCTCGTTTTTGGCGTTCACATACTTCTTTCCAGGAGTTTGAGCAAGTACAATACTATTTGCAGTGGTTCCGTTTTTATATTAGTTCTTGACTCTAAGTTTGGAGGTGTTGTCAAACTTGAGGGTGACCTTTCTCAACTTGAACTAAACTCTGGTAACCCGTACCAATCCATTGTAGAATGAATCAAGTGTCATGCTGAAGTAGACATTTCTCCAGTAGGCCGAGTTTGGAACAAGCTAGGAAATGAAAATTGGAGGGACTTAGGAACCTTGCAACTAATACTGGCAACTTTTTACTCCATCCAGTATAATGGACCACCAAGAAAGTCGATTGCATCACTTGCATCACAGCACAGCTTCCGTCTTCAGAAGCGTTGGATAGAATGCCGCCTCTTTAAGAATGAAAATGCGCTAGTTCCCTTCGAACTGGCTAGCCACAAAAATGGAGAAATTATTAAACTTAACCACAATGATAATCCATCTTTCAAAAATAAAGCATCACGCTTGAAGCCTAAGCAAGGGGAAATACTGCTTCTGGAAGATTAGGACCAGGGGCAGAGATGTTATCAAATATGCCAGTCTTTGGTTGGAGCGAACTGCTGTCCCACAGAGTTGTTGACTTTATATGTGGGTGCTCATCCATCTCGGCTAAAGCCATCTTTGGAGGACATGAGTCTATGGTATCTAGTACAAAGGCAAAGTAAAGTATTGAACATCTTCAAGGATTAGGGAATTTCAAACAAATATTTGCCTGAAATACTTGCAAGCGGCAGAGTTTTACATTCAGGTCCTTGTAATAAACAGGACCCAAAGGGACTCTGTGATCATCTGTGGTGTGGAAAACCAATACTCGTGACTTATCCTTTTGGAGAGTCACTTTCATCAATTGTATCTCGTGATGGCCCGTTTTCTGCTAAAGAGGCAATTCGTTGCTGCAGAGACTGCCTAACAGCTTTGAGAAGTGCAAAAATGGCCGGTGTCCAATACGAAAATATTTGTCCTGAGAACATTGTACGTGTTGTTAAAACTGAAGGAGAGAGAGACAGTTGTTTGCATGTTCCAGTCTCATGGGGGCGTGCAGTTTTGGAAGATAGAGACAACCCAGCCATAAATTTGCAGTTCTCATCAGCTCACGCGCTTCAGCACGGGAAGCTTTGTCCTTCATCTAATGCAGAGAGCCTTGTTTACCTCCTGTATTTTGTTTGTGGTGGAACAATACAGCAACAAGATTCTATTGAATCCACATTGCAGTGGAGACAAATGTGCTGGGCGAAACGCTTCATTCAGCAGCAGTTAGATGTGGTTTTAGCTCTTCTGAAGGCATTTGCTGATTATATAGACATCCTTTATGGGACTCCGTATCTAGTTGACTATGATATTTGGATAAAGAGACTGAATAGGGCTGTTGATGGCTCATCAGATAGGGGAAAAAAGATTGAAGAAGTATTGAGACCAACCAATATTGCTGAGTGTTCTGGTACCTCTAAAGGTCGAAATTTGTAGTATGGGAATAAGACTAGCCAGTTTTCCAATTACCCAAAAAAAGAAAAGAAGTTGAACTACCAATTTTCCTTCCCAACATATTTGGGACTGGAATTTGGTTCCGACTGTTGTAACATAATTTGGTTGAAGATTTGATGGTGTTTTTGTTATTGACCTCTTGGCTTCCCATTGTTTATATTTCATTTGGTTCTTTAAGCATTGTGATTTAAACACTTAAGCTTGTAATTGGAAAGAGTTGCTAATTTTTTTGATTGATGAAATGTATATTTACTTTTTTTCTTTTTCTCTTGTGCTCTTACATTTCTCAATGGCAAGCTCTCTTTATTGTCCTTTGTTAGTTCCCAGTAGGCACAATAGATCTAGAAGGGGGGGTTGGATAGATCTTTTCTAATTTCAAATACTTTTCTGGTTTATTTTGTATTGTTAATAATTTAGCATATGACAAACATAAGAAGCACATCGGAATAAGTAAAAGATCCCCTTCATTGATATATTCATAATCATACATACATTGTTCGTAGAGTTAGTTTAGTGGTAAGCAGTTAAAACATACATAGCAGTTATAGAAGTTAATGTATATAATGTAAATGACATAAAGTAAAAGACACAAGGGGTTTTAAGTGGTTCAGAGACTTAAGCTCCTAATCCACTCTTTTGCTTTCAACTAGCAGGATTTCCACTAAGGAAGGGCAGCACCCTGAATCACTAAGATTCCTTCAAGGCCAACAGCCTTGGGACTTCAGTTCACTAAGAACTCTTCAAGGCCAGCAACCTTGAAACTTCTCTAGTTCCCTAGGAACTCTTCAAGCCCAGCAAGCTTGGAAACTTCATTTAGTCCCTCCAGACAAGGACCCCTCAGACCCTAGCTTCTTGTTGTTGTAGTTGTTGATGTTGTTGGTGCTGAGCTGCTAAGATGTCTTTAAGTTCCAAATATCTTCTGTACTTAGTAGCTTGGTGTGGTCCTCTTCGTATTCTGCTTCGAGTTTGAACCACATCTTCTTTGATGCAGCTGATCTTTACTCTTTTCTGCTCATCTTCATCTGATGTCAGCTGTGCACCATCACCATCTGGATTTGCTAAGTCCCTGAGCTTTTGGTAGGCTTCGTCTGGCACTTAGCAATCCCTGAACCCTTCTTGAATGTTTTGCAGACATGGTTCTGCACTTATTCAGTTTCAGCTTTAGGTTCATGATGATTCATAGAGTGGCTTTCCTGATCTTCTTTGTGCTCTGCCACTTTTCTGAATGCTATCTCCTTGGCCTTCTCGGCTCTCACTTGGCACGCCATCTTGATGGCATTCTCATCTTTGTTGAGTGAAGCTCTAGTACATTTAAGTCCTTCTTCAAAGCTGCTTCACTTCCACCTATGTAGTCTCACTGTCACTGAGACTTGTTCTATTGATCTTTGGTGGAACTCGTAGAGTCAACACTAGCATTCAACAACTCAACGATTCTTCAACATAGCAATCCTCACCAACTCTTGATCTTTGAAGCTCTGTTGATTTATACTACTTTCTAATCTTCCTGTTGGAAGGTAGACGTTGAAAGCTATTCAAATTGTTTCACAGATCTCGAGTTATTTGGTGCAGACTGCAGATGTGACATGACATCTTTTTCTCGACTTTTACGACAACAAATGCCATTGTTTCACCTACCCCGTCAGATATGTTACTTTAATGTCTCGGGCAGGTCTACGACTTTATTTCCTTTCTGACTTCTTAATCAGAGATTGTCCTTGAATTGATGCTCTAAATAAGCTTTTGTCCAAATGCCAGCCTTTAGATTGAACCGTTGCCAATGCTTCAATCCTCAGTTGTTCGGACTTAACGATTTTGATGCACTTCCTCTTGGACCTGATCATAGTGTCTTGTTGACTGATACCATGTAGAGTCATCACTACGATCTTTAGAAGGATGTTCATTGGATCTTCAGTGTAGAACACATCTTCCTTCTTTCGTACAGTGCCTCAACACTTTTGTTTTCCTCGACTGTTCCCGGATACTGATGGCTTGACTCTTCATTTTGGTCCCTTCTAAACAACAAGACACTTCAGATTTGTGGCGTGTCCAGCTCACTTTCTCCTTGTGATCTCCCATTCACTTATCATCAATGGACTGACCCAATGCTTAATCACTTTAGTCTTGTTCTTCAGAAGCTGGCCAGTATCTCTGTGTACACTCCATAAGTTCCTTCTTTATTTGGCAAACACTACGATCCTGATTACTTCCAAGATTGTTGTCATCTTATCACTTTGACAGCTACTGCACATACTAACTTTCCTTAGTCAGCTACTGAAGTCTTCTTATGATCATCTTGGTGGAAGACTTCATCTCGAATGGCTTCACAATTCAATCTGGATGCTGATTGAGTTGATGCTTAGATCTTTTGTTAGCTTGCATGCCATTCGTTGAGTGCTCTAGTTTCCTTCAGGTGGGATGTATCTTTGTAGTACCAACAAGAGGCTTCATCCCTTTGGATATTCTGGGAGTGCTCATTTGTTGAGAATCGTATTAGCTCTATGATTCTGCCTTGGCATTGTGAGCACAGCTGTTGAAGTCTCAGTTCTACACTCTACGATTGACTTTCTACATGCGCAGACACTCTGACTCAAGATCGAGATCTTGACACTCTCGATTTCATCATTGTGCTTGTTGTCTTCATCTGATCTTGCTCGACTACGATCTCTGCCTTTGATATGATCAGTAGACTCTATGACTTTGAGTGTAGTCTACGATTCTTGACTTGGCTTTGGCAGATGCTCGGTCGGCTCATAGGCAGGCTGTCTCTATGATTCTAAACATGACTTCCTCAGTAGACTATGGCTCCGAGGAAGTGCTACTTGACACACTACGATCCTTCCTCGTCTCTCCTGGTAGTCTACGAACTCCGAGATCTACTATCTTGCAGACTACGATTCTGCCTTGATAGCTCTCAAGTTTTCCTTGACTCTCCTGGCAGACTACGATTTCTGGTGCAGTGCTCGACGATCAAACAAGCCTATCTATTACATCATAAGATCAACCTATCATGCTTGATCTTTCTATATTTATAGTCCTTGTACATCATTTCTTTTTAAGGACTTTACAAAGCTGTTTTGCTTATGTAGGATCATCCTAACATATTTGATCAATTCATTCTAAGTCCTTGTACATATGTTTGTATAATCTATCAAAGGACTTTACATCTTTTCTTAATACAAGCATACTTGCATATTTATTCATATATATATCATAATCAAATCATATAAGGAATAGTAATATCATTCACATGTTTATTCCTGACATCTTTGTTACATTTCTCAAGGAAGCATTGCAAGTAGTTAGAGTGACTTTTAATCACAAGCTCCTCCTCTCAAATTAGATGTAAAGGGTGTCCAGGCGTAAATTTATGAGTACTGAAATAACTTTTAATAACTTTTTGAGTAATGATATGGATAAAAATTATACATAAAAAATTGTACTATAAAGGTAGATTGCAAGAATCAAGGCAAGACTGAACATAGCATATCTATCCTACAATCAAGCAAGATCATTTAAAGTCACTTTTGTATATTTTTGTAACTGTTGCAAATCTGTAACTGCCGCATAGTTTTAGCTAAATTGATTTACATTGTCATAAATAGTTTTTCCTAGTTGTGTATATAAATAAGCTCCTATTACATCAATAAAGTGTGGAAAATTGTTCATTGAACTACAACAATCTTTATTCTTTAACATGCTATTAGAGTTGCCAATCTCTAACGAGCTAATGATCCAAGTATTCAACATGTCCTCCTCCTCTGATCAAAATCCAACCTTTATTCTCAACACCCAACCTTCTTTCACAACAGATAAACAACTCATTACTCTCAATATCACTGCCCAAATCAATGAAAAATTTACTCCCTCCACCCTTACTTAATGGCGTGCTCAATTCGAAGCACTCCTCATTGGTTACGATTTACTCGACTATGTCGAAGGCTCATTTATGTGCCCATCTTCCACGGGTACCGCCGCTGATGAGCTGCGAAAGACCCACTGGATCCGACATGATAAACTTATCCTGAGTGCCCTTCTAGCCTCCACCTCTCCGTCAAGCACGCCACTCATTGCTACGGAAAAGACTTCTCATGAAGCTTGGAAAAAGCTATAAACCTTATATGTTAGCCGATCACGCACTCGTGCTATGCAGTTAAAGGAGGATCTCATCTTAATCCAACGCGACAATCGGTTAATCACAAACTATCTCCATGTTGTGATTGCAAGACTGATGAAATCAAAATTATTGATCATCCCATTTTCGATGACGATTTAACCCTCTATGTATTCAATGGGTTAGGATCTGATTTTCAGGAGATAGCTGCGCCGATCCGAGCATGGGAGAAGTCATTGGGGTTTGAAGAGCTACACGACCTCTTGGTCAGTCACGAATCTTATCTTCGGCATTTGGAGATTGCTACTCAGCAGATGGTGACTTCTCAAAGAAGTCTTATAAACTGAATGGATATTAACGTAACCAAGGCCAAAGCCCAAATTTCGGTCCATCAAATGGTCACCACCGTGATGGACGACGTACAATAATGGGTCTAGAAAGCTCAACAACAATCACAAACGTTACAGTGACTCATTAACTTTTGTGGAGAAAATGGGCCATCTTGCAAAGTATTATCCCAAATTACAATCAAATGAATTCTGACCAATCTGCGTGACCTCTTCTAATGAAAAACACAAAACATGGCTCACGGACTTCTACCGCCTCTCACAATATAACGGGTGATCTTGCAAATTTGTTAATTCATTCTGAATATGATGGTACTGATGAAGTAATTCTTGGTGATGGTTCAGGTTTGACTATCTCACACATTGGTTCTTTGGAATTACACTCACCCAAACGCACATTTACCTTAAATGATACTCTTTGTGTTCCAAATCTTTCCAAAAATTTAATTTCCATTCATCATTTCACCAAACAAAATAATGTTGTTGTTGAATTTCATCCGTTTCATTTCTTTGTGAAGGACAAGATCACAGAGGCGACTCTACTTCGAGGAGCATGTGAAAACGGTGTCTACACTTTTTCGGAATCAATGATGCCCTCCTCCAAAATAGTTGCTAATGTGCATGAACGAACCTCAATTGATGGGTGGCACAAGCGTCTTGGGCATCCATCTCTTCGTATAGTCCAACATCTTGTTAAGAATTTTTCTCTTCCTGTTGCTACAATAAAAAAAATTCTCAATTGTGTATTCATGTTCCATCAATAAAGCACATCAACAAACTTTTCATTCCAATAGTCTTCAAAGTCATGCACCGCTTGAACTTATTTACACTGATGTTTGGGGACCCACACATTATACTGGAATCGACGGATCTCGTTATTTTCTTATTTTGGTTAACTATTTCACAAAATACATGTGGTTCTATCCAATGGCTACCCAATTTGGGGTATCTACAATTTTTCCACAATTTAAAAAATTTGTTGAAACACATTTTCAAACCAAAATAAAAAAAAATTATACTCTGATAATGGTCTTGAATTCATTCCTTTAAAATCTCTTTTATTGATTAATGGTATTGGTCATTATAACATCGCCCCACACACCCCACAACAAAATGGTGTTTCCGAGCGTCGCCACCGTCATTTAGTTGAAATGGGTCTCACTCTCCTCCATGATGCATCGTTACCTCTTTTTTATTGGCCTCATGATTTCCAAACAACATCCTATCAAATCAATAGGTAACCCACTCCTCTTTTTCAAAACATTTCCCTTTTGAAGCTCTTTTTGGTCAAAAACCAAATTATTTTAAATTGAGAAAATTTGGGTGTCTTTGTTACCCACTTACCCAGCCCTATAATACTCATACAATGCAACCCAAATCCTCACCTTGTCTGTTTCTCAGGTACTCTCAAACCCAAAGTGCCTACAAATGTCTTGATCTCAACACTCACAAGATTTACATTTCTAGGCATGTATTGTTTGACGAAACAAATACCCCCATTGTGTCTTTTACAAACCCGAAAACCCACACACCAAAATCCTCAAATGTTCCTCTGTTCTTTGATGCCCAAGTCACGCCCATACCCTCGTTGATGTTGTCTGCCCCGTTGCCATCATCCACGACTTCAGAAGGTGTAGCAGCCATCGACGCAGCTTCCTCAGGTAATCCCCTCAACTCTTCTTCTTCTTTTCTTCCGATTTCATCTGAAACTCTAGGTCATAATTCCTTGAACTTAAATTCAATAACTCCCAGTTCTAGTCCAAACCCTTCTGTGAATGATTCAAACTCACTGGTTCCTCTCCTCTCATATGTTTCCCAACCACTAGGACAAGACGACAATTCTCTTTACTCGACTACTCAAAACCCATCTCCACCACCAGTTCAAAGACTTCACCAAATGACCACTCGATTTATGAACCAAATCTTTAAACCCAAACAACTCAAATTCTATGTCTAAACATCCACTCCCTGAGTCCATCGAACCAACTTGTGTGAGTCAGGCCTTGTCTCAACCACACTGGCGTGATTCTATGTCAAATGAGCTTACGGCTCTCATGAAACATGACACTTGGGATTTAGTGCCACCCCCTCTAAACTGTAACCAAGTAGGCTGCAAATGGGTGTCTCGGGTGAAGAGGAAATTTAATGGGTCAGTGGATCGATTCAAAGCCCGTTTAGTTGCAAAGGGTTATAATCAACGTCCCGAGCTTGACTACAAAGAGACCTTCAGTCCAGTAGTTAAACCAGCTACAATTAGAACAGTTTTACCTATTGTTGTTATGAATAGTTGGGAGTTAAGGCAAATGGATGTTAATAATGACTTTTTATATGGTGCATTGTCTGAGACTGTCTATATGATGTAACCCCCAGGGTTCAAAGATCCATCTAAACCTAGTCATGTTTGCAGGCTCCAAAAAGAAATATATGGGCTCAAATAAGCCCCTCGGGCTTGGTACACTACACTGAAAAATGTACTGCTTGAGCTTGGGTTTGAAAATTCCAGAGCTGATTCATCCTTATTTATTTATAGAAAGAACTCTATAATCTTTTATTTCTTGGTATATGTCGATGATCTTGTGATTACAGGAAATAATAGAAATTTTGTAGCTTCAATTATCAAGCAACTGGGAGATTGTTTCTCTCTCAAGGATATGAGTCTACTTCATTACTTCTTAGGTGTGGAAGTTGTACCTACTCAAGCAGGACTTTTTCTCTCACAACACAAGTATATTCATGAAGCTATTGTCCAAGACCAACATGAGTGGCGCCAAAGATGTCTCCACTCCTCTTTCAACAACGTAGTCTCTGAAGTTAATTGATGGCACGACAAATGTGGACAGCATAGAATTTTGAAGAATTAATTGGCAGCTTGCAATATCTTTCTTTGACACGTCCTGATATCTTATTTGCAGTCAACAAGTTATCTCAATTCATGCACAAGCCTACCATCACTCACTTCACAGCAACAAAAAGGCTCCTTCGGCACTTAAAGCAAACCATTTTCTATGGTATACAACTCACAAAATCTGGACCTCCAGCTTTAGTTACCTATTCAGATGCAGATTGGGCTGGAAATGTTGATGATCGTACCTCCACATCTGCCTATATCAGCTTCTTAGGCCCAAATTCCATTTCATGGAGCTCAAAAAAACAACGACCAGTTGCAAGATCTACCACCGAAGCTAAATATCGAGCTCTTGCAAATGCGACATCCGAAATAATGTGGCTTCTGGCCCTCCTTCATGAGCTGGGTTTTCCACTCAAAGGAGTCCCCTTACTACTGTGCGATAACCTTGGTGCTACGCACCTAAGTTTCAATCCTATCCAACATTCATGCATGAAACATATACAAATCGATCTTCATTTTTGTGCGTGATCTTGTTCAACGTGGCACTCTCCAAGTTTGACATGTTCATACACAAGATCAATTGGCTAACCTGTTGGCAAAATCATTGTCCAGACAAAGAACAGAAATCTTGAGAAACAAGATTGAGCTTGCTGATGGAAGCTCAATCTTGCGGGGGCGTATAAAGACAGATTGCAAGAATCAAGGCCAAGATTGAACAGAGCATATCTATCCTAGAATCAAGCAAGATCATTTAAAATCACTTTGTGTATTTTTGTAATTGCTGCAAATCTGTAACCACTGCATAGTTTTAGCTAAATTGATTTACATTGTCATAAATAGTTTTTCCTACCTGTGAATATAAATCAGCTCCTATTACATCAATAAAGTGTGGGAAATTATTCATTGAACTACAACAATCTTTATTCTTTAACATGTACATTAAATATAGGATTCATGTATTTCATACTAATAAAAATGTGTAAAAAAATTAAATAGTTGGTCTGGTTTCCTATTTTAACTATTTGTTAGTGTTTGTGCATAATTTATGTCCATATTATTGTTCTAACTCTTTATATCATTATTTCACTATGCAATATTGTTTGTGCACATAGAACTTATTTGAGAAGCCAACTTGCAAACTACATTTTACTTGTCAAAATAACAATTTTCTAATAACATCAAATTCATTTACCTCCATAATAGTATGTGTCACAAGAAGAGTCTCCTTTATTAATTTTTAAAAATTTTAAATTGATTTTAGTTTATTTAATTTTAATTAATGTAATAGTTAATATTGTAAACTACTTAAAAAATAATAGTACATACTAACATGTTATTTTGAGAATAAATTCTAATCATAATTTTAATTTTAAGATTTAACAAAATAGTCTAGTGGTAAAGGTCTATCTTTTTATTGTGAAAGGTCACATGTTTGAATCTACTCCTTAGCAGAAGTTAGAATTAATCAAATGGTTATATGAAAATTGTAAGTTTCTTCTAAGTTCCCATCCTGACCCATTTTCCAGGTTCTCCCTAAGCCCCTACGATGAAATGTTTTCAATTGAAGTATAATAATAAGTTCTGAAAAACAATATAGAAATTAAATAAGACTCTTTTTATGAAATAGATACTGTAAGACCTCGACTTTTATGAAATAAAAGTCTAATTTAATTTATAATTATTATTCTAAAAACTGTAATGTTAAATTGATAAATGATCAAACAGACAATTAAACTAATAAGTTAGTAAATAAAAGAAAAGGAATTAGATTTAGGGAATGGTGAGCCATGAGAATGGTAACTATAGCTGAATTATGTGGATAGAAATGCTAAAATTATTTCCCAACTGTTTCCACAAATTTTCCAAATCTCTCACCAACTCCTTCTTTGATTGGTTGGTTGGTAATTGTTAGGTAGGAGGGGAGGGGAGGGGGGGGGGAGGGGGGCTTGATGTTTGTTATGTAATTGAGACTAATAAGCATTTGCAGCACTCCTCTCAGTACACTCCCTCTCGTACCAAAATGTTCAGAGAAAGAAAAGACAGAAAAGAGAGAAGAGAAAAATGAAAGAGAAAGAACAAAATAAGAAGGAAAGAAAAGAAGAAGAAAAGAAGAAAATACATGAAGGTAATATAGTTAAACCTCGATTAATCCTTTGATTTTTATGATGGAAGTTACATTTTATGAAGTTTATGTGTAGATGATATATTTATGTTTGTATGTATGTGATAGATTAAACTTGTATAAATAAGAATCAAACAAGAGAAATTAAGAAATCAAATGAAGAGTAAAATCTGAAAATTTTAGAAAAGTTAGTTTGCTACTGTGTTTTTGTAAAATCTATAACTCTTTGTGTATAATGAGTTAGGAGATGAGCCTAATATCAAAAGAAAGCCTTAGAAGTAATCTACACAGAAATTAGAATCACTTAAAAATTTCTTGTTGTTTGTTCATGGTGACTGTTTGAATGAGACGGGTTCGAAGGACTTATAGTCTACCAGAATATGGAAAATCAACTTTTTAAAGCTTTATTGCCTGGGTTATATATCTTAATCCGACCGTTGGATCGTAACAATTTTTGGATATGTTAGATATACATAAGTTGAGAATATGTTCACAAATTTTGAACTGTTAAAGATTAAAATATGATTTGTTATGAATTTCAAGAGGTGACTAATTTAGAATTTTTGTAGCAGAATTTTCGGCAACGTGCTTCAATGTTTAAAAATGTATAACTTAATGATTTTAAATCGAATTAGGTGATTCTTGAGGCTACATTGGAGTATTTGAAGTCTAGTTTTTGTTAAAATTAATTAATTTGTCAAATAAGTTTTAGTTAATGGTGATAATACCATAATGATGGACTGACATTTTAAAAATAAATTGTTATATATGGGTTTCTTAAGTTTTGTTATTCGCTTATAAGTTTTAGAATATGAATAATAATTTAATGCGATAAATAAAGGTATCTTGAATGAATTATGAATTATTAGTTGGTTTATATTTTATTCGAGGTGAATATGTTTTGGTGACCCCGACTTTTAATAGAATTTAAATTGCTTATAGTAAGATGTTGATTTAATAAATGTTATAGTTATGAGTGTTATGCGCAAATTATATGAAGTGAACAATCTGTCAGGAAATATTCATTTTTTCGGGAAATATTCATTTTTTCGGGGAATATTTCTTTTGTTGGGGAATATTTGTACGACGGAGCCGAGATAACAAATAATTGGTGGGCCTTATAACAGAATAACTGTTGGATAGGAAAACGATAGAAATAATTTTTTTAAAAATGGATGGCAAAATTTTTACCGTTAACTATTAAAATACCTAGTGATAAAAGTACAGTAACACGCGTTATTCAATAATAGTATGCAGTATTGCAAAGTAACACACAATATTAAACAGTATCTCCGATTATTGATTCTTATATAAGAAGCCACTCAATATTTCGTTCAATAATTGCCACAGTAGTTGCTGCATATTATCTCATATTATTGATTCAATAATTGTTACAGTAACATTTGCATAATATTTTATATTATTAAATCAATAATTATCATGTCACAGTAACTTATATTATTTGATATGATATATTTAGACCAGTTGACAGTATTATGAGTTTATAATAATAATTGTGGATAATTGTTGAAATATTAAAAATGTGTAAATAATTGATGAATAAAAGGTGTTGATAAAAGATAAGTATGATATGCAGATATTTGTTCAATTATTTTCTTTTTACAAAAGTAAATTTAGCAGGACTTGCCGATACTCTACTTTTCCTAAAGTAATATGAACCACAACTCTATTATTAAACAAATTTTGTTAAAACATGTACAAGTTGATTTAATTTTCACTATGGGACCACAAATTCCACTACCATTATTTTATATAGTTCATTTGGTTATTTTGTCAAAGTGTGTGTACTAGTTGTTTCCTCAATTTTTAGTATAAATAGGTTGCTCAGTTGAGCCACTAAACACACACCATGACTACACCAAAAATATAAAATTCTTCTTCTACAATATTGTGAGAATAATATTATGAGTATTTCTTTTGAGTGTAAGGTTACTCCAAGTGTTGATAAGGAGTGAAAGCATTTTCCAAGTTGATCAATTTCATAGAAAGGAGAATCTAGTCACGTGCTAAGGTAAGGAGTATCATTTTTTTATGGTAAAGGGATATCATTTCCTTTCATACTCCATATTATGGTAAGATATTATTATTCGTTTCTTCAACTTATCATTAAATGGTGAAAAGTTCTGAAATGATTAAAATATCCTTAATAATCTTTCTATTCAGTTTTAAGTTATTATATTTGAGTCAGGAACTTTACATTTACTAAAACTTTATATTCTATCAAGAATTTTAATCAATTTTTTAGATATCGGGTTGGCAATTTGGACTCTGGATAATTAAGTTGAAAATCACTAAGATCTATTTTATCTTATTATTCTGATTATTTCTGTTCATTCATTGTTATAATCATTGTGGTGAAATTTCTATTTGGTTTGAGTGCAAAGATGGATTGTTGTTTTGCATGATTATGACCATCGATTCTTTGTGGCCAGGGATGCAAAGATGAAATATTGGTTAGTATGGTCACGACCATTGGTGTTACAGTTGAATATCTTTGGTCCGGAGTGCAAATATGAATTTAATGGCATGATTATAAACATGAACTGTGAATTAGTATAACCATGATCTTTGGTGTTTCATGTAAAGACAAGTGGTGAAAGTTCTTTTTGTCTTGGGTACAACGAAGAACTGTTGATTGGTGTTACATGAATAAAATATTGATGATGGATTTTTAATTTGGAGAAAATAGAAGACATTAGGTTTTACTTGACTTTTCTAATGGATTGTTGATTCCGCTGCAATTATGGTTGTAAACTTTTATCATCTACCATATATTTTAAATGTCTTATTTATTAATGATAAAGGCTATTGATAATTTAGTTATCTTAGTCATGATATTCTTTACTGGGCTATTTGTGCTCACCCTTTTGCTTCACAATTCCTTTCAGGTAATAAGAGTGTAGCTGAGTTTAGCGGGGATAATAGGGGAATGGAGTGATGGTCTGAGATTGTTGAAGTTTCTTAATACATTATAAAACAGTGTGGCAAACTATACTGAGGTTTTAAAATATAAGTGTCATATTTTATACGTCATTTAATAATTGATTTTGGTACACCAAATAAGGTGATGTGAACCCGAATTTAGAAGCATAAAAAATGCACCCCATTAGAATGAGGAGGACATAAATCTTCTCGTGTTCCCTTGAGGACTTGAAATATTTGTTGCTATATTAATATGGCATTGTAATAATTTGGGTGAGAATATTATCGTACTATATGTATTTGTATTGAACACTCACAGTATGTGTGTTGTCGTATTTTGCACGACAGTACAATGATTGTAAATAGGAAAAATTGTGTCTATAATGTTGTTCTTGGTGACTTAAAATTAGTTGTGTGGACCTATTTTGGGGGTGTCACAGATACTAGATAAAGTAAGAACTCTTTTAATTATACATTGATGGTATAAAGTTGAACTAGAGAGAAAATCAAACTGAAGCTAAGTGCTTGTGAAATATATCCCTATAATTGATTTATAATAAAATAAGTTCTCATAAAAAATAATAAAACTACAAATTAAATGAGACTATTTTTGTGAAATAAAGGAAGTAAAAAATCTATTAATAATAGATTAAATGTATAAAGTTTAGTGAATTCATAAATACTCGATCAATATCACCAATAACTAGTGGTGTTCGAGTAAATCGTTATATTTAGTTTTTATGGAAATCGAACCGGTCAGTTTGGGACAAAGAGTAACCAGTTTGGTACCGATACACGAAACTAGTACATACCAAATTTTTGGGATCGGGTTCGAGTGAGGTTTGGCTTTATTTCTAGGTTTGTAATATTCATGAACGCAATCAAATTGCAAAAAAAGCAAAAAAAACGTAAAAAAAATCGTAGTTTTAAAATTTTACAAACCATATACCCGGATCACCCTTTATGCACAATTATTAATTAAACGTAAAAAGATAAAGAACAAGAATCATACCCTTGAAGATTCGAAGCTTCTCGTGTACAAGTTCACCTCCAATCTTTTTTTCGCTCAACTTGAATCCACCCCAAGTTTGGTTCCTTCCTTCGATCAACGTTAGCCACCCAAGTGTTTGGCCTCAGAGGTGATCCACCAAGAAAGAATAAAGATTCAAGAAGATGGGTATTTGGCTCAAAACCCTAGTTTTCTATCTCTATAGAAAAAGAACGCATTTCCAACAATTGAAAATGTATATTTTGATATCCGATATAAGACTCCTCTTATAAAGATATCAAGTAACCCTATTTAATTAATAAGGTATTATTTATTTAATTAAACTCTTTAATTAAATGGGCTCCCTAATCTTATTAGGGATAATTAATTAAACTCCTTTAACTAATTTTTCCTCCTAATCCTATTAGAATAAATGAGAGTATTTATATTAAATTAATTCCTAAACTCTTTTAGAAATTAAAATAATAATAATTGTAATAATATTAATAAGACTCCTCTTATTAATTTATATTTAATATTTCTAAAATATTAAATAATAATATTAAGCTATTTAATTTATTCTATCACCATAGATTAAATTAAATATACTTAACATATTATTACGATTATGCCATTAACTTCTTAAATAATTATTCTTCCTTTTTGGTGTGTGACCCTTTAGGTTCTCCATATTAAACCTAACAGAATAAATCAATTAGAATAATTCTAATCTTATTTAAATAAATAAATTAAAATATTAATTTATTTAAATAAATAATATTTATTCTACAATAGGATAAGCCTCCCTAATGATCAACGCACTTTCCGTATAATATAGATTTCAACATTAATCATAAAAGAACCTTTGAGTAAATAGTTACCAGATAATTCAATCCTTCCACCATACAATGTCCCAATTAAATATAAGACATGGAATTATCACAAGTCTTATTTTATTTAATTATATGTATTTCGACTCTTAAATGCACAACTCCAAATAATGCAAATTAGAAACTCCTTTCTAATTTCATTTCTTTTCGCCAAGGACTACCGGTTGTCATTTATCGAATCACATAGACATTTCTTCTTTACTAGAAGTGGTAGATTCTTTATCGATCATACATTATCTCCATGTACAACTTATTATACCCAAGCATACCCTTTGATATACCCTAAGGGTCTTAAGGAATAAGTCAAAGTATAACTCATCATACACAAGATACTATGATGATCTCAAGTCCAAGGATCACTCAGTACTACTATCACTACAGAATTCCTATCGACAGCAAGTAAAACTCCATTAGGTATTCCTTAGCGAGCCAATGCTCAAATGAACTTATTCTCTAATAAGCACCTACATACTTGCTTTTAGTGTTCCACACAAATGATCATGAGATCAATCATCCTCATCCAATGAGCAAAGCAACGATGTACCAATCTATCCGGATTCACTAATCCCCAATTTAGTAATCCAACGATTGGGAACTATTTTAGTCTTAAGCTTTCTAAGAATTTTGATCTCATTAGAATGATCATCATCATTATTCTAAAAGCATTGCTTAAAACTATGGGTTTATCACATATTATAAAACAGCATCATGTAGATAATTAAAAGCCTTTAATAAATTAATACTTTTATTAATAAATGAATAAGATTGTTACAAAGTATATGCTTTATCATCAAACATGATTGGCTTGTGTGCATACTACTTTCAATCTCCCACTTGCACTAAAGCCAATCGCCATGGTATCTCATACCCTTCTTCTCTAAGTGACGATTATCCCGTCGTTGGATAAGCTTTAGTTAATGGATATGTAATGTTGTTCTTGAGAGTCCACTATCTCTATAGTGATTTCCCATCTTTCAATGATTCTTATAATCAAATGAAAGTGCCACAACACATGTTTAGATCCAAGATGAGACTTAGAACTATTCCTAGTTCTCAGAATGAACTTTTCATCCAAACAATCAACTTCAGTAGCTTCATTTATAGCTATATACTTTGTCTTTATCACTAAACCAAAGAACTTTTGTCGCTTTTGGAACCTTTCCAATTCATCGCACCACCGCTCAAGGTAACGCTTTACCTTAAAGTGGATTTTTCGTCGCCTTGGTCCGTCTCGAAAAACTTGAGTCCGTTAAGCCCTCTAGTTTTAATTCGCACTCCACCATGAATATGATCACATCCTTAGTGCCTGTTAAGTACTTTAAGATGTTTTTCACCCTCTCAAGTGAACTTCTCCGTATTATGACCGATCAACATCGTGTCTCAGATATTTCATTGCATACATGATAGTTACTCATGCGATGATCTCTCTTTAGGAGTCTATGGGGACTATTAAGAGAGATACACCCATGGCTCATCAACATGAGACATCTCTTGAGTTTGCCATGCTAAACGACTTTTTAGCATCAAATGAATATACGCTCCTCGGGTTAAGTCGAGCATCCTTTTAAATCTATCTATATAGATTTGTATCCCCAATTAAGATACTCTTCCCAAATCATTCATGGAGGAATGTTTAGACAACTTTATCTTTATCGATCAGTAGCATTGGTATGTCATTCCTTATCCGTAGTATATCAACATATAATACTAGGAATGTCACGACGCTCCCTAATCGAACCCTTTTGTACACACTAGGTTCATTCTTATTTTTGATAAAATCAAACTCTTTTGATTGTCTCATCAAAATGAATGTTCCATTTTGAGAAGCTTGCTTCAATCCATTTCTCCGAAAGTGTCTACAACTCTTACCTCATCGTATGTAATCGGATCATCATCTTCTATGATGTGTACCTCATCATCATCATCCATGATGAATCCATACCTCCTGTGTATCTTCGGTACTATTCCGCATTTATTATTCTATTGCCAGGGTACAATAGGTCTATCTGTGTGTTCCTCTTATTCGACTTATAGTGTTTTGTGGTTCTTGAACTCTTCAAGATCTATTATCCTCCCACTAGCCCCTTCAATGATAAACACCTTTATCTTAGAAGGAAAGTGTGTTTCGCAACAAACACCTTTTGCTAAGTAGGATTATAGAACATATACCCTAAACTTACTTTTTAGATGTCCCACAAATCAGACATTTGTCAAATCTTGTCCCAAGCTTATCCTTTGAAACCTTTTCACATAAGTCGACAACCCCTTATCTTAACATACTTAAGATTAGGAATCCTCCCCATGTCCATAACTTTTATGGAGTCTTAAATGGATTTTGAGGTTACCTTTTTCGTAGATATGCAAACCATTTCTAGGACATTACCCCGTAGGATACCGGAATGTCAGAAAATCATTATGGACCGCATCTATGTCCAACAAGGTACGATTTTTCCTTTCAGATACATCAATCAATTATTATGTATCGAGAGGCGCCCATTATGAGAAAACCATTTGAGATGATCTAGAAACTTATTGCACAAGTATTTATTCCTCGATCTAATCAAAGAATCTTAATACTTTGCCAATTTGTTTCACTTCAAATCTTTTGAACCTTTCAAATAATTCACACTTGTATTTCAACAAATACACACATTCAACTCTTTGAATGATCATCTCCTTTTCTTATACTAGTTTGTTCAATTTGCAAAATATATTTTCACGTAAGTCAAGTATACAAAATCCATTAGTAATAATATTCCAATTCTATACAAAACATTATTATTATAAATAGAACAACAATTGTTCTTAAATATAATACCAAAGATTTTATTGTCCAACAATAAAATGGAAATAATGTTTCTAACAAGAATCGGAATACAATAACAACTTATCGACTTAATAGATTTGCTTCAGTAGCATTGCTAAACTATAAGTTTCTATGGCTAATGCAAGCAACCTTTGCTTCATTTCCCACACATAGGATTACTTATATTTGTTTAGTTTTCTACTTCGCTTGGTCCCTTCATAAATCTATATTTATGATAACCAAAGTTCAGATCCAATACCCAAGTAGAACCTCGACTTAAAGAAAAATTTATTTTAAATCATGAACAAATTTGTATTTGTAAATCAAACTTCACTAAGCTTCTTTCGTTAGCCTCTCGCAAGATGCTTCTCGCAGCTTTTTTCCAAAGGTCCAAAGCTTATTGCAAAGGGAAGCAAACTCCTTTGCTATCCAGACGCTTTTGTTCTTATTATCCTTTGTTTTTGCCTTTCTATTTACCTTCTTGAATCGTTCTTCTTTCGTAAGATCCTTTGGCCCCTACCAAGAAGACATGGTCTTTTTGGTTGGAAAGTGACTCTCAACATTTTTCAACATGTTAAGCAAATCAATGAGGTCGATATCTAGCTTGTTCATATGAAAAATTCACAACAATTGTGAAAGGAGTCCCGGAGTGAGTGCAAGATCAAATCTTGGCTCAACTCTCCATCCATGACAAAAACCGTTGTCCTAATTGATCAATCAAATTGATTATGTTAAGGACTTTTATCCGCATCTATAGTGTCATTGGTCATTCTAGATCTAAGAGCTCCTTAGATATCTCGATATCTATTACCCTATTTTCCTCACCATCAACTACTTGATGTGCGTGAAATATAGTAGAGCATCCATAGTTTCATGTCGACGTCAAGCTCGTTACTCATGGATGCGAAAGCATGATGCATCGAGCCAATCGTGCATCATCTTGCCACTTTCTAAAAGTAGCAATCTCTTCCTCAGAGGCATTGTCTCGCAACCATTGCGCAGAGGATAAGCGATTAATGACATAAGATAGCTTTTTCAACCATGAGAACTATTCTCAAATTCCTTAACCAATCCATTTAATTCTATGGTCCCATTAATTTAGCATCTAATATGCTACGCAAATGATAGTAATTTAGACATTGTAAAATTTCTATAAATGAATTTGTAATTAACAACATTTTAGCATACATTCTTTTTTATTAATTACCAAAATAAATTAGGTCTTGTTTTAAATTGGTATCTCCCACTATTTTCTTCAAACTATATTACCTCAATATATATAGTTCGGCAAAATCTAATTAAAGATTTGCTAGTGAGAATAAGGATCCCATTTCAAATGTATATAGCCTTGTGGTGACACAACAAACTATATATAAATAAATAAAGGTAGACAACTCTTGTCAATTACATCAACTATGCAAACTCCAGTATTTTGCCTCTTAGATTATTTTGATCAGTGTGGTGGCACATCCAATCAAAATTATCCAAGTTAAGTCCAACCTAGCACTCCATATATTCAAAAAAGAAAATATATATCCTTGTGGTGACACAACAAAACAATATTGTTCAATTTTCTTTATAAGCATCAAATGTGATAAATTAACATCTTAAATACTTAATACTTGCCTTTTGTGGTGACACAACAAACTCATATTAAATATTTAATACTCTATTAATTTTATCATGCTAGAAGGCTTAACGCTCGATATTCCAAATATCTTTGAACGCTTAGGACTTAATATAAAAATTTGAGGGGTTTGTTATTAATTAATTTGTCTCATCTTGTTTTAGCATGCATGCACACATATATATATATAAAATATATATATATAATAATTAATATGCATAAGCATGTTTGCATATATATATATATATATATATATATATATATAAGCATGCACATATAGAATACTATATTCTACCCGGATTGATTATGGATTATTTTATTCTAGTTGGTTCACTAGAGCCACCAAGTGAACCAAAAGGTCAAACCCTAGGGGTGCAAGAATTAATATTTAAATATAACTATTACATTTAAACCCTGCTCCATTACAAACGGGTCTTCAAGCGCCCTTGTTCCTTGATCTCCAATTCTTCAAAATTAATTCTAACTATTCCTATTACAAAACTATTTAAAATAAATAGAAACCTTGATCAGCAAATCAAGGGAAGTACATATAGAGGAGATAGAATTTACATTAAGAAAAAATTAGAGAAGACGAGGTACGCAGTAATTCCCATTTAATAAAAAACCCATACATTCATGCATCCAACTAAAATAAAATCCAATCACATTGGTCAATAGTCCATAATCAATCCCATTTATTATCATACACATCACCATATGCATCAATAAATAACATTCATCTCATAAATAATAAATAATAAACATTATAATATATATATTGATATCATTTAATGGGCAAATTTAGTTAGTATAAAATCTAATTTTGAATCAAAATAAACTCCTTTATTTTAATCCAAATTTAAATCAAAATAAACTATTTTATTTTAATTTATCCAATTTTGAATAAAATAAACTATTTTATTTTAATCAAAATCTTTAATCAAAATAAACTCCTTTATTTTAATTAATTATGGAATCCAATTCCAAGTAAAAAAAAAAACTCCTTTATTAAAAGAAAACACGGATTTTTTTCCTATTCACAAATAAACTCCTTTATTTTGAATAATATGAAATCTTATTTCATATCTAAATAAACTCCTTTATTTAAGGAAAATAGGATTTCTTTTTCTATTCACAAATAAACTCTTTTATTTTGAATAATAATATGAAATCTTATTTCATATCTAAATAAACTCTTTATTTAAGAAAAAATGGAATCCAATTTCAACTCAATTAATTAGTTATCATGGAATCCAATTCCAACTCTAATTAGTTATCATGAAATCCAATTTTAACTCTAATTAGTTAATAAAAATTTAATTTTAAAATTAAAATAAACTTTTTATTTTAAATTAAAATAAATTTTTATTTTAATTATAAAATTATTATATATATATATATATATATATATATATATATATATATATATATATATATATATATATATATATATATATATATATATATATATATATATATATATATAAATTATAATCATATAATATATATATAATTATCATATGTAATATATGAAATCATATAAGTCAATATATATATATATATAAATATATATATAATATATATATATATATATATATATATATAAATATATATATATATTATATATTAAATATATATATATATAGTGAATAAATGATTCAAAATTAAATATGAATCAAAAAAAAATTAATAACGTAAAAAAATTATAAAAAATTTCATTTAAAAAATTTTTTTTTTTTTTTTTAAATTTTTTTATACAACAAAATTATGCCCAATTAAATTGTTCTAAACACATATCAATATACATATCAAATTAAAATAATTAATAATTTGCATAAAAGGTTTGGCTCGATACCATCGTTAGGTTTGTAATATTCATGAACGCAATCAAATTGCACAAATAAGTTTAAAAACGGAAAAATCGTAGTTTTAAAATTTTACAAACCATATACCCGGATCACCCTTTATGCACAATTATTAATTAAACGAAAAGATAAAGAAGAACAAGAATCATACCTTGAAGATCCGAGCTTCCTCGTGTACAAGTTCACCTCCAATCTTTTTTCGCTCAACTTGAATCCACCGGTTTGGTTCTTCCTTCGATCAACGTTAGCCACCCAAGTGTTTGGGCTCTCAGAGGTGATCCACCAAGAAAGAAGAAAGATTCAAGAAGATGGGTATTTGGCAAAACCCTAGTTTTCTATCTCTATAAAAAAGAGCGATTTCCAACTTCCAACAATTGAATATATGATATATTTTGATATCCCATATAAGACTCCTCTTATAAAGATATCAAGTAAACCTCTATTTATTAAAAATAAGGTATTATTATTTAATTAAAAACTCTTTTAATTAAATGGGCTCCCTAATCTTATTATTAGGATAATTAATTAAACTCCTTTAACTAATTTTTCCTCCTAATCCTATTAGAATAAATGAGAGTACTTATATTAAATTAATTCCTAAACTCTTTTAGAAATAAAAAATAATAATAATTGTAATAATATTAATAAGACTCTCTTATTAATTTATATTTAATATTTCTAAAATATTAAATAATAATATTAAGCTATTTAATTTATTCTATCACCATAGATTAAATTAAATATACTTAATATATTATTACGATTATGCCATTAACTTCTTAAATAATTATTCTTCCTTTTATGGTGTGACCCTTTAGGTTCTCCATATTAAACCTAACAGAATAAATCAATTAGAATAATTCTAATCTTATTTAAATAAATAAATTAAAATATTAATTTATTTAAATAAATAATATTTATTCTACAATAGGATAAGCCTCCTAAATGATCAACGACTTTCCAGATAATATAGATTTCAACATTAATCATAAAAGAACCTTTCGAGTAAATAGTTACGTGCATAATTCAATCCTTCCACCATACAATGTCCCAATTAAATATAAGACATGAAATTATCGTCAAGTCTTATTTTATTTAATTATATGTATTTCGACTCTTAAATGCACAACTCCAAATAATGCAAATTAGAAACTCCTTTCTAATTTCATTCTCATTCGCCAAGGACTACCGGGTTGTCATTTATCTAATCACATAGACATTTCTTCTTTACTAGAAGTGGTAGATTCTTTATCGATCATACATTATCTCCATGTACAACTTATTATACCCAAGCATACCCTTTGATATACCCTAAGGGTCTTAAGGAATAAGTCAAAGTATAACTCATCATACACAAGATACTATGATGATCTCAAGTCCAAGGATCACTCAGTACTACTATCACTACAGAATTCCTATCGACAGCAAGTAAAACTCCATTAGGTATTCCTTAATGAGCAATGCTCAAATGAACTTATTCTCTAATAAGCACCTACATACTTGCTTTTAGTGTTCCACACAAATGATCATGAGATCAATCATCCTCATCCAATGAGCAAGCAACGTATGTACCAATCTATCCGGATTCACTAATCCCCAATTTAGTAATCCAACGATTGGGAACTATTTTAGTTTTAAGCTTTCTAAGAATTTAGATCTCATTAGAATGATCATCATCATTATTCTAAAAGCATTGCTAAAAAACTATGGGTTTATCACATATTATAAAACAAACATCATGTAGATAATTAAAAGCCTTTAATAAATTAATACTTTTTATTAATAAATGAATAAGATTGTTACAAAGTATATGCTTTATCATCAAACATGATTGGCTTGTGTGCATACTACTTCAAAAATGAAAGAAATGAATACTATGGGTTGAAATTGTTGTTTGAATTAAGTTATTTTTTGTAGACATGTTTTCCTACACAAACAGAAAGGGAGTATGAAAAAGAAGACATTTTAGTTTGGGAAATTTTTCTTCTTATTAAAATTTTGATGGGTGTGAATAATTATGACCCCAGATCCACAATTGATTTAACCAACCACAACAATTGTAGCCTGGTATACATGTAATGCTAGAAGGAATATGAAATTGTGGCAACATCTCTTACATTTATTTTGGATGTAATAAAAAATGCATTCTTTTCAAGAAGGAATATGAAAGTGTCTTTACAGTAATGGTGGATCATGCTTCCCTTGACATCTGAATGGTGGCTCATGACTGTTTTGTTGCTGACACTGTTGTTGGATGTTTTATTACTACTACACTATTGATGTTTTGTTGTTGGCATTGCCTCATGGTTAATTTTTTTTTGATGTTATGTCCTACTAATTTGGAAAAGTATTATTTTGTTTTGATGTTATGTTCTACTATTTTAGAGAAGTATTATTTTGTTTTGATGTTATGTCCTACTGTTTTGGAGAAGTATTGTTTAGTTTTATATTGCTTGTTGCTTTTAATTGAATGAGTTAACAAGTTTATTGCCTTACAGTAGGCTATAACTTTTTGATTGAATGGGTTTTTTTGGTTTGCTTAATTGTGTGATGATCTGTTTGTGGGTGTCAAATTTTGAGATATCACCAAAAGAAAGTTGGATATTTTTGTAGATTTACAGCTGAATTGTTGAATGTTTTAAAGCTTGGGCTTTTATATGTATAACAACTAAAAATACTAATTTAATTGAATGGGTTAATTAGTGATACTTCTTAGTTTCTTTATAAGCTTACATATAACCGATACAAAATAGGTATAAACTGATACCGAACTAGGTAACTAGTTCGGGCTACCAGTCTAACTGATACCGGTATTGGTACGTAACCTTGGCTACTTTTGGTATTCGATATGGTTCGTTACATGCCGGTTCGGTTTGGTAATTTACCGATGCACACCCCTACTAATAACATTCTGTAGAGGATGATTTCTAATAATTTGGATTTCTTTTGATAAATAATCTAATTGTGTATTGGGGTTTTCTTGAAGGTTAACATTAAAAGGTGATGATGAATTATTCAACATTAATTCTTTCATATTTCTCAAGATGTTTTCATTGCTAGCGTTATTGTCAACTAGTTTTTATATTTAGGAGGTGGTTGAATTTAATTAACAGTCACATTCATTAATTACTCGACTACTAGAATTTCTTGTTGAAACCTTTGTAGACTTTGCTATTTATTGAATATCTTAGAATTATTCCTGTTAATGCCAAGATTCATCCACACGCCTCAATCATCAAAAACGCGTCCAATCCTGCACAGAAACGAAATCATACGATTCTTGAAGGTTTGGGCTGCCGGGGGTAGCTCCGGTGTGAGAATATATACAGGATGAACAAGGTTTAACAATTGAGATATTTAGTGCTGGAAAATAATAATGAATTGTGTGTACCTGAGAACCAAAGTAAATCCTTGTATATATAGTGATCACACCTCCTCTACATGCCCTTCTTCATTGTTGGTTGATTTTACAATTAATAAAACATGCACAAATATACGCGGTCCACAAGTAGAACACACGAGAAATTACTACCAAATCTATTCAAGTACTAAAATTATATCAATGGAATCTTATCTAAACAAATGATTTAAGGTAGAATATCTGGTGAAATTTTAAGTAAAAAAGTAAATCACAAGCAACGACTGATATCAAAGTTAGATAAGCTAAGATCACAATTTCTCCCAATACTTCGTGTAATCTCCTAACTCTCCCTTTAATTAATAAATCACTTGAATGGTTAACCGAGAATTTTAGGTATACATAAGCCTTTTCCAAAAGTCATAAGTATCCCCTAACTAAATAAATCATTATATTCCTATGGTGAAATAAATTAGGCAAGGAGTCATTAAGATTAGACTCTTACAATAGCTACATATGACAAATAAATATATTTTTATTCTATATGCAAATTATGTATTTAGTCCTAAGAAGAATAACCATAACATGTGTTATCATATTGAGGTCTAAGATCTATATTCCATGTTCCAATATCATATAGATACCCACATTAATCACTAGTAAAGAAATTAATACATGAAGCATAAAACATAATAACCCATTCACATGTGAATCACAATAATCAAATGGAAAGAAATTCGATTTAAACTATACATCGGGTTTTATTGCAATCTTAGAATGAAAGTTTAGTTCATAGCTATAGAAATAAACTTCATTAACATCGTATTCTACATTTTTAGATGACAAAAAGGAAAAAAAAATTAGAGAATGAAAACTCTTAGAAGCAATATTCAATCTCTAATTCCCCTCTTCCAATATTGGCTTCCAAGCTTGTTGCTTTGATTGCTCTTCTCCTTCCTTTTGTTTCAATCAATGCTATATTGTTTTTTAAAAAGTGGTCTCTCCTTTCAGAAAGGAGGCTGGTAAATAGGGAGAAAATATGCCTATTAGGTTAGATCGCCTGAACTGGTTTCTACCTAAAAACTCGTATTGGCGCTGCGAAGCCCCATTTTGGCCTATCATCGGTGCTTCGGTGCCACGGAGACCAGGAAGCTAGAGTAGTCGACGCTATGGCACCCACACCAAAGGCAATTCCGGCGGTGAGGCGCCGACACTGAGAAAATTACCCTTTTGCCCTTCAAAGCTGGAAATGACTGTTTCGCCCATCTGATGCTTCCTTCTACTAAATATCAAGAAAAACACATCAAAAGCAACACAAAACACACAAGAGTACACAAATTATCAAGTCTAAAAGCACCTGATTCGTAGGTATACAACATACTCATCAAATACCCCCAAACTTGAGTCTTTGCTTATCCCCAAGAAAATATCTGAACAAAAACATTAATAACTAACTATAACCTACGATTTAAGTAATGAATCAATATTTACACGAATTATGGCCTCTAAGATCAGAAGAAATAACTCAAAGAAGAAGTAAGACACTGCCATGAGTAAGGTTTCAATCTAATCACTAGCTTAAATCGGCTTCTGACCCATTTCTCTGTGTGTGTGAATACCAACTACTCTAACCAGTCATAGCCTAAATAAATTCACATAATTAATTGCTTAATGAAAATGATAACTCTAAAAACTCACCAATTACATCAACTTTTCAGAATAAGGCAATAAATGCAAGAAACGGATCCCAAGGGTATTAACACAGAATCTTCAATAAAATTTAATAATATACTTTTAATATTGTGAGCGCGCATTACGCCACTCTCACCACAAATTTCAAATTTGACCTGTGCAATGCCTAACTATCTTAGGCTTTTCAGAGCTACCCATGTAACGAGCATTTGATCAATGAATCCCAAACTGGTTGGCTTTAAGGCATTAGGTGTAAAGACACCCCTAAGGATCTATTAACTCGAGCAACAAAGGCGTACATAATTAGACTAACTAGACAGAGATTAAATATGAAATTAACCCTCATAATTACGAATTTCAAATTGTAATATTAAATATTTATTAAAATATAAATATTTATTTGATGTGTAATTTATTGAATTGAAATTGATGAGATAAATATTTTATTGATGTAATGGTTGTTGAAATTGATGAGATAAATATTTATGAATCTAAATTTTGAATTAGATAATATTCTAAATTAAATTAATTTATAATTTAGAGAGTGGTAATATAACATGAGATGTTATATTGTTGTTTTAATTTAATAATTTAAGGTGGTATATTAAATTATTAAATAAAATTATAATGAAAATGTAATTTGTGATATTTGTTAAAGTGGAATATTTATTTAAAATATAGTATGTGATTAATTTAATTGGTTAATATTGGATATGGAAATCCAAATAAATAAAATAATAATATGAATTATAAACTAAAATTGTTTGTTGAAATAAAATAAAGGAGTTTAATTTAGTTTTTTGCCAAACAAAGCTTAAATATATTAATTCTTTAAATTTAAAGGGTTTTTGCCAAACAAAGCCTTATGGCTTTTGGGATTTCTAATTTTGAATTTAATTAAAATAAATAAAATAAATTAAAATAATAAATATAATATAATTATATACATTTATGTTTGTAGTTATTAATATAATTAGTATGCGTATTAAGGTATCACTTTTTTTTCTTTTTACGCATTATTTGTCTATCTATATTAGCTAAGTCCGAGAGAGAAGAGAAGAGTTGAGAGTTCGAGAGAATTGAGAATTGGGAGAGCTTTGAGAGGTTTTGAGAGAAATTGGTGTGAGAAATTGCAAGGATTGCCAAGCTATTTGAAGGTATTTTATCTAACCTTAGTATATATATATATATATATATATATATATATATATATATATATATGGGTTTTTACGGCATAAATTATATGTTTTGTGAATTTCATTTTATTGAATTATTGCTATATATCTGTTGAATTGTGATGATTATATGTGTTGGTTATGTTTGAATTAGTTATGTAAACAAGAATTTGCTATGCTAATTTTGTTCGAAATGAAGAGAAAAAAAATATGATGATGTTTGTATTTTTTATATGGCTTATGTAAGTACAAATTTTGATGATAATTCATATGTAAAAATTGTAAATTGGGTCTTGTTCATGCTAGTTCACTAAGAAAGCGAGTAATAACGTAATTTGAACGAAGTAATTTGGCCAAGTATAGGGATTACAGTGTTGATTTTTTGGGAAAGAACTCAAATATGGTGTTTTCATATGAAAATATGGAATTTGAGAAATTAAACTAGCTAAAGTTGTTAAATTGTTCTAATTGGTTTAATATGTTGGCTAACATGTTTGTAATAGTTTATATCAATTGTTTGTGATAATATTACTATTTGGTGAGTGAAATTTGTGTTAGTTGGCCTAAAAAATGTGTCGAATCACGTTCTGCAAAAACTCGAACACAGTGCATAGCTTTGTATATGACCAGCCCACATGTGTGAGCGTCCATGACCAGTATAAGCTAGGCAAGGTGGTATGCGTGTCAGTCTTGGACAAAGACAAAGTGAGGAGAGCTTTAATGTATAGTAAAGAGGAATGTTGCATAATTGATTCTAACGTCCAATAAGCACTTAACGGGCACATGTTGGAAAACTTTAAATACTTAAGTTATTATTAACTATCAATTAAAGGAAAAAGTTGGAAGCATGATTTAAAGGTTAACTTAATTTAAATTAACCTAATATATATCCAAAATGATGTAGAGACAATAAAGAGACAATATAAGTACCAATTGAGTAAATAGTTTGGAAAGCATGAGATAAAGTTGAAAGAACAATTTGAATGTTAACTTGATTAATTAACCTAACATATGTTTAAAAGGATGTAAATACGCGTTAGAAGACTTAACTGTCAATTGTAAGAGAAACATAATGAGATATGAGGCGGGGGTTATATAACTTAGTTGTTGTTAACAAGTGTAATACATCTAATATTAAATAACGGAATCTATGACGACTTTAATGAACATTATGTGTCGGTTACGAAGGAAGTTTAAAGAATCACAAAATGGGATTATGTAATGATATGTGTCATACGAAGAGGAGTAAACACCTGAAGATATGTGTTAAGTTTCAAAGACACACACGTTATAAAAAGATTAAGAATAAAAGTCATTGTGGTTTCATTATATGTGTTACTAATGCATGTGATTATGAACCTTTGAACTGTTGTAGGATGTACGCAAAGCATTTAAGCTGTTTTTCGATAATTGCTAATCTACGAGCCAGACAAGTCTTTCAGTTCCTATTTGCTATGTGAACTTGATGATTAACTGTTTTAAATCTTTATTGCAAAGAGCATGATATGTTATATATATGTTGAAAGTATGAAATGTTAAAGTCAATTTATGACTATGTTGATTGATTAAAGCATGCTGATTGAGTAAGGACTCAATCTTTATACCTGTTATATGAACTGTAGCATGTATGTTATATGTTGAGCATGTTATTATGTGTATATGTGATGCATGAAAAGCTATTAGATTTTCTTTGAAATTTGTCGAGCTCAATCTTGCAAATAACCACTTTTTTTGCAGTTTAAAGATTCAAGGTAAAGTTATGTGTTACTTGAAAGACATGAATCGGATGTGATACTTGAAGATTTATACACTTTGGGTTGTGTTATTATTATTTGAACCATGTTTAAGGTTAGAATAATGTATTAATGTTGAATTGTAATAACGTTTTGCGATGTAAACTATTGTAGTATTAAAATGATTATGAGATATTTAGATGTAAAGGTTGAAGTTTTTGGGAACGAGGATAGTTTGTAATAGAAAATTTTAATTATTTCACAAATTTTAATGGTTGTATTATCGTTTAATGATGTAAAATTAGAGGTTGAATGTATTATTAATGATCGAAGTCGAGAATTAAATTGTATGAATTTTTAGGTCATTACAGTTGGTATCAAAGCTGTAGGTTATAAACCTTAGGTAGGAGTACCATAGGCTATAACCTTAGAGAAGGAAGGTGAAGATAATGAAAGAATAAGCTCAAGTAGAGTTTGAATAATAAGAAGTAATTTAAGAAATTTTTAAAGAAGGGATTAAAACATGCGTGGAAGGATTCAAAGAAGAATCTCGCTGAGTTATAAGGAGTATGAATGTGGGGTTACCCAACTCCAATAATAAGGATGTAAGGTGATAATAAATAGACAAGTCTATAAAGAGAATGATAAAAAGTTAAGAATCAAAAGTTATATTTAAGTATGGTACAATTGTACTCTTTAATAGTTGATGTATGGTATCTGGGCTAAACGATTCCTTCATAGAGCGGAGGTATATACAAACTATCAACTTGAAACCTAGTTTGTTGGTTGTTTTGTGGGAAACCACTTTCAGTACCATATTGAAACTATTAGAGACTCGATGTGTACCAAGTATAGAAAATGGATACGTATGATGAAAATGTGGAAATGAAATGTTGAGCAATATAAATGAAGTTAGAAATTCTTAAAGGAAGAATTGTTATATAAACAAGAAAATTCAAAGAAGAATCTTGAAGAGATATAAAAGATAAGAAATGGCAATTACCAATAATAATGAATGAATAATGTAAATGATGAAAAGGAAAGAAAAAGAGGATTGTCGATCACGAGTTAAGAAAAGACTTTTTAAGGAGATGATTATAGAATAAGATCACGACGTGATCATTTAAGTTATAAAGGAAAGATGGTCTGTAATGTTTGAATAATTATAGCTTGATGCTATGAAGATGATGTACTATGAAATAGTACGAGATAAACTCACGAGGAGTTATAGATAATGTGATACGAGGAATTTGTATCGAAGAAAAAGAGCAAGTTAAGAGTAAGAAGAGTTAGGTGGGATTTCAATTGAGGACTCATATGATGGCTGAGTTGTACAAACCTTTGTATGGGTGAGGGTTTTGTGCTTTGCACTTAGTTTATCACATTGATAATCATTGGAATGTTGGTGTAAATCTATCAATGTATATGTGGTAAAAGGTGATTCTTTTCTCATGTGTATATTTGATAGTTAGAAACTATTAAGATTAGTCGGATATTATTAGGATTAGGTGCGGTTCTTAAAACTAATGCATATGGTAAGTTCGTGACTCATAATAATATGGTATGTTTTGAACCCCTCAATGAATGGGCCTATGGTCCGACTAGGATAAGTTCTTAAACTCATATTATTGTGGCAAGTTCGAACTTCCAATGTGCTGTAAGTTTGATGAACTATATTGGGTTGAAAATGGTTATAGTATAGAGAGCATTGATGAAGTTGAAGATTGATAGAATGGTTAAGTAATGTAATGAAGTAATGGAGTAATGATTGAAGTTGATGGATACGGATATTCTAAATCTACTAGCTATGCTAGACTTTTGAAATTTATTGACTTCGTGTTGATGTTTGCACTTTTATTTTCTTGAAAAATATTGGATCAAATGATGAAACCAATGAGTTTTAAAAACAATACCGTTATTCGTATGTCTATGCTAATTGCTTCGGCTAGACAAAAATGATTTGAAATATATCAAAATGTATTTTTTTATATCATTAATGCATCATGGAACCTGGTGCAGAGATGATAAAAACGATGGAGTCATCAATATAGTATTACTTGTTGTTGGATGTGATCTAAGGATCGTCAACCCACTATGGTATGATGTAGTATGATAAAATCACCAAATGACGGAATCCTCAAGCGAATTGTAAATCTGATGCGATATCATGGCGTCATAAAAAGGATTTTTGAGATTTCTTTAAGATATATATATATATATATATATATATATATATATATGTATGTGTATATTCGATTGATGTCCAAATTGTTGTAGAAGTCTATGATATTTGATTCAAATTTAGAGCGAATATTGAAAGATGTTCATGAAATTCAAGCGTTTTTGAAAAATTATGCCAAACCAAATTGTTTTAGTGCGGATTCGGATGTTGAAAAGTTGAGATGAGATGAACAACCCTTTTATAGAGGATTACGCTGGAGGCGTTTAGATGTTTGTGCAATACATTATACGAATGGTGATCACCCTAAGTAATGCGAGGAGTCCCTATAGTCTTATGACTATTAAAGTTTAAGTTGAAAGATTACTTATAACTATGGACATACGCATATCGTTTAAATGTTTTGTGCACAATACATCGTACACGAAGGGCTTAACACCCTAAATGCACGGAGTCCCTATAGTCTAATGACTATTAAGGTTTAAGTTGAAAGAGTACTTATAACCGTGGGCGTAGTTCAAGGTCTTATGACCCTCAAACATGATTTGGAATCTTTTAAAATTCTGAGTTATTCATATCGCTTCCCAATTATTGAGCAATTGTGGAAGATTCTTGTTATTCTAAAAGGTGAATGTGGTAAGGATGATATTCCTTAGAAAGAAGTAAGTCGTAGAATGCGACACTGATTGATGAATATATTGAATAAGTGAGAAAATAAATTTTGAAATGAGAATGAGATGAGTTATCAAAGAATAATGTAAAACTTTTAATAGAAAAGTTTAATAATTGTAGAAAGATCTTTGTGGAAAGAAGTGGTTATAGAACCCAATGAATGAATAAAGTATTAACATAAAATCTATTTTGATAGATTGAATGAATGAAGATTAATAAATAAAATTTTGAGGACAAAATTCTTAGAAAAATGGGTGAATGTAATGTCCCGAGTTTGAGAATATAGTGTATGATAATGATCCTTAGAGAAAGATAATGAGTGGGTTAAAAAGAATATGTAATACTCAAATATAATTGAGTTCAAGTAAAGGTTATGAAATAAAACTTACAAGAATTTATTATGAAGAATGGTGGGAGTAGGAGATATAAAACCTATATTAAGGTAATGTGTTGAATTTATTCAACGAAGAGATCAAAGTTAGTAAAAAATTTTTCTTTGAAGTAGGGTTTGGTGATTAGAGGACATAATCCTTATAAGGTGGGAAGAATGTAACAATCCGTAATTTTATTTATAATTTCAAATATTTATTGAATTAAATAAATATTTTTTTTAATTGATGTGTTTGTTGTTTATTAGATATTTGTTGGATTATTTATTAGTAAGTAAATAATCCATGAGTTATAGAAATTAACTTAATTAAGATAAAAGAGTGAAGAATGTGGCGATTTGATTGTTTGAGTTGTGATTCTGGGGACAGAATCCTTGTAAGGAAGGAAGGATGTGACAATCCAGAATTTCAATTGTAATATTAAATATTTATTAAAATATAAATATTTATTTAATGTGTTTATTGTTCAAATTGATGAGATAAATATTTTATTGATGTAATGGTTGCTAGTAAATATTTATGAATCTAAATTCATTAGATAATATTCTAAATTAAATTAATTTATAATTTAGAGAGTGGTAATATAACATGAGATGTTATATTGTTGTTTTAATTTAATAATTTAAGGTGGTATATTAAATTATTAAATAAAATTATAATGAAAATGTAATTTGTGATATTTGTTAAAGTGGAATATTTATTTAAAATATAGTATGTGATTAATTTAATTGGTTAATATTGGATATGGAAATCCAAATAATAATATATTATAAACTAAAATTATTTGTTGAAATAAAATAAAGGAGTTTAATTTAGTTTTTGCCAAACAAAGCTTAAATATATTAATTCTTTAAATTTAAAGGGTTTTTCCAAACAAGCCTTATGGCTTTTGGGATTTCTAATTTTTGAATTTAATTAAAATAAATAAATTAAATTAAAATAATAAATATAATATAATTATATACATTTATGTTGTAACTGTTAATATAATTAGTATGCGTATTATTAGGTATCAATTTTTTTCTTTTTTACGCATTATTTGTCTATATAAGCTAAGTTTGAGAGAAGAGAAGAGAAGAAGAGTTCAGAGAATTGAGAATTGAGAGAAGCTTAAGAATTTGAGAGAATTTGAGAGGATTTGAGAGGATTGAAGGTAATTTATTTGAAGGTATTTATCAAGGATTTCCAATATATATATATATATATATATATGTACATATGAATTTACAACAAAATGATTATGAATTTCATCTCTTGAATTATTGCTATATAGTTGGTGAATGATTATACATGTTTATAGTGTTTAGAGGTTATGTCCAAATAAGAAAATTGCATGCTAATTTCGTTTGATAGTAGGAAAAAAAATGATAATAGCGTTGTTTGTATTTTCATATGGCTTATGAAAAGTACAAATTTTGATGGTAATTATTCATATGTTAAAGCGCAAATTGGGTCTTGTTTATGCTAGTTCATTAAGAAAGCAAGCGTAACGTAATTTGAACGAAGCAATTTGGCCATGTATAGGGATTACAGTGTTGATTTTTGGGAAAGAACTCAAAAATGGAGTTTTTATATGAAAATATAGAATTTGAGAAATTAAACTAGCTAAAGTTGTTGTTAAATTGTTCTAATTGGTTGAATATGTTGGCAAACATGTTTGTAATAGTTTTATATCAATTGTTTGTGATAATATTACTGTTTGGTGGGTGAAATTTGTGTTAGTTGGCCTAAAAAATGTGTCAAATCACATTTTGCAAAAACTGAATCTGGTGCGTGCGTATATGAATGCGGCCTTGGCAGCAGTAGCTATGCATAGTGCCATGTATAACTGATGTAAAAAGCCTGGTGGCAGCTGCAGTGTGTTAAACAAAGACAAGTGAGGAGAGATTTAATGTATAGTAAAGAGGAATGTTGTATAATCGATTCTAATGTCCATTAAGCACTTAACGGGCACATGTTGGAAAACTTTAAATACTTAAGTTATTATTAACTATCAATTAAAGGAAAAATTTGGAAGCATGATTTAAAGGTTAACTTAATTTAAATTAACCTAATATATATCCAAAATGATGTAGAGACAATATAAGTACCAATTGAGTAAATAGTTTGGAAAGCATGAGATAAAGTTGAAAGAACAATTTGAATGTTAACTTGATTAATTAACCTAACATATGTTTAAAAGGATGTAAATACGTGTTAGAAGACTTAACTGTCAATTCTAAGAGAAGCGTAACAAGATATGAGGTAGAGGTTATATAACTTAGTTGTTGTTAACAAGTGTAATACATCTATTATGAGATAACGAAATCTATGACGACTTTAATGAAGGTTATGTGTCGGTTAGGAAAGAAGTTTAAAGAAACATAAAATGGGATTATGTAATGATATTTGTCGTACGAAGAGGAGTAAACACCTGGAGATATGTGTTAAGTTTCAAAGAGACACAAGTTATAAAAAGATTAAGAATAAAAGTCATTACGGTTTAATTATTTGTGTAACTAATGCATGTGATTATGAACCTTTGAACTGTTGTAGGATGTGCGCAAAGTATTTAAGCTATTTTTCGTAATCGGTAATCTACAAGCCAGGCAAGTCTTTCAGTTCTTATTTGCTATGTGAACTTGATAATTAACTGTTTTAAATCTTTATTGCAAAGAGCATGATGTGTTATATATATGTTGAAAGTATGAAATGTTAAAGTCAATTTATGACTATGTTGATTGATTAAAACATCTTTGATTGAGTAAGGATCGATCTTTATATATTATATGAGTATAGCATATATGTTATATATTGAGCATGTTATATATGTATATGATATGTGTATAAAGATGTTAGATTTTCTTTGGGTTATCGATTTTGCAAATAACCACTTTTGCAGTTGATTAAAGATTTAAGGTAAAGTCAATCTTGCAAATAATCCATACTTGAAGAATTTATACTTTGGGTGAGTTATCATTATTTGAACTATTTAAGGTTAGAACAAGTTATGTTGAATTGTTAACTTGCGATGTAAAGACATAAAATGATTACGAGATATTTAGATGTAAATAAGGTTTTATACGAGGATAGATTGTAATTTTTTTTAATTATTCTATTTGAATGGTTGTATTTTAATGATGTAAAATTAGAGGTTAATATTATTAATGTTGAATTAAATTAATATTGGGTCGTTACACTAAGTATGATTATTACCCTTTATTCCGTTATTTCACTATAGTATTAATCAAGAACACTCAAAAATGATTTTGAGATATTTACTTAAATGTAAAAATTAGAAGAGATTTTGGGAACGAGGATATATCTTATGTAATTACAATCAAAAAGGTTTTTAATTATTACATGCGATGTTAGGCATATTTACCCTAACATTCATCAAGATTCCATTATCGAATTCAAGAATGATGCTAAAATGACTAGGTCTAAACTCATATTTCCTCTCTGAATCCATACAAATCCACATAAAATTGGTGATCAAGCAATTCATAAATTAAAGCATAAATCAATATAAATAAATTGAAAGATAGATTATTAAACTAAAAAATGTAAACATCATCCCAATTACAATTATTGAACTTAAGAAAAAGAATGAATCTAGAACCACCCTTCTCTCTAGATTCAATACGCAATTATCGTGATTTAGCCTTCAAATCTTTCCTCCAATGCTTTTGCTCAAAATAAGTCTTCAAATTTTTCCAATTGATTGTTAGATTGACCGATTCCTTCTTTCTTGATGTTGTTCTTCTTAATAACCAGCCCAGGACACGTATTCTGATCATAATTCGATGCCCCATGGAGTTCCATACCATGCCAACCATTATCCTTCACGCCACTGCAGTATTACAACTGAACCAAGAGACTCAACCTTTCCCGTACCCCCGCCCCGACTGTGGTTTTCACTCTATAATGTCTTCCCCAATGGGCCATGCTTCTGTTAATTGTCCAAGTACCCCCACTTCACCATTGGGGGTTTTTTTATGTAAAATGTCCACCTCGTGAGGTCCATTCTGTTTTTGTCCAAGTTAAGCTCCTTTTCTTGCCAAGTTTGGCCATGAATCCACCCTTTAAGTCCAAATGCTATGCCACCACACCTAAACATAAAACAACAATAAAAAGTTAAATGAAACATAAAAATAAAGAATTAACACAGTTTAAGCTTGAATTAGAGGCCGATTCGTAGGTATAAAGCCCACTCATCAAACTCCCCCAAACTTAAACCCGTGCTAGTCCTCGAGCACAAAATAAAATGAAAATTGCTATGCAATACAACGTAATTCATCTAATCTATATGCCTACGAATCCAGCAGTAATGATAGAAATAAGTCTGTTCAACCGGCCTTAGAGAAATCAAGAAAACCTAACAATACTTCATATCAAAACCAATCAATAGTTCCTATTATTCATCAAATCTTAAATTGTTATTACTGTTATAGTGTGTGTGTGTGTGCTCAACATCCATGCTAGCTGATGCAGATTCAAATTCAATATATAACAAGTCTCTTAGAAGGAATCATACAGTGTAAACTCAAGAATTTCAAAAAAAGATGAGATCCAACTAAAATCAAACAATTACCAATATTATGGGTCCAAATAGGGTACTTATGCTTTATTTTTCAATTACTGGGGCTCTTTGTTCTTATTTCCCATTTTATTCATTTTTTTTATACACATGGCTATGCAATGTCTTTATCCCTTAGGCTTTTCAGTGCTACCTTAATGAGCTTTCGACCAACGACTCCCAGACCATTAAGACTTTAGGGCGCTAGGTGTAAAGACGATCCCCTCGGGCTTACTTACTCAAGTAACAAAGGCCACAAAACTAGACAAGCATACCATGGTGTTTATTTTTTATTTTTATTTTTTTTAGATATGAAGCTTATATACCCCATTTCTCCCCCCCCCCAAACTTAGGTTCTTGCCTAATTTTTTTGCCTTCATTGCCTATCATTGTCATTCTTTCATTTAAACTAGCATTATCCTTTAGAGGTCCCTTATGTATCAATTTGAACTAAATCAGTCCACATAGGTGTTATTAACGTGCTAACCTTATTATACCAGTTTCAAACAGGCAAAAGCTCTAATTTATAACAAAAAATTACGCCAAAGTTCTAATAGTCGGTACTGTACTTGTCTACTTAATCCCAATCTCATCATTGGCCAAAATAAACTGAACTATATCAAACCACTGGACTTATGCAAGATAACACAATACTTAACTAATTAATTTTTTTTATATATGTGGTAAACATAACATGATTAAAAACTATTAAAAACTATTTACAATCCTATACTACTATGCAACTATTACACTACATAACATAACATCTTATGAACCTAAAACTAAACATGAAACTAACATATGTAAATCTAACTACTAAAATTAAACATGCAAATATAAAAATTAAACTAACTCCCTCAAACTTTAACAATTACAATGTCCTCATTGGAAAGATATAACATTAAGTAAACGAGGACTTCCTTGTAATCGCCTAAGCTTGAGGTGATGGTGGCTGTTGCTCTTCATTATCTGAATCAGAGGGTGGGAGCCTTGGTACGAGGCAGGTTACTGGTATGGAAACTGAGTATTGGGGTTGAAACTCTGGAGCGTCACATTCAATGAGGCAAAGGACATATTCATGGCCTCAAACATATGGTCCTACTTGGCCGCGAGTCTCCTCATCTGTCTTCTGGCATCTTTATTGTACCCATCCAATTGTCTTTGGAGGCTCTAAAATTGAGGGCTAAACTTATCATCGGTTTACTGCATCTCCTCAGTTTCTTGCTCTCCCATTATCTCATCCACCTGGTACTCGTCATCATCAGAGGTGTCCTCAACATTAGCCTCATCCTCAGAAGCTGGTGGAAATATGAACCCGACTCTTCTTGGGTGCAACTCGCCCCTAGGCCACACCGAATACCATGCAATCATCCTCATGTCCAAAGTCTGTAGTGGCATCTGGGTGGTCTCATCATCGGATCACCTAACTCTAGCCTACCTGCACAACCCATATATGAGAGATGGGTGTGGCAAGCCGCCAGAAAATGGTCCTCGCAGGCATCTTCGGATAGAAAAACTGATGAGGGCACCCACATCGATGAGAAAGTCTTGTACGATGGCATATAAGAAAAGTATTTTCTCCTTGGTCAGCTCTGCCATATGTGTGGATGGGAATAGCTTGGCGCACATGAACGCGTACCATATCTTTCCATACCAGCTAAGATCCTTACTGTGGAAGATAGTGCCCCCTTTTCGGCCCTTGACCCATGTGGTGCCTGACTTTGTTATTTCAGTTAAAATGTCCTCATAGTCTGGATCATGGTCATGCAAGTAGGCATATTGGCACTCTCTAGGAACTCATAATTGGTAGTACTCATTAATGGCGTCAGCACTGGAAGGAACCTGCTTGCCCCTCACAAATGCTCTGAATGGGACCTTATCCTCCGCGTTGGCATATAATTCCTTTACCACAATGACAACTGTAGGCTCCAGAACTTCAGTGAACCTATTCCATCCTTTTTCATATATTTGTTGCATCATTTTACTATCCACGTTATCGGGTGCTAAGGCGCGCTCTGGTGTTAGTGCTTTTGCCACTAGGTAGTCACTATCGTTTCACTGCTGGTTTTGGTGCCATGGTATTTGATTGGATGAACTTCAAGCCAATTTCTCCCCCAAACTTCTCTTGAACAATTCGTCGAACACTTGGTGTGCACGACTCACAAAACTCCCCAAATTTGTAATAGCACTTCAAGTATGGTGATTAATGATGAGGAATTGTAAGAAATAACCGCTTACCCTTAATATATTGACAAGTTTGTTGAATTTTCCCTCTCTTTTGCCTGATAAAATTTGCACTATAGGAACCCTAACTCTTGTGAGAACTAAAATTGCATGAAATTGTATGGAGATATAGTTTAGTTAGGGGTGGTATTTATAGAGAGGAGATAATGTAGAAATTATGTGGGTTAATTTAGTGGGTGTGTGGGGAATGTGTTTTAGTTCGTGGGTAGAAAGTGAGGTAATGGGAGTATATGATTTGGTTGGCAAGAAGAAGTATTGGGGAAGTGGAATTGCTGAATCAGTTTAAAAAATTTCTTCAGGTCCTCGTACCCCCCACTTTACGGTGGGGTCTTTATCTTGTAGAGGCCCGTCCTAGGGGTGGGGGGGGGGAGTGTACTATCTTTGCTTTAAGACCCCCGCCCCGTCGGGGATATCCTTTACGAAATGTCCACCTCAGCGGGGGGCGGTCACTGTTCCTGGCTTAAACTTTTTGAATTCCTCTCATCACACAAATATCAAAAAGCTTCCTAAGTACCTAAAACACCATAAAATTTATAAATTTAAGATAACGTCATGAAAATTGAACATTGAAGGTTGAATTTACTAAAAATTATGACTCAAATAACTACTTAGTATAGCAAAATAAACTTACATTAAACTAAACTTATATTCTAAACTAAAGATTAATTAACATGCTTAAAAATACTAAAAATGAAAGTAAAATTGGGTTACCTCCTAATTAGCGCTTGTTTATAAGTCTTTCAGCCTGACTACTCCCTATTTATGGTGCGTCAACAAGTGTGATTGAGGTGCCTTCATTGTCGATGTTGCCACCCCAGTAATGCTTCAGCCGATGACCGTTGACTTTAAACATCTCCAATGGATTCCTACTGTATAACTGAATGGCGCCATGTGGGAAAATTCTTTTGATTGTAAATGGCCCCGACTATCTCGATTTAAGCTTTCTTGGGAACAACCTCAATCGTGAATTGAACAGTAATACCGATTGTCCCGGTTCAAACTTCCTCTGCACGATCTTTGGTCGTGCCACTTCTTAACCTTTTCCTTGTACAACTTTGAATTCTCGTATGCTTGCAGTCGAAATTCATCAAGTTCATTCAATTGAAGTAGCCTCTTTTAATCTGCTGCTGTTTAATCAAAGTTGAGCTTCTGAATTACCCAATAGGCTTTATGCTGTAACTCCATAGGTAGGTGACATGCTTTCCCATAAACCAACTGATATGGTGACATCCCAATTGGTGTCTTGTAAGCTGTCTTGTAAGCCCATAATGCGTCATCCAATTTTAGAGACCAATCTTTCCTACTTGGGTTCACTATTTTCTCTAAAATCTTCTTCACCTCTCTATTTGAAAACTCACCTTACCACTTGTTTGGGGGTGATATGTTGTAGCCACTTGATGATTAACCCCATATTTTGCCAAAAGAGCTGTAAACGATATATTGCAGAAGTGACTACCCTCATAACTTATAATAGCTCTTGGCATGCCAAATCTTGTAAAAATATTCTTATGCAAGAACTTGAGGACAACTTTGGTATTGTTTGTGGGGAGTGCTACGACTTCAACCCATTTTGATACATAATCAACTGCAAGCAAGATGTACTGATTATTGAATGATGGAGGAAATGGCCCCATAAAATCTATCCCCCATACATCAAAAATTTCCACTTCCACGATAGTTTGTAGTGGCATCTCATTCCGCTTTGATATGTTGCCCACCCTTTGGCATCTGTCGCAAGTCTTTATAAACTGGTGGGCATCCTTGAACACTGTAGGCCAGTAAAATTATGCCTGAAGAACTTTGGCCGCTGTTTGCTCACTACCATAATGTCCTCCATATGCAGATGAATGACACTCGTGTAAGATATTTTTCACTTCGCTATATGGTACACACCTTCGAGTCATCTTGTTTGCACATTGTCTGAATAAGTATGGCTCATCCCACATGTAACACTTGACGTCATGTTGGAATTTCTTTTTCTATTGTCGCGTCAGATCAGGGGGAAGGATGTTGCTCACCAAATAGTTAGCAAAATCTGCATACCACGCAAATTCTGAATTAACTCCAAATAGCTGTTCATTCGGGAATGACTCATTGATTACACACTTATCCGCTTCGTCCTTTTCTGGATTTTCCAGCCTCGATAGATGGTCTGCTACTTGATTTTATGTCCCATTTCTATCTTTTATTTCCAAGTAAAACTCCTGAAGAAGAAGGATCCATCTGATTAGTCTTGGCTTAGCATCCTTCTTCGAAACCAAGTAGCGAATTGCCGAGTGATCCGTGTAAACCACCACCTTTGTTCCAATTAGATATGCCCAAAATTTGTCAAAGGCATATACTACTGCAAGTAACTCCTTTTCTGTAGTTGTGTAGTTCAATTGTGCATTCGTAAGAGTTTTACTTGCATAGTATATGGCGTGGAATATTTTCTCTCGGCTTTGACCCAAAATAGCTCCCAGCGCATAGTCGCTAGCATCACACATCAATTCGAATGGCATAGTCCAGTTGGGTGCGACGATCACTAGGGCTATGGTGAACTTCAATTTCAACTGCTCAAATGTTGCTTTACACTCATCATCAAATCTAAATATCGTATCTTTCTCTAAAAGACTGCACAATGTCTTAGCAATCTTAGAGAAATTCTTTATAAATCTTTTGTAGAACCCGACATGTCCGAGAAAATTGCATATTCCCTTTACTGAATTCGACGGTGGAAGATTCTCTATCGTGTCCAACTTTGCCTTGTCAACCTCCAAACCTTTAGCAGAAACTTTATACCCAAGAATTATCCCTTCTTCAACCATAAAGTGGCATTTCTCCCAGTTAAGTACCAAATTATTTTGCACACACCGCATTAAGACCATGACCAAATTTTCCATACACTTATCAAAAGTGTTTCCATAGACTGAAAAGTCATCCATGAAAACTTCTACCTCTTTTTCCACCATATCTGAGAAGATTGCCATCATGCATTTTTGGAATGTCACTGATGCATTACATAACCCATATGACATCCTTCTAATTGCAAAGGTGCCATATGGGCATGTAAAAGTGGTCTTCTCTTGATCCTTGGGAGCTATGACAATTTGGTTGTAGCCCGAGTATCCATCTAGTAGGCAATTGTACTCATGTCTAGCCAGTCGATCCAACATCTGATCAATGAAGGGCAGACGGAAGTGATTCTTCTGGGTTGCCTTACTTAGCTTCCTGTAATCCATGCATACCCTCCATCCGGTCACTGTCCTCGTTGGAATCAGCTCATTGTCTTTATTCTTAACAACTGTCATTCCGCCCTTTTTTGGAACACACTTTACCGGACTAACCCATGCACTGTCTGAAATCGGGTATATAATTCCTGCAACAAACCACTTTAGTACTTCTTTCTTCACCACTTCTTTCATGATTGGATTTAATCTTCTCTTTTGCTCCACTATTGGCTTCGCATCCTCTTCCATTAGAATCTTGTGCATGCAAAAGGAGGGCTTGATTCCCTTAATATTGGCAATGGTGCAGCCTATTGTAGACTTCTATTCTCTTAAAATCCTCAGCAACTTACTTTCTTATAATTCGTTAAGTGCAGATACAATAATAACAGGTAAAGTATTTAAATCACCCAAATATGCGTACCTGAGGTGTTTAGGAAGTGGTTTGAGCTCAAGTGAAGGTTTCATTCGAGCTGCGGCTGTTTCCTCTGTCTGTAATGGCTCGAATGGAACTTTGAATCTACTGCCTCTAAGCAAAGCATCCAACATGTGCAAATAATCCATGAACTATGGATCATCTAAATCCTCATCCCCCAATAGTGTAGTTTCTAAAGGATCATTGACCAGACTCTTTACTATATCATCATTCACTATCCGGTCAATAATATCCACTTGGAAACATTCCTTTTTCATCTGTAGGGAACTTCATAGCTTTAAAAACGTTGAATGTGACTTCCTGATCTTGAACCCTCATAGTTAGTTCACCTTTTTGTACATCGATGAGAGTCCTACCCGTTGCTAAGAATGGTCTCCTTAAGATGATGGGGATGTTCTTATCTTCCTCATAATCCAAAATTATAAAGTTTGTTGGAAATATGAATTTATCCACCTTGACCATAATATCCTCCACAATGCCTCTCGGATAAGTTACCGATCTATCCGCTAAGTGTAACGATATGTTCGTAGGCTTTGGCGCTAGTAAACTTAATTCAGTATAAATGGATAATGGCATGAGGTTTACACTTTCCCCCAAATCACATAAACACTTCTTGAAGGCCATGTTACTGATCGTACAAGGTATACTAAAACTCCCCGGATCCTTCAACTTTGGAGGTAACTTTTGCTGTAAAACTGCACTGCATTCCTCCGTCAACGCTACAATTTCATAATCTTCTAACCTTTTCTTCCTAGACAAAATTCCTTTCATAAATTTGGCATAACTCGGTATTTGTTCTTGGGCTTCTGCAAACAGAATATTTATTTGAAGTTTCTTGAAAACTTCCAAAAATTCGGCGAATTGCTTGCCTAATTTCTGTTTTTGGACCCTATGCTGAAACGGCGGTGGAGGATACACAACTGGTTTGTCATCTAAATTTTCCTCACCCTGTTTCTCTTCAACCATTTTGTTTTCGTTATCTTTAACATCCTCCTTAACTGAATTTTCTATAATTTCCCCTTCGAGATGTTTTTCGCTCCTTAAAGTGATTGCTTGACACTGCTCATGATTTCCCTTCAGATTCTTCTTTGTGTCACTAGGAAGATTCCCTTGCGGTCTATTATTCAATGCTAAGGCCAACTATCCTATCTGATTTTCCAAGTTTTTGATGGCCACTGCTTGTGATTTCATTGTCGCTTCATTTCCCGATATGTAATTCAACAAGAGCTCTTCTAAGTCTATTTTCTTTTCTTAATGCGGAGCTACTTGCTGATGCTGATTTTGGAACCCCGGGGGGATAAGAAGGTCGTGGAGCTTGCTGATTTTGATTGTTGCTCCACGAAAAGTTAAGATGGTTCCTATTTCCTGGGTTGTAGGCATTCTGATACATGTTCTATGGAATCCTATTGTAGCTGCCCACAAATTGAACTGATACTGGGTTAATGGCACACTGCTTTGTAGGATGTTCCCCCGCGTACAATTCACAAGCATAGGCCACATGCTGTGGTTGTGCACTAGTCAAAGCATCCATTTTCTTCGATAAAGCTGAAATTTGTGCCGCCAGCGCTGTTACTCAATCTACCTCTAATACCCCAGCTACCTTAGGTTGTGTCAATCTTGCGGTAGGCCACTGGTAGTTATTAGCTGCAATAGTTTCTATCAACTCATATGCTTCCTTATAGCTCTTTTCCATAAACGCTCCACCCGAGGCTGCATCTATGCTTGTCCTGAGATTCCCACTCAACCAGTTATAAAACGTATTCATCTACAGCCATTTTGGTAGTCCATGATGAGGACACTTTCTAAGTAGTTCCTTATACTGTTCTCATGCCTCATATAAAGACTCTCCATGCTACTGTTCAAACATGGTGATCTCATTCCTCATCTTTGCAGTTTTGGCTGGTGGAAAGAATTTAGCTAAAAATTTCTAAGCAAGATCTTCCCAAGTGGTGATTGATCCCGGCGGTAGAGAATGTAACCAACTCTTCGCCTTGTCCCGTAGGGTAAATGGGAACAAGCGAAGTCTGACTGCATCATCTGACACCCCATTGTATCTAAAAGTGTCACATATCTCCAAAAAGCTGACCAAGTGTTCATTCGGATCATCATTTGCAAGTCCCCCAAACTGTATCGAGTTCTGAATCATCTGAATTTTTTTAGGCATGATTTCAAACATATTTGCAGCAATTGCCGGCCTGGTGATACTCGACTGTAGCTTAATCACTTTAGGAGTATCAAAGTCCCGTAACGCTTTCGGGTCTTCGGCAACCATTATTTCTTCTTCTTTCTCAGAATTCTCGAAGTTTCCTCTCGTGTGTCTAATCCACTTACTTAGCCTTTGAAACCGTTTCTCGATATCGTCCTCATAAGGAAGCAAGTCTGAGTTTTTGGACTGAGTTTGCATAAGCCACTTCAAGAACCTGAAATAGATAGAACAAAACAAAAGAAAAATGTTTAAGTAACACTGGACAAATTAAACTGATATTGCAAACTATTAAAATCTATACTAATCTCCGACAACGGCGCCAAAAACTTGTTGGTCAAAAATCTAATTACGCTCACACGCAAGTGCACGTGGTCAACAAGTAATATAATGATAATTTAAGTATCGTTCCCACAGAGATTAAATATGAAATTAACCCTCACAATTACCAGCTTTCTATTAACCCAAATTTTATTAAACTAACCAATTTAAGAATTATAACTAAAAATATTAAAAATACTAAGAATACCAAACAATCAATAAACCTAAAAACTATAATTTCAAGCAAATATTGGAGAATTAGGCCTACAACTTAACTCTAAGTATCACTCTGATTATTACCCTTTATTCCAGTTTAATTCACTATCCCAGTTTATTAATCAAGAACACTCAAGTAGAACTAGCCACCTCTCGATGCACTAATACCATATTAACTTAAATCCACAAATTAGATAGAATTAAGCTAAACACCTTAATCAACTAATTCACTATATCTCTATGTGAATTACAATCAAAGAAGGTTTAAGTTCAAGTTCTCTATCCGATTACATGCGATGTTAGGCATATCTCTACCCTAACATTAATCAAGATTCCATTCAATCACAGAATTCAAGAACACATGCTATAATGACTAGGTCTAAACTCATATTTCCTCTCTCGAATCCATACAAATCCACATAAAATTGGTGATCAAGCAATTCATAAATTAAAGCATAAATCAATATAGATAAACTGAAAGATAGATTATTAAACTAAAAAATCAAAAGCTACATAATCGTCATTCAACCCAAAGATCTGGCATAAGCCTAACAAGTAAATTAGGTCATCATAGATGAAATAAAAACTAAAATAATCAAAGTAAACATCATCCCAATTACAATTATTGAACTAAAGAAAAAGAATGAATCCAGAACCACCCTTCTCTCTAGCTTCAATCCGCAATTATCGTGAATTAGCCTTCAAATCTTTCCTCCAATGCTTTTGCTCAAAATAAGTCTTCAAATTTTGCCAATTCATTGTTAGATTTATCGATTCCTTCTCTCTTGGTGTTATTCTTCTTAATAACTAGCCCATGACACGTATTCTAATCATAATTCGATGCCCCATGGAGTTCCATGCCATGCCAACCACTATCCTTCACGCCATTCGCAGATTACAATCGAAACCAGAGACTCGGCCTTTCCGTACCCCACCTGGGTGAAAGTTTTTACTCTATAATGTCCACCCTAGCGAACCATGCTTTATTAATTGTTTAAGTATCTCACCCCGTCGGGGTTTTGTGTGTAAAATGTCCGCCCCAGCGGGGGTCCATTCTGTTTTTGTCCAACTTAAGCTCCTTTTCTTACCAAGTTTCGCCATGAATCCACCCTTTAAGTCCAAATGCTATGCCACAACACCTAAACATAAAACAACAATAAACAAGTAAAACAAAACATAAAAATAAAGAATTAACACAGTTTAAGCTTGAATTAGAGGCCAATTCGTAGGTATAAAACCCACTCATCAATTAAAATATACTAATCTATATAATCCATAGCAAATAATATAACAATCCATAATACTAAAAAGGTCTACTAAAGCCATAGCATAAGATAGAAATAGGACCCCCAAACTTGAAACAAACGATGCCCTCATTGGTTAAAATATGCATAAATCAAAAATGGAAGGCTTCCTCGAGGCACGATCAAGCTATGTCATCGCGGTCCACATCCTCAGCGGGAGATGGAGGTGAGTATGGTGGAAAGACAAGATATGAAGGGAACTGGTATGGCTCAGGTCCGGATGGAGCTCCACCAGCCCAGTAGATCTGGGTAATAATGGTCATAAACTCTGTATGGTACTGCATCATTGTATCCTGCCTCTAAGCTACTGCATCTACTCTTCTAGTCTGTCTATCCACCTTTTGATGTAGGATACTCAACAAAGCCGAAGATATGCGCTTATAGGCCCGGTGAAGAAGAGTCCATCCTCGCTTTGCTTAGAAGATGGCTCGACCAATCAAAGAAGAAGATCTGTTGAGACAACGACAAATAACCCTTTCCTCGATCGTACGAAGCAACTCCTTCCCAAACCTTATAATGGCCTATGGTTGTGTGATCAATGAATGCCATTGGTGGTAAGAGTATCTCATCTTCTCCCCGCTGTACATTCGCTATTTTATATTTGCCCCATGATTAGAGATGGGTATGGTAGTCCTCCAGAAGTACTGCCCTTCAAAGACTTTAAAATTAAGTCCTAGATAACCAATCCAATATCTATCTTCAACCTAGTTACAATCACGAATAGCAAGAATACCTGCTCCTTGGTCACATCACTAATGTGCTGGGTTGACATTAAGTTGGAACAGATAAAGCTATACCATGCTTTCCTATAGAGGCTAAGTTCCGTGTGCGAGAAGCTTATCTTTTCATTCGTAATGTACCAAATCTTCCAAATAGTTCCCGGCTTACATATCCTTGCAATTATTTTATCCAAGTCATAGATTCAAAAATTGTGTGCCAAGTAGTCCCCGCTCATGTAGTTTGGAAAATGATAATAGGCATTGATGGTCTTTCTATCAAATGCCACTACCTTACCCCAAACCTGAACCACAAACTCATCTACAACCATAGCATTATCATAGAACTTCCTGAACATAGAAATGACTACGAACTCAGGCTATCTTATGAAGTGGATACATTTTCGCTCGGTTATCATAGCAACCATCTCCCCACCTTGCCTTAAATCAGGCCTAAGGCCCCTCTCTAGCACTAAGTTTTTGTTAGCTAACACTTGGTGGTAACTGATGAGAGGGTTTTTACCTATGAATTGGACATCTTTAGGGCTTAATTCTTTGTTAACTTAAAGTATTTTTAGTGTCATTTTACTTGTTTTTGTGTTTGTGTTGTAGGAAATGGCTTCGGAAGGTCAAAACATGAAAAATGGAGCTTAGTGGAATTTATGTAATTTTTGGAAAAGTACCCCCGCCGGGGCGGGCTTGTTGGGAAGAAAAAGGAGTTTTCAAAAATTGAGTTCAAGGAGGATTGGTTGGAGCTGTTTGTTTCAAAGGCTTTAAGGACTCTAAAAGACACATGAAGAGGCATATAAAACGAGGAGAATCACAAGGATTAAGGGGAGGATTCCATTATATTAGATTAGGACAAAACCCTAGTTCTTATTAGATTTGGAGATTGAAGCAACTTGGAGACCATTGAAGATTCAAAGAAGGAGCAAGAAGAGAGCATCGAATCTGCAAACAACAGATTCTATCTTCTTCTCTACTTCTATCTTTGTCTTTTAATGTTTATTCAATTGTGAATTCTTGGTTTTAGTTCAATAATCATGAACTAAATTCTTGTTTAAGATTACAATGGATCTTATTGTGTAGTTTATTTTAGTATGCTTCTCTATTAATTATTGTGATTATTCTTGGATTGTCTATTATGGATTGTGCTTATTGCTTAATTGCCTAGCTAATAATTATTGTGATAATCTATATGAATTCAAGAGATAGATTATAGATTTAGATATGATCATAATAGCATGCGATTGTGTTTTCTGCATGGCGTTGGAATTCATAATTTGTGTCTAGCATAGAGATATACCTATACATCACATGTAATCTGATAGAGAACTTGTGCTTAAAATTCTCTTTAATTGTAATTCACATAGAGATATAGTGACTTAGTTAATTAGGGTGTTCTTCTTAATTTTATCATCTGTGGATTTAAGTTGATTTGAGTATGATGCATTGAGAGATGGCCATATTTACTTATGTGTTCTTGATTAACAATTCAGAATAGTAAGCATAATTGATAAGAAGTGTATTAATTTAAGTGAAGCAAAAAATGAAGTTGTGATCTTAAATCTCCATAATCTGATTTTTAACTAGTGGTAATTAAAATTAGTTTAATTAAATAATTTAATTCATAACCCTAAATTGATTGTTTAAATAAAAAAATTACCTCACCTATTTAGGACAAAATAAGCACACCCAATAATCAATTCACAAGTATAGAAATTAATCCTCACTAAACAAAGGAATTAACCATTAAGCATAAATTTTTTTTTCCCAACTGAGATGAAGAAGGAAAATAACCAACAAAAGTCCCAATCAAAACATCAATAATATTCAAATCTACCTTATATTTCAAGCCCTACATGAGTCGAATTTGTCAAAACATAAATAAAACCTTACCTGATTTGGGGAATAAATCAGTCCAAAAATTTAAAAATAAGCTTCACATGCAACACTTGATTTGGAACAGGATTGGATGATTGGCTTTGGGGTTTGAATTGGATTGGGCAAAGATTAAGAGATGCGATTTGGGAAGTAAAAGGTAGAGGAAATGAAATGGGGGAGAATATGCTGAACCACATCTGTTTTAAAAAATAGAAACTATTGGCCGTACTATGAGCCGGGTTTTCTTTTATTACAGTAGCATAACGCCTTTTCCTTGATAAGTTAGAATTTGTGTATTTGTGCCTTGTATATAAAACACTGCTAATACATAATGAACAAATCCCATCATAGAAACAAAACAAGACACACACCACTAATATTTACATATATTAAAAGAAACATTTAACTAAAAAGATACATAAAATGAAAGTAAAATTTAACCAAAAGGATACGGAAATGGGGTTACCTCCCCATTGAGCAGTCGTCGGCTTGACTATTCTCTGTTTCATTCCAGGTCCGCGAGGGTAATTGAAGTCTTTTGACGATCTACGTCACCACCCATGTAATACTTGAGTCATTGCCCGTTAAACTTGAATGTTCTCTTGGAATTGGCCTCTTCAACTTTGATATGCCCGTGCAGGAAGACTTTGGTGATAACAAAAGGACTAGACCATCTCAATTTCATCTTTCTAGGAAAAAGCTTTAATCTAGAATTGAAAATTAACTCAACTTGACCTAGCTCAAATACCCGCTCCAATATCTTCTTGTCATGCTACCTTTTCGTCTTTCCTTGTACAACTTGGCGTTTTCATAAGCTTGTAGCCGAAATATATCCATTTCATTCAATTGCAAGAGCCTCTTCTGACCCACCACTTTCAAGTCAAAATTTTGCTTCCGAATAGCCTAGTAGGCACTATATTCCAATTTGACCAGAAGATGACACACCTTCCCATCTACAAGCATGCATGGTGACATTCCAATAGATGTTTTATATGAGTTGCGATAGGCTCACAAGGTATCATTAAGCTTCTTTGCCCAATCTTTCCGACTTGGATTGATAATCTTCTGCAAGATCCGTTTCACTTCTTAGTTTGACACCTCAACTTGGCCACTAGTTTGTGGATGGTAAGTTGTAGTAATCTTATGGAAAACCCTATACTTAGCAAGAAGGGCCTCAAAGTAATTATTACAAAAGTGTGAGCCTTCATTGCTGATAATTGCTCTCGGTGAGCTAAATCGTGGAAAAATGTTTTCCCGAAGGAAATTAAGCACCACTTTAGAGTTATTGGTGGGTAATGATATAACTAGTATGTAGAGATTGTTGCAAGATGATGGGAAAGGGCCCATGAAGTCTATACTCCAAACATCGAAAAATTCAACTTCAAGAATATTGTTAAGGGGAATTTTAGGTCTTTTGGAGATATTTCAAACTCTTTGGCACTTTTCACATCGTGAGACAAAAAAATAAGCGTCTTTAAAGTGAGTGGGCCAATAAAAACTAGATTGAAGCACCTTTGCTACCGTTCACTGTCCACCGAAATGCCCTCCATAATTAGATGAATGGCAGGGATGAATTATATTTTCTATTTCTTCCCTTGTCAAACATCTTCTCAAAATCTAATCTTCACACTGATTAAACATGAATGATTCATCCCACAAATAGTATTTCACATCATTCAAGAATTTCTTCTTCTATTGATAGCTCAAATAGGCTAGTAACACATTGCACACAATATAGTTAACATAATCAGCATACCATGAGGCTTCACTTTGTATAACAAATAGGTTCTCATCAGGGAAGAATTCCTCGATCACAGTATCAGTTTGCCCTGGTTGGCCTGTATTTTCTAACCTCGAGATATGATCCGCCACTTGGTTTTCAGTCCCCTTTTTATCACGGATTTCTAAATCAAATTCCTGAAGAAAAAGGACCCATCTGATCAACCGTGGCTTGACATCTTTCTTAGAAATCACATATTTGAGAGCTAAATGATCAGTGTAGACAATGACCTTCGTACCAATGAGATATGAGCGGAATTTATCAAATATATATACTACTGCTAACAACTCTTTCTCGGTGGTAGTTTAATTGAGCCAAGCATCTGTCAATGTCTTCCGCGCATAATATATGGTATGTAAGACTTTATTTTTTCATTGACCCAAGACCACACCAATAACAAAGTCACTGGCATCATACATAAGCTCAAACAACAATTCCCAGTCAGGAGCAACTACAGTGTGAGTAGAGATAAGTCTTTTCTTAAGCACATCAAATGCCTCTAGGCATGCGTTGTCAAATTTGAAAGACATGTATTTTTCTAAAAGGTTGCAAAGAGGTTTGGTGATTTTTGAGAAATCCTTTATAAATTGCCTATAGAACTTTGTATGGCCATGAAAACTTCTAACTCCTTTCACAAATGATGGTGGCGGAAGATTTTCAATAGTTTCTATTTTAGCCTTATCCACCTCAATTCCCTTAGCAGAAACTTTATGCCCCAAGATAATTCCCTCTTGAACCATGAAATGACACATCTCTCAGTTCAATACTAAATTCGTCTGCACGCATCTTTTCAGCACTAGAATCAAATTCCGTGGACACGAATTAAAAGAATTACCAAACACAGAGAAGTCATCCATGAACACCTCAAGAGTTTGCTCCACCATATCAGAAAAGATGGACATCATGCATCTTTAAAATGTTGCAGGCACATTACATAACCTAAATAACATTTTCCTAAAGGCAAAGGTTCCATACATACATATTAAGGTTGTTTTCTCTTGATCTTCGAGTGCTGTGTTAACTTGATTATAACCTAAATAACCATCGAAGAGATAATAAAACTCATGCCCGACAAGTCTATCGAACATTTGATCAATGAATGGAAGAGGAAAATGATCTTTACAAGTTGCTTTGTTGAGTTTTTGATAGTCCATACAAACACGCCATCCTATAACAGTCCGTGTCAGAATCATTTCATTATTCTCATTGGATACTACTGTCATGCCTCCCTTTTTCAGCACATATTGGACTAGACTCACCAAAGAACTGTCAGAGATTGGGTAGATGATACCTGCATCAAGCCATTTGATGATTTCTTTTTTAACCTCCTCCTCCATAATGAGGTTCAATCGCTATTGATGCTCAATGGAAGGTTTAGAACCATCCTCAAGGAGGATCTTATGCATACAAATGGAGGGACTGATTCCCTTAATATCTGAAATAGTCCATCCCAATGGTATCTTGTATTTTCTCATAACACACAAGAGTTTATTTTCTTATGTCTAATGATGCAGAAACAATAACATGCAATGTATCTGATTCTCCTAGAAAAGCATACCGTAAATGACTTTGTAGTGACTTAAGCTCTAATACGGGCGTTTCTTCCAATGATGACTGTGATTGAGAAGTAGACATTCCTGGTTGATCCAAAGATTCAAATTAGTGCTTGAACTAAGTAGACTTTGGAGAAGCATCCAACCATTTGACATACTCGAGTGGGATGTTCTAAATTAGAGGGATTAACAAGTGTAACCTCAAGTGGGTCAGAAATGCAATTTTCCAACAATACATCATTTATTACTCTGTCAACAAAGTAGATCCGATAACAGTCCTCAAAATCACCTGGGAACTTCATAGCCTTAAAGACATTGAAAGTGACTTTTTGGTCTTGCACCCTTATTGTGAGTTCTTCTTTCTGAACATCAATGAGCATCCTCCTAGTTGCTAGGAAGGGATGCCTAAGAATAATAGACACCTCTCTATCTTCTTCAAAGTCGAGAATTATAAAATCTGCGAGGAAGATCATCTTATCCACCTTGACCAACACGCCTTCCACTATTCCTTTTGGGTAAGTCAACGATCTGTCTTCCAGTTACAAAGTGATATTGGTGGGCTTGGCTCCTTTCAAACCGAGCTTCTGATAAATTGAGAGTGACATCAAATTAATGCTAGCCCCAAAATCACATAAAGCCTTACCAATAAACTTACTCCCAATAGAGCACAGGATAGTGAAGCTTCCCAGATCCTTAAGTTTGGGTGGTAGCTTTTTCTGAAGTATCACGCTACACTCCTTTGTAAGCGCCATAATCTCATAATTTCTTCGTTTTCTCTTTTTTAGACAATATATCTTTTATGAATTTCATGTAACTGGGCATTTGCTCCAACGCTTCACCAAATGGGATATTGATATAAAGCTTTTTGAACACTTCCAAAAATTTAGAAAACTGCTTGTTCAGTTTCTTCTTTTGAATGCGTTGTGGAAATGGCATAGGGGGTATCATAGGACTTTTCTTAATAACATTAGGAGCTGGTATTTTGACTTCCTCTATTGTACTTTCTTGACCCTTATTCTTGTTATTACGACTTTCAACACTGCCTTCTTCTTCAATGGCATCTTATGACACTATTTTAGTTTCTCTATCAATCTCATGTAATTCCCTACCAGTCCAGAGTGTAACTGCTTTGCATTTATCCTTTCCTTCCCTCTTAGGGTTAACTTCAGTGTCACATGGTGAAGTACCTTGGGGGCGATTATATATGGCATTGGCCAACTATCTCACTTAGTTCTATAGGTTCCGGATTGATACCTCTTGGCTATTTATTCTTGTCTCATTATGTGCTATGTATCTGGAGAGAAGCTCTTCCAAGCTAGGCTTCTTTTCTTGTTCAGGTGGGGGTTGGTATGGGCCTTGAGGTGGTTGAGCATGAGTTTGAAAACCTAGAGGGTATGCCTATTTTGGAGCAGAAGATTGGGCTTTGTTGTTGTTGCTCCATGAGAAATTCGGGTGATTCCTCAAACCAAGATGTTAATGGGTGGGAATATTGTTGTTTTGTTGCCGACTGTAAGACCCCGAATTTTATGAAATGAAAGTATTCAATTTTCTTATAATTATTATTCTATTTAGTAAATGGTTAAATTGATTAAAGTTTAAAGTTAAGGGTGATATGTGAAAATTTTGCAAAGTAAGCAAGTTGTCATAAAATATTCATTTGGTCGAGAAATATTCATTTTATCAGGAAATATTCGCACGACATAATCATTGGTGAACCCCACAACAAAATTACTGTCGGAGTTAGAAAACGACAGAAATAAGTTTTTATAAAAATAACGGCAAAAAGTTCTGAGTTAAAGCTGTTGAAATACCCGTTGGTAAAAGACTGATGTCTGGCGTGGTTGCATAATAGCACACTGTAATTGATGCTTACGTGAGAAGTCACAAAGTTTTATTCAATTATTGCCACAGTAATTGCTGCATAGTATCTCTCATATTATTGATGCAATTATTGTCACAGTATCATCTGCATAATATTTTATATTATTAAATTAATAATTGAGACGACAAAGTTATTCATATTATTATTTGCATTATTGACAATGTTTAGAAAGTTCTGTCGAGGAAATGGGTTTGATCACCTAATTGCGCGCCAATAGGGAGAAATCCTTATCGGAAAGCCCCCTCTTTCCTGGGAATGATCTGGTTGTTAATATTGCAAGTTATATTATTGATGAATAAATGTTGTTAAAAATATTTCCATTGTGTTGGGATTATTAGTGTTAGTGGAAATCGACATTTATTTTGATAATAGTTGATTTCTGGATGTTAAACTGACAAAACAAGTAATTAATCGGATAAATGAGCAATTAATTGATATTAGTTCACATGCAAATAACTATTTGTTCACATGCATGGAACTATTGGTTCACATGCATGTACTATTAGGGGAGGTTGTGCAAGATTGATAATACTTGAAGGACTAAATTAAAAATAGAGGTAAAGATGAAGGTACTAAACTGTAATAAGTCTATACCCAAAACGTGCAATTATCAAAACTATATTTTCCTATAAATAAAAGCTCATTTCTTATTTTATTCTCACCAATTCACTAAGACTCACAAGAGCAACTATAGAGAGAAAAAAGAAGAGTATTCTGCTATTTCATTATTGCAGTATCCAGTCTTCTACTAAGGTAAGGGGTATTATTTATTTCATATTAAACTTTACGATATTATTTTTTCATATTAAGTAAGAAATTTTTTTCTCATTCAATATTCATAAGGAATATTATTTTCGTTCAATATTCGTAGGGATATTGTCTTTGTTTAATATTCGTAAGGAATATTATTTTCGTTCAAAAGTTATAAGGGATATTATTTTTGTTCAATATTTGTATGAAATAATATTTTTTCCATATTTTGTAGTATGTAAGTAATATTATTTCATTTTTTATTCCTAATTCTACACTCATTTTGTTAAGTATTGCTTCTATACTCCGTGAAATTAGTCGAATATCCTTGAAATTTGTGCTTCATCTAGTATCGTTTCACAAGGATATTTTTTTGAATATTCTTGTTAAATTTTAAGCTTTTCATGTCGGAGTACTATTCATGGGTACTATTCATTTATACGGTAAGAACGACACTATTCATATATATGGTACTATTCACGGAGTACCATTCATGGGGTACTATTCACAAAGTACTATTCATGAGGTACTATTCACCTGGGTTACTATTCATGACAAAATTAATTTCTTTCGGTCTAAATTATTTTTGATACAATATTATTCTTGAATTTTACTCCACAAAGCAGTATCATGTTGACAATTTGGACATTCTTAAACTCTGGATAAATTGAATTATAAATCTTTAAAATTTATCCTTGCTTTCATTTAATTGAATTCTTATATCATTGTCATCATCCTCATGCTTATATTGTGATGAAAGTCATCTTTGGCCCATAGTGCATAGATGGACTGTTGATTGGTATGATTATGACCATGGATTATTCGGTATAATCATGACATGTAATGTTACAAATGATGTGGTAAAAGTCCTCATTGGCCCGTAGTGCATTGATGGACAGTTGTTGGCATGATTATGACCATTAGTGATTACACGAAATCCTTGGCACGTAGTGCATGGATAATTCGTGGACGTGATACTAATGAAAATCCTTGGCCAGTAGTGCATGGATAATTCAGTGATGTGGATTATTTACTGAGCTGAGTCTCAGGGATAAAGTTGATGATAAACTTTTAAATCATAGAAGATAGTAGATATCATGCTCTACTTTACTCTTGTAATGGATTGTTTGTTTCGCTGCAGTTAAACTTGTTGTCTATTGTATTCTATCAGTTTACAACTGTTGAAAGCTAACGATAATTTATTCAGCATTATCTTAGTCATAATATTTCTTACTAGGCTAGTTGAGCTCACACTTTTCTTTCATTGTTCTCTTTAGGAAATGAGAACATAGCTGAGACTAGTCAAGGAATGGAGTGACGATCCAGATGGTTGCTTTAGTAGTCCTCACTATTCTGTGAAATAGTGTGATAATAATTGTAATGAGGATTGAATTTGAGTTTGGATATTGTCTAGAAGACAATATTCGTGTTAAAACTCACCTATTGTGTTGTCTTATTTTGTACGACAGTTGTATTAATTAAGTTGTATTTAAGTTATGTACCATGTATTTGGCGACTCAGAATGGGTTGTATATACCTATTTTGGGGGCGTCACAGTTGGTATCAAAGCTTAGGAATATGATCCCTAGCTGAGATGTGAGGCTAGAACTAGGAGGGGTGAGACGGGTAAATCATTCGCTAGTATGACCTACCTAAGCTTATTTGTTATTTAATTGGTTGGTCAGAATATAGGGATAATATGTGGCATGTCAATTAACCCTTGTTTTGTGACAGCTTTTGAAAATGGCATCTGAGAATGTTGAGATAAGCAATGGAGCACATGAGAACGTTGAGTCACCGCTGATCAATAACCAGGATAATGTGCATCAGGAAGGCAATAATCCTTATACAAATAATAACACTAACCAAATGACGAACGATGGTATGTTTAGGAACTTTCTAGAATTCATGTAACACCAAGCGAGAGAGATTCCTGTTCAAAATGCAGGTGGAAACATTGGCAACTCACGGCTGGTCACCGCTAAGCAGTTCAAGGAGCTGGGACCACCAATGTTTTTGGGAAAGCCAGAGCCAATTAAGGTAGAGACACGGATTAAGTAGATCACCAAGATATTTGATGTCTTGGAATGCTCAGAGGAGCAAAAGGTTCCCTTTGCCACCTTTATGTTGCGTTAAGAAGCAGATTACTGGTGGGAATCTATAAAACATACTCATCTTTCCACACTAAAGATGTCTTGGGAGAAGTTCCAAGAATTGTTCAACGACAAGTACTTTCCCGAAAGTATTCATCACATGAAGGAGGTGGAATCCATCAAGATGGAGCAAAACAATATGACCATATTGCAGTACGAGGCTAAGTTTGCGGAGTTATCCCGGTTTGCATCCCATTTAGTAGATAATGAGGAGAGTTTGGAGTGAATGTTTCTAAGAGGCTTGAAACCCGAAATACGTCAATACCTCATTTCTCACAAACTTTGTGTATATTCAGATGTTGTGAATAGGGCTCAGTTATTGGAACGCGATAATGAGTCAGCCCAACCAAAAGGCAACGACCAACAACACGATAATAATCGTACCGGTGGAAACATCCATCGGAACAACGATAACCATCGTGGAGAAAATTATCATGCCAGAAATGGTAACAACTTTGGTGGTAATCATGGCCAAGATAATAGGAAAGGTGAACCAAGTGGGAACAACTTTAAGAAGAGAAGATTCAACAATGACGGAAAGACATCGACAACAACACCAACACCCATTTCCAAGGAAGGAGAACAACCACCGGTCGTATGCTACAGATGCAGAGAGGAGGGACACATCCATCCAAACTGTACACAATAACCCAAAACGTGTTTCAATTGTGGAATAAAAGGTCACCTAGCTCAATTTTGTCGTGTAGGGAAGTCAAGTTTGACGACCCGAGAATTTAGACAATTTATAAAATCCTAAAATGATGGATTAAAGGTTATATGATAGACCTAGACTGAAAATAAGTGTATGGATTTGACATTACTGTGAAGGAATTTTAAGGATTTCAAAATTCTGTGAAGAATTTTGGTGGATTTATCATCTTTTGGTAGAGAATTATCAGGGTTAAGTGTATGAGTGTATACGAATCGGTATATATTGATTATAAGCATTTAATAAGCTGTGTATGTGATTTTAGGTGTACAGTGTTAGTTTATGTGAATAATTTGTGGATAGAGATCAATTATGGATCATATAAGTTACGTTCGTAACAAAACCTAAAGTTATGTTAAGAATATCAAGGTTAAGTTAGAAAACACTAACGAACTGTTAGGAATCCTAACGATACGATCGAAAACCCTAATTTTAGTTCAGGGAATCCGAAACCCTAATTCGGATATTCAAAATCCTAATTCGGGATTTCAAATGTTAAGTATAAATTCCTAAGTGTTAAATGTTATGGGATAAATGAGAAATATCTAAAATGCACTCCAAATTATAGGGGAAAAGACCAAACTACCCTTAGTAAGTGCAAAATGACCAAAATACCCTTTTACTTACTTTTTAAGTAAAAGATTACAAAATCTTTGTGAGTCATCACTCCAAATTATTCCATGGGCCTTAAATATTTCCAAGATTAGATATATCTTGCAACCTTGCAAACATTGGATTCATTGAATCAAAATATAAGATCAAAAGTAAATAAAGTTACTTATTTTCCTAAGCAAACCAACCTAGACCTTTTCTCTCTTTATTTTCGAAATCTTGAGAGAGATTGAGACCAAAAGATAAAGCAATATCAGTTCATAGCTTTCCAAGGACAGCAACAAGGATCAGAAATCAAAGATCAAAGCTAGAAAAAGTATAAAACCCTAACTTGGTAAATCTATGTATTTGATGTTAGATGTTGTTAGTTATTGGTTAAAGTTGTGTTAAGGGATGTTATTGAGTGATCCAAAATGTTACATCAAGGATCCATAACATCTAGGTGTTAGAAAATAAAGTTTTAAAAACTGATCATGAACCCTAAAATATGGCCTGACAGCCATATGCCAGGGCTCATAGATCTCTCTGTGTTAAGTGTTATGTGTGTTTTATGTTATAGATTTATTCTCTGTCATGTGGAGAGTAGAATGGAAGTGATATCACCTCCATAACATGTCTAGATCTCAAGATATAGGTGGTCAAACATGGTTAACCGACCATGAGAGACTGTTTCTGGAAAACCCAGATTTTTTCCCAGAATGTATGACAAGCAACTTTAGAGCCTCTGATCTTGCTATGTTTAAGTTGTTATGTTATGTTGTTGGTTGGTTCTTGTAGACTGACATGCAGGCTATACATCTAAGCCTTTAGATTACCAAAATCATAAATAGAAACGGAAATAAGCATGGTCAAACTAAGGTTGACTATCAGCCGGATGAACAAATCTGGAAAACCCAGATTGTTCAAGAACAGATTTTCTGACAACGTTTAATTGGTTGATATCTTATGATTTTATTGTTGTTAGACAGAACTAAGATTATGTTGTTGTAGCCTGACATGTATACTACATCTGTGAACTCTTAGATCACACAACAAGCCCTAGAATCAAAGTTATAGAGCATCAAAAGTTGGACCATGCAACTGTTCTTCATTTCTGGAAAACCCAGAAATGAAGAACAACTCTGATATGTTTTTCTGAAGCCTAGATCTTGCTGTTATGTTGTATTATGGCCATGAACTTGATTGATAATGGTAATGTTACACTTATACTACATGATTAACATCATTAGCTGCCCACAAACCTTAAGATCTATGATCTGTGACTGGTCAAACCTAGCACCCTTGTGATTGCCTTTAAAGGTTCTGACATGCTCAAGAATACCTACAGCGATGGTTCTGTCGCTATAGGGCCCTTTTAGCGATAGTTTAATTAGAAAATCAATTATGCTATTTAATAAATAAAAAAATAATTTTAAATTATTAAAAATACATAATAAATTCCTAAAAATTATTTTAAAGCCTAAAATGGGTTTTAATAATGTTGAGTATATTTCATAAATATTAAATATTTTTGGAATATTAATGGTATTTAATTTATTTAATTATAATATTAAATAAATTACTTAAAAATAGTTTTAATGCTTGAAAAATCATTTAAAAATATATTATGGTGTTAGGAAATATTTTAAGTAATTTCTAATGACTTTTGATATTTTGTGATGAATTTCATTAATTAATTAATATTAATGGTAATTGATTTGTTTAATCAATATATTAAATAAATTGTAGAAAAATAGAATTAATGATTTTAAAATCATATAAAAATGATTCAAGGGTTAGAAAAATATTTTATGTTATAAAATATTACTTTTGATAATTTGTCATAAAATATTAATATTTTAATATTAATGGTAATTATCGGATAATGCATTTAAGGGTTTAAAATCATATAAATGTGATTTTACGGTATTAAAAATACTTTGTAATATTATAAATATATTATAATATTATGTTATGATTTTCATTAATATTTAATATTAAATAAATATTAATGATAAGGGAATAATGTGGTATTTATATCATATAAATACAATATAAGTGATTGAAAAATTATGATAAATGGTAATAATTACTTAAAAATTATTACGAGCCTATGAAAAATATTTTGATTGATAATAAAATTATCTAAGATAATTGTTAAGTGTTTAGGCAGAGTTTAATTAAACTTAGACTCGATAATTGTCCGACTAGACCGTTGGGATGCTAAAAGTGTGTCGGATTCAACTCAGACTGAAATAGTTTGACTTGATACCGAGTCTTAGGTAGGTTGTGGACTTATAGGGTTATGTGTTTAGGATTATTATATATATATATATATATATATAACAGTATTATACTGTGATGCTATTATTCTAATGTGGGGATCTATATTACTAATATTAGGTCTTCGAATAAAGAGATATAATTATGTAGCAGTAGTCGAAGATACAGGCAAGTTCCTAACCTTGAACTTCTAATTGTTGTGCATGTTTTCTCTAAACTCGACCTCGAGTTGTTCTTTCAATTATGCTTATGGCTAATCATTGCTGATTACTATGTCTACGATTTGTTGAATAGCTTTCTGTGCAAATAATGCATGTGTTCATCAGGTATGAAAGGTTAATCACCTTCATTACTATCTAGTCTAGTTATAATGGTTCATGTTCTTTCTTGACCATTCAATTCCTATTGAATTGGTCGTTCAGTTAGAAAAATTTGTTCATGCTAGTTCACAGCTATATTGTTGAATGTTAGCCAGCTATTATTCAAATTCTTTCAATCATGATATATCCTCAAATAAATTTATACTTGTTGGGCAACCTTTTTGCTCACCCTTGCTATATCATGATAAACATTGTAGATTAAGGCAAATTCGTCGGATACAAGAAAAGTCAAAGATAAGTCCAGCTTTGGAGTTTGTGTGCAGCTAAATTTGTATAAGTATTGTATATTAATGTTATTGTAAGTCAAATAAGTTATGAATTGTGTATTAAGTGAAGGTTTTCGACCTTGGGGAAAAGTGTGTAAGTTTGATGTATAAATAATTTATGTTTATATCTTTCGCAATAGTTATAGAATTAGTATACCAGATCCATGGTGATTTGGGACTCGGATTTGGGTATATTATGTGACGCCCCCAAAACAGGTATACATCACCCATTTTGAGTCGCCAGATACATGGTACATAACTCAACTACAAAATTAATTATACAATTTTCGTGCAAAATACGACAAAACATAGCTGAGAGTTTAAACACGAATATTGCCTTCTAGACAATATCCACACTCAATGGAGTCCTCATTACAATTATTATCACACTATTTTATAAAAATAGTGAGGAGTACTATAGCCACCATCTCGGTAGTTAATCCATTCCCCGACGGTCCACTATATTCTCATTTTTCGAAGAGAACATTGAAAGAAAAGGGTGAGCTCAACTAGCCCAGTAAGAATTATTATGACTAAGATAATGTAAAATAAATTATCCTTAGCCTTTAACAGTATAACAACTGATGGAATATAATAGACAACAAGTTTTAGATCAACAACTACAACGGAATAAGCAATCCATTAGAAGAGTCAAGTAGAACATAATGTCTACTATCTCTTCTAGATTAAAAGTCCATCGTTAATATTTCATTCCTGTAATACTCAACAACAGTTTTTTGTTATACCCAAGACAAAAAGAACTATCATCACCTGTCTTCACCTAAACCACCAAAGATTATAGTTAAATCCACAATTCATATTTATAATCATATAACTCAACAGTTTCTCCTTGCCACAAAGGCTTAATAGAATCGCGTTTACTCAATATCCTTACCCCAAAGGCTAAAGATATTCAAATGTAATAACAATGATCATACCTAATCGATTTGTCTACCTTTTTTCTGGGCCAAAGATATTCAACAATAAAACCAATGGTCATGATTATACCAATCAATTATCTCGTCGATTACTTCTGACCAAAGACATTCATTTGTTAACTAATGGTCATGATCGCTTAATCACATCATTGAATTATTCATGCACTACGGGCCAAGGATATTCGTTATTATCACCGATGGTTATGATCATGTCATACACTGTCCATCTTTGCACGTAAGCCAAAGATATACAACTATAAAACCAATAATCAACGATCCATCTTTACACGTAAGCTAAAAATATACAATCATAAAACCAATAATCGACGGTCCATTTATGCACGTAAGCAAAGATGACTTTCATCACGATATAAGCATGAGGATGATGACAATGATATAAACATAAATCAAGCGAAATCAAGGATAAATATTAAAGACATTAAATTTATCCGAGTTTAAAAATATCAAATTATCAACATGATCTTTGCTTTGTGGAGTAAAATTCAAGAATAATATTCACGTACCAAAAATAATTTGGATAGAAAAGAAATATATTTTTTAGGTGAATAGTACCCCGTGAATAGTACTTCCAGATTAGTACCCCATGAATAGTACCCCGACATGAAAAGTGTCCCGAATACCTGTAACTCATGAATAGTAACCCGTGAATAGTAACTCATGATTAGTACTCCGGCACGAAAAGTTCCCCGAATACCCGAGTGAATAATACTAGAGTGAATAGTAACAGGGTGAATAGTAACCCGTGAATAGTAACTCTTAAAAAAAATACCAAAGAAAATGATATTCCATGACGAGTACAAAAGAAATGATATCTCAGATGAGTATAATAGAATATACGAAACTGCAAATAGATTTTCACCCGCCATGCGGTTGTAAAAATCCAAAACCCTAATAAGACTCGTATGTATAAAATCCCATTATATAAATAAAATTTATCCGTTCTGAATGTGTTATGTGTTATTATATACTTTGTTTAACAAATCTGACCAAATAAATTTTTGTCCGAAAAACGACGTGCTTGACACCTCGTGCTTAATTTTTTTTTTCCGTAATCAGACTTTTCGCTAAAATTATTTTGACAAGTTGCTTTGTCGTGCTTGTTAGGATTAGTCAGAAATTTAGGTTAGCAACCCTAGATTAACAAACCCTAACCCTAATTAGTAAAACGTTAACCCTAATTGGTAAACCTAACCCTAATTAGCTAAACTAACCCTAATTAGCTTATGTTAACACCTAATCATGGTTAGTAAACTTCAATTAGGTACTAATAAACATCACTTAACAATCCTAATCATTAGAAACAAAACCCTAATCAAGATTAGTAAAGATTAAATCCTAATTGAGCTACTAAACAAACCTAACTAGCTCACAAGTAGGTTAGGAGTCACCATTGCAAGTCCCTAGGCTACACATGACATGCTTGCAACTCCCAAGCATGACAATAGTCATCAGATCAGATATTTGTAGAGGCAAGTTGCACAAAAATGAGCAAAAAGCCAAGTTGAAGAATTCTATAAATAGGAACCTTAGGGCTAAGCAAATTCATGAAATTCCTAAGCCTAGATACACTTATAAACTTACCAAATCAAGCCTAGGTGATAGCAACAACAATATCAGAAGCTAGGATCAAAAATCATTCAAGAAAAGGTGCAAACCCTAGTTCATAATTAGCTCTTTGATCCTATGTTAGTTTTGTTGTGTAGATTTTTAGAATTATGTATTTGTATGTTAGAAAGTACGTTAGATTGGTAGAACATGTTTTCATAACATCTAGATGCCTTAATTAAGTGTTTTAAGAAATCTGGAAATTTTGAAAACTATGTCTGACAGCCGAATGTGAGGGCCTATAGATTCATATGTGTTTATGTTTTAGACTGTTAATTGTTTGGTATTTGTAGCCTGTTAGTAGGTCTTCAATACGGAAAGAAAAGCAGGTTCATTTAAACCATAGATTTCAAGTTATAAGCGATCGAAAGTGGGTTGACTGTTCACGGATTGCGGTTTTACGGGTTACCAAAAAACTTCGAGAATAGTTGAGCAAACTACTTTGACCAACCTTTTAATTATGTTACATTTGTTATTTTTGTAAGGTTTTGTTATAGATCATACCCGTTATATGTACTACATATCTATGATCTCAAATTGCTAAAATAACTCATAGGATTCTTTGGAATTAATGGTCAAAAGTCGTTGCCAAGAACTTGACCAAGTTTTCTAGGTTGCCTGTAAAAGCGAAGAACACGAAAGAATAACGTTTGCATTTGAACTTTGACCGACATAATTAGAGACCTTAGAGTTATGCTTTGTTCAAGTTAATGTTATATATATGTACCACGACATATATACTACATATTACAACAAACATCACACACATCTAATACACGAATCAAAGATATTGAGCCACAAAAGTAGTTATTAAGCCGTGACTCTTATTACGTGTTTCCCGAAACTCAAGAACATCTCGACGAAAGAACTTTGAGCCTCTATAACTTCTTGTTATATGTAGGTTAAAATTTGTTTCATATTGTACTACTGTATGAGTACTACAACATCAACTCTTGACAAACCAAAAATCATTAGCAGTAGCCTTTTAATTAGTGGTCAAGCTGGTCACTCGACCATGACCAAGCAAACACGCCAGAACTCAAGAACACCTCTGACGACACTTCACATCCATGAAGGGCTTTAGCGACAAATATGTAAATTTTCTTAAAATAAATTATAAAAAAAAAATAAAAATAATTAATAAATAAATATAAAAGCAGTTTTAAAAATTATATTAAATAAAAATAATTAAATTATGATAATTTTACATAATTTAATAATTATTTTATTTTATTTAGATATTATTAATAATTAACTTATTAATAAAGAAATTAGAATAATTATTTATAAATACTAAATAATTATGGAAAAATATTATTAATGATATAAAAATTATAATAAATGAATATAAATTATTTAAAAATAATAATCAATGTTTTTGTAAAATTTTAAGTAATTATTAATTACCTAAACATAGAAGTAAATGATTTAAAATCATTTAAAGAATAAATAAATGTTTTAAATACTTTTAAACTTCTAAAAAGTATTTTAAAGGATAATTAAATTATCTAAAAATATAATAAATTTTATAAATAAAATTTAGTCCATTTATCAACTTATTTGATAATCGGTAAAGATATTAAATAAGAAACCTTATTTAATCTAACTTGGTTCATATGTAAATGATATATTTGAGTATGATTATAAATACTAACGTGTTAGAATTATATATATGAACATTAAGTAAGGTATTTTTAACGTTTGAATAACATAACTTGGTGATCGACGCTCGAGATGAGTTTCCTAAACCCTACACTTATATCTTGATATCTTGAATTTTTTTTGATATATTATACCAATCCTAAACTTGAATTGCCAAATTATTGTAAAGTTATTGCTATAGTTTAAAGTATAACTCAAAAATGAATTGTTTATTCATATGATAATGTATATTGAGCATAAATTGTTGTGTCAAACCAAATTGTTTTGGTAAGACATCCTATCTTTGAAGTTGGGTATCCGTGAGGATCGAGATATAGTCGATGAATATATTGATACTAATGTTGGGTATGTTTGAGCACTGGTAGGATGAGATGCATACTCCTAGGATGTTGAATAGGCTGATCCCCTATCTCATATCTAAACAAAATTTCTAAGTCCGTGTGACTGACAAAAATGAAGAAAAATTCCAGAAATGGTTGAAATAAATAGAAATCCAGGAATGGTAACAACTATAAGTCAAAATTTGAATTGTGGTATTTCTTCAAATCATATATTGTTATAAATACAAAACTTGTTGAGCATGTCATAGCTTACCCTTGCAAATTATTCCCTTTACAGTTTTAGATGGTAACCCTGGAACATCTGGAGTAAATAAAGGAAAGCGTCCCTGCTTAGATTAGATTATATTATTGTCTATTTTAATACCTTGTAATAAGAACTCGTTATGAGAATCATGTAATCGAATCTTAATATTATGATATATATATATATATATATATATATATATATATATATATATATATATATATATATATATATATATATATATAACATCTTTTATTTTAAATAATCGTGTTTTCTTACATATATAGATGTAAAATTAGACTTCTTCAAATCTAGTTGAGATCCTTGGGAACTATTTATCAAAGTGAGGGTATTAATAGCATGGAATTTGTTCATGTTGTTATTGATACTCTTGAATTTTGGATAGATAGTTACTATCGATCTGATAGTATAAATTAAACTTGGCATAGACTATACATCTAGGTGAGGGTATTAGTAATATGGATTTGTTCATTTTATTCTTGGTACTCTGAATTTGGATAGATAGACTCTAGTCACAGATATAGTTCATATATCCAGTGAGGGTATCAAATATAGTAATTTCTTGAGAATTGACATACATTATGGGATCTTTGTGAATTTTGGATATATGGGAATTATATCGATAGTCCCTCTATTTAATGTAATATTTGTAATCGAGATACCATGGGTGTATAGATTAAATGCATTATATTGATTTATTGTAACCACCATATCAGATACCGTGGGAGTATAGATATGGGGGTGTTATAATTTTGGTATCAAAGCTTCAAGGCTATAGATATAAAGAAGAGAAATCTTAGTATATACTCTTCGAGTCCGTAGAAATTTTAAAAGTACACATAAAATATAACATTAAAACTATTAAGTTTTGTAAATTTCTATCTGATTAAAGGAGTTTTTCTTTTATAGATGGCCAACTCAATCTTTGAAGAAATGGTAATAGCCAATAATCCACCACAAATAGAGTCATACATAGCTAGTGATGCAGAAGATGAGGAATTGCTTCATGATCAACAACTGCTAGATGCTGAGGAAGAGGAAGATCCAGTAGCAGGACAATTAATGAGAATTGATGAACATGATGAGGCAATGGCATCACTGATGAAGACAACAGAATATGAGAATAATAAGACGAGGTTTAGGGCTGATATAGCTGAGGGAATACTACAACATGAGAGGGGACATAGTCAACGACTAAAAGTACAACTGCACCATGCACAGAGGGGCAGGAAGGAAATTCAGTCAAGGCTTCTTAAAACATCTATGGGTGTTCGAGATACTTTTAATGATTTGCAGCGTCGTGTAGTTCGATATCCGGTTGAGGAGAAAAAAACGGCTTATCTCATCGATCGATCTATGGTTTGTCACATGATTTAGGATTCCTTTAATGATATCAATGAATTCTAGAGAGTAGCATAGGTGGTTGAATGCTTTATATTAGTATAATAAAGAAGCATTCAAAGTTTGTATTGTAATCAGTATTTTATAAGATAGTAGTATGTTTAATTAAGAAGTTGTTATTTAAGACCGTTGTGATATATAAAATAAACAATATGTTATATTGTATTATTCAAATTCTTATGTGAATTTTGGTTATTGTTTTATATAGAATCATGCCACCAACCGGAAGACCTCAAAGAGAAATGGATGATGATAATTCTACCCAGCAGTTAGTAGACCTTATGCTAGGAGTAGTAAATAAACCTGTGAACCAAAACACATCTTTTAAAGACTTTAAATTAGTTAGACCACCTGAGTTTAAAGGTACATCAGAACCTGTAGATGCACAAATTTGGATTTCTGAGATAGAGAAATTTTTCCTAGTAACCAATGTTAATAATAACCAAAAGACAACTTTTACAACCTTTTACTTGAAGGGTGAGGCTAATTATTTGTGGGAATCAACCAAAGGTCGGGTAGAAACTCAAATTGTTCCTTGGGATAGATTCAAAGAGTTGTTCTTTGAAAACTATTTTTCCCAATCCCTGAAAGACTGAATGGATATAAAATTTCTGGACTTAAAACAAGGAGATCTTACTGTAACCCAGTATACAGCTAAGTTTAATGAACTGTCCAGGTTTACTCCTCATCAAGTAACCACTGAACTTAGAAAGACTCGTAGGTTTCAGGAGGGTTTAAAATCTTAAATTCGGAGTAAGTTGTCAGTACTTCAAATAAAGACTTTCTCTGAAATACTGGAGAAAGCTACTATAGCCGAAAGTGAGAATGAAAGTCTTGCTAAATTTCACCAGGACAAGAAAAGTCAGAATTAAAAAGGAAAAGTTAGGACAGAACCCAGTTCAGGTGGGTTTAATAACAAGCGTAAATGGGATAATACTTTTTCTAACAACCCGGGGATAAAGATAGGAAATACTAATAACAACTTTAGTAATAATAATATTAAACCTTGTCCTACTTGTGGTAAGAAACATAAAAGAGAATGATATCGTAACAAATGTTTTAATTATGGACAATTGAGACATTTTTCTTCACAGTGTCCTCTTCCAAATAAAAATAGATGTTTTAATTGTGGCTTGTTGGACCATTTTTCTAAGAATTGTCCTAAACCTAGGAACTAAGGAGGAAAGGGAAATAGAGTAATCAATCAGCCGTAGCTGCACTTGGGGTTCAGAATCGACCTACCGCGAGAACATTTAATATGTCGGTGAGGGATGCTATTGCTTCAGAGGAGGGCGTGGTGACATGTATCATCCCTATCAACACTTTAAATGCATATGTGTTATTCGATTACGGTGCTACTATATTCTTTTCTTTTGTGCCTAAAATTTTCTCTACAAACTTGAATATACCTTGTGAAAATTTAGACAAACCATTTTGTGTAGAAATTGCTAATAATGAAAGGATTCCGGTTAAGACCATATACAGAAACTGTAGTGTGGTAATAAAAGGACATAATTTTAAGGTAGATTTGATACCAATTCAGTTGGGAGAATTTGATGTAATTTTAGGAATGGATTGGTTAGTTAACCATAACGCGATGATTGATTGTCATAAAAAATGTATAAACCTTTTGACTGCTTCGAAGTCAAAGGTAGTGTTCAACGGTAGTTGTTCACTTAAGAAATCTCGATGTTTGACTATAGTTAAGGCAGAAAGATTACTTAGAAAGGGTTGTTTAGGATATTTGGCCTATATAGTTGATACTCGACAGGAAGGAGTAAAACTAGATCAAATACCTATAGTTAAGGATTTTCCCGATGTATTTTAGGATGACTTACGGGTTTGCCTCGGATAGGGAAATTGAGTTCGTTATTAATCTTGCACTGCCAGGAAGCGACACGGTTTCTAAGGCACCCATCTGAATGGCACCTATAGAGGCGAAAGAGTTACTTATACAATTACAGGAACTCTTAGATAAAAAGTACATACAACCTAGTGTTTCACCCTGGGGAGCACCAGTGTTGTTTGTAAAGAAGAAGGATGAAACTATGAGATTATGTATAGACTATAGGGAGTTAAATAAATTAACTATTAAAAATAAATATCCTTTACCAAGGATTGATGATTTGTTTGACCAATTAAAGGGGGCCGAACATTTTTCAAAAATTGACCTTAGAACAAGTTATCATCATTTAAAGGTAAGAAATGAGGATGTGCCGAAAACAGCGTTTAGGACACGTTATGGACATTATGAGTTTCTTGTAATGTCTTTTGGATTGACAAATGCACCGGCATCATTTATGGATTTAATGAATCGAGTGTTTAAACCATGCTTGGACAAATTTGTTGTAGTGTTTATCGACGATATTCTGGTATACTCGAAAACACGGGAAGAGTATACTGAACACTTAAGAGTCATTTTTGAGATATTACGAACAGAATAACTTTATGCAAAGTTTTACAAGTGTGAATTCTGGTTAAAGAGAGTTCAATTTTTAGGTCATGTAATTGACAAAGATGGTATATCTGTTGATCCAACTAAGATCGAAACTGTTGTGAATTGAGAACAACCAACAACTCCAACAGAAGTACGAAGTTTTCTCGATTTAGCGGGTTATTATCGATGGTTTATAAAAGATTTTTCAGAAATAGCAACCCCATTAACCAATTTAACTCGAAAGACGGTAAAATACGTCTGGATAGAGAAATGTGAGGAAAGCTTCTAAGAGTTGAAGAACCGACTGAGCATGGCTCCAGTGTTATCCTTACCAGATGATACATGAGGTCTTGTAGTATATAGTGACGCATCACACAGAGGTTTAGGGTGTGTGTTGATGCAACATGGGAAAGTGATAGCTTATGCATCACGACAACTCAAAGATTATGAGAAGAGGTATCTTACTCATGATTTAGAGTTAGCCGCGGTAGTGTTTGCTCTAAAAATTTGGAGACATTACTTGTACGGGGAGAAGTGCGAGATATATACAGATCATAAAAGTCTGAAATATATTTTTACACAAAAAGAACTAAATTTAATGCAGAGACGATGGTTAGAACTGATAAAGGATTTTGATTGTGAAATCTTATATCATCCCAGTAAAGGCAATGTAGTAGTTGATGCGTTAAGTAGAAAGAATTAGGAAAAGCTGAATGTTTCAACCACCAATGATAAGTTAATAAAAGATTTTGAAAATTTAGAAATTGAGGTGGAATGTCCAACTACCTTTACCCAAAAATTTTACATTTTAGAGGAAGTTTCATCATGGCTCGTCAAAATCAAAGAGATACAAGAGAAGGATGAAGAGTGTCAGAAATGCAATTCTAATATAACTCATGAAAAGTATAACAACTTCAGAATAGATAAGGATGGAATAATAAGATATGAAGATAAAATCTAGGTTCCGTTAAACCAAGCTTTAAAAGATGAAATTTTGAATGAAGCTCATAATTCTAAATTTGCCATACATCTTTGTAGCACTAAAATGTATAAGGATTTAAGTCTACACTTTTGGTGGTCGAATATGAAAAGAGAAATAGCTGAATGAGTAAGTAAATGTCTCATGTGTCAAAGGGTTAAGGCTGAACATCAAAAGCCGAGTGGGTTACTTCAACCCTTACCAATTACTGAGTGGAAGTGGGAACATATAACAATGGATTTTGTTGTTGGTTTTCAACTACACAAAAGGGCCATAATACCATTTGGGTAATAGTGGACAGTTTAACTAAATCAGCTCACTTTATACCTATTAAAATTACTCATAACTTGGATCACCTTGCCAAAGTATACATTAATGAAATTATTTCTAGGCATGGAGTACCTGTTTCCATAGTATCAGATCGAGATCCACGTTTTACCTCTAATTTTTGGAAAAGACTTCAGAAACACTTACGAACACAATTAAGATTAAGTACAGCTTATCATCCTCAGACTGATGGACAGAGTGAGAGAACCATACAAACACTAGAGGATATGTTGAGAACTTGTATCATAGACTTCAAAGGAAGTTGGGAAGATCAGTTACCCTTAGTTGAATTTGCCTATAACAATAGTTATAATGCTAGCATAGGTATGCCACCCTATGAAGCTTTATATGGGAGGAAATGTAGAACACCTTTATGTTGGGATGAAGTCGGGGAAAGACAAATGCTAGGACCTGAAATAATTCAACAAACTACTGAAACCATCAGAATTATTCGTCAACGATTACAAGCATCTCAAGATCGACAAAGAAAATACGTTGATCCACATCGTCAACAACGAAACTTTAACGTAGGAAGTCACGTATTTTTGAAAGTATCTCCTTGGAAGGGCAAGATATGTTTTGGAAAGAAAGAAAAACGAAGTCCTAGATTTATTGGACCTTTTAAAATTTTGAGGAGGGTGGGTGAAGTTTCTTATGAAATAGCACTACCTCCTAAGTTGAATCATATCCATAATGTGTTTCATGTGTCCGGATTATGACCATATAAACCTGATTATAAACACGTTATACAATATGAGCCTATCCAAATAGAAAAAGATCTTTCTTATGTAGAAGAACCTGTGCAGATCGTCGACCGTAAAGAGCAAGTCCTGAAAAATAAAGTGATAGCATCGGTTAAAGTGATCTGGAGAAATCAGAACGTTGAAGAAGCTACATGGGAGCTTGAAGATAAAATGCACGAGAATTATCCTCAATTATTTACTTAACATGTACTGTAATTTCGAGGATGAAATTCTTATTAGTGGGGGTGAATGTAAAAACCCAAAATCCTAATAAGACTCGTACGTATAAAATCCCGTTATATAAATAAAATTTCTCCATTCTGAATGTGTTATGTGTTATTATATACTTTGTTTAACAAATCTGACCAAATAAATTTTTGTCCGAAGAACGTCGTGCTTGACACCTCGTGCTTAATTTTTTTTCCCGTAATCGGACTTTTTCGGTAAAATTATTATGACAAGTTGCTTTATCGTGCTTACACTGACAAAACACTTTGTCGTGCTTGTTAGGATTAGTGAGAAATTTAGGTTAACAACCCTAGATTAACAAACCCTAACCCTAATTAGCAAAACCCTAACCCTAATTTGTAAACCTAACCTCAATTAGCTAAAGTAACCCTAATTAGCTTATGTTAACACCTAATCATGGTTAGTAAACTTCAATTAGGTACTAATAAACATCACTTAATAATCCTAATCATTAGAAACAAAACCCTAATCAAGATTAGTAAATATTAAAGCCTAATTAAGCTACTAAACAAACCTAACTAGCTCACAAGTAGGTTAGGAGTTACAATTGCAATTCCCTAGGCTACACTTAACATGCTTGCAACTCCCAAGCATGACAATAGTCATCAGATCAGATATTTGTAGAGGCAAGTTGCACAAAAATGACCAAAAAGCCAAGTTGAAGAATTCTACAAATAGGAACCTTAGGGCTAAACAAACTCACGAAATTCCTAAGCCTAGATACACTTATAAACTTACCAAATCAAGCCTGGGTGATAGCAGCAATAATATCAGAAGCTAGAATCGAAAATCATTCAAGAAAAGGTGCAAACCCTAGTTCATAATTAGCTCTTTGATCCTATGTTAGTTTTGTTGTTTAGATGTTTAGAATTATGTATTAGTATGTTAGATTGGTAGAACACGTTTTCATAACATCTAGATGCCTTAATTAAGTGTTTTAAGAAATCTGGAAATTTTGAAAACTAAGTCTGACAGCCGAATGTCAGGGGATTCATATGTGTTTATGTTTTAGACTGTTAATTGTTTGGTATTTATAGCCTGTTAGTAGGTCTTCAATCTAGAAAAGAAAACAGCTTCATTTGAACCATAGATTTCAAGTTATAAGTAGTCAAAGTGGGTTGACCGTTCACAAATTGTAGTTTTTTGGGTTACCCAAAAAACTCAAGAACAGTTGAACCGGCTACTTTGACCAACCTTTTTAATTATGTTCTGTTTGTTATTTTTGTAAGGTTTTGTTATAGATCAATACCCTGTTATATGTACTACATATCTATGATCTCAAATTGCTAAAATAACTCATAGGATTACTGGAATTAATGGTCAAAAGTCGTTGACCGAACTTGACCAAGTTTTCTGGGTTGCCTAGAAAACTGAAGAACACGAAGAACAACATTTGGCTGAACTTTGACCAGCATAATTAGAGACCTTAGAGTTATGCTTTGTTCAAGTTAATGTTATATATATGTACCCTGACATATATACTACATGTTACAACAAATATCACACACATCTAATACACAAAATCAAAGATATTCAAGCCACAAAACCGTTGACCGGCCATGACTACTATTATGGGTTACCCAAAAACTCAAGAACAGCTCTGATAGTGACTTTGAGCCTCTATAACATCTTGTTATATGTAGGTTAAAGCCTAAAATTTGTTTCATATTGTACTACTATATGAGTACTACAACATCAACTCTTGACCAAAACAAAAATATTAGCAGTAGCCTTTTAATTACTGGTCAAACTGGTCACTCGACCATGACCAAATCTAACGCACTAGAACTCAAAGAACACCTACATTGACACTTCACATCCTTTGAAGGGCTTTAGCGACAGACAGAAATTGTTTTCCTAAAAATAAATTATAAAAAATTAAAATAATTAATAAATAAATATAAAAATAGTTTTAAAATTATATTAAATAAAAATAATTAAATTACGATAATTTTACATAAAATTAATAATTATTTTATTTTATTTTATTTAGATATTCTTAATGATATAAAAATTATAATAAATGAATATAAATTATTTATAAATTAATAAAATAATAATCAATGTTTTATAAAATTTTAAGTAATTATTAATTACCTAAAAATAGAATTAAATGATTTAAAAATCATTTAAAGAATAAATAAATGTTTTAAATACTTTTAAATTTCTAATAAAGTATTATAAAGGACAATTAAATTATCTAAAAATATAATAAAATTTTATAAATAAAATTTAGTCCATTTATCAACTTATTTGATAATCAGTAAAGATAATAAACACTGAAACCTTATTTAATCTAACCCGTTCATATGCAAATGATATATTTTAGTATTATTATAAATACTAACGTGTTAGAATTATATATATGAACATTCGTAGGTATTTTCAACGTTTGAATAACATAACTTGACTGATCTATACTCAGGCAAGTTTCCTAAACCCTACACTTATATCTTGATATCTTGAATTGCTTTTGATATATTATACCAATCCTAAACTTGAATTGCCAAATTATTGTAAAGTTATTGCTATAGTTTCAGCATAACTCAAAAATGAATTGTTTATTCATATGATAATGTTTATTGAGCATAAATTGTTGTGTCAAACCAAATTGTTTTGGTAAGACATCCTATACTGAAGTTGGGTATCCCGTAAGGGATCGAGATATGGTCAATGAATATATTGATACTAATGTTGGGTGTGTTTGAGCACTGGTAGGATGAGATGCATACTCCTAGGATGTTGAATAGGCTGATCCCCTATCTCATATCTAAACAAAATTTCTAAGTCTGTGTGACTGACAAAAATGAAGAGAAATTCCAGAAATGGTTGAAATAAATAGAAATCCAGGAATGGTAACAACTATTAGTCAAAATTTGAATTGTGGTATTTCTTCAAATCATATATTGTTATAAATACAAAACTTGTTGAGCATGTCATAGCTTACCCTTGCAAATTATTCCCTTTGCAGTTTTAGATGGTAACCCTGGAACATCTGGAGTAAATAAAGGGAAGCGTCCCTGCTTAGATTAGATTATATTATTGTCTATTTTAATACCTTGTAATAAGAACTCGTTATGAGAATCATGTAATCGAATCTTAATATTATGATATATATATATATATATATATAACATCGTTTAATTTCGTAATCGTGTTTTCTTACATATAAAGATGTAAAATTAGACTTCTTCAAATCTAGTTGAGATCCTTGGGAACTATTTATCTGAGTGAGGGTATTAATAGCATGGACTGTTCATGTTGTTATTGATACTCTGAATTTTGGATAGATAGTTACTATCGACACGATAGTATAAATTCGCTTGGCATAGACTATACATCTAGGTGAGGGTATTGGTAATATGGACTGTTCATTTTATTACTGGTACTCTGAATTTCGGATAGATAGACTCTAGTCACAGATACAGTTCATATATCCAAGTGAGGGTATCCAAATATAGTAATTCTCTTGAGAATTGACATCTGTTATGGGATACTGTGAATTTTGGATATATGGGAATTATATCTGATAGTCCCTCTATTTAATGTAACTTGTAATCAGATACCATGGATGTATAGATTTAAATGCATTATATTGATTTACTGTAAACACCATATCAGATACCGTGGGAGTGTAGATATGGGGGTGTTACAGCGGTAATCCACGTAGACAGATCATTTCCATAATTTAATACAGAATGAATACGAAGGATCATTCACCATACATGCAGTAATCCATATAAACAGGTTATTCCAACAGAATAATAAAGAATGAAACCAAGTTATGTGTAATCCACACATACATGATATTTCAACAGAATAATAAAGAATGAAATAACAATAGAATTTACTAGGCATGCGATAGAACGCACAGACAGGTTATTCCAACAGAATAATAAAGAATGGAATAACAGAAGAATTTCACTATGTATGCGGTACTTCGTATAGACAGGTTATTCCATCATAATAATAAAGAATGGAATAACGACCTTTACGAGTATTGAAAGAAAATAACTCTCTTCATGAATACGAAAGAATAATACTCCTTACCTCAAAAGAAGACTGGATATTAGAATAGTGAGGAAGCAGACTTCTCTTCTTCTTTCTCTCTATAATAATTGCTCTATAGCTTTAGTGAATTGGTGAAAAATAATGAAGGAATGAGCTTCTATTTATAGGAAAATATAGTTTCGATAATTGCACATTTTGGGGCTCGAAATATTACAGTATAATACCTTCCTCTTTTCCTTCATTTTTAATTTGGTCCTGCAAGTATTATCAAACTTACACCACCTCCCCTAATAGTAAATCATGTGAATCAATACTAAATCTTGTGAATCAATAGTTCTAGACATGTGAAAATATGAATTACAGTATAGTACCTCCATCTATACCTCCATTTTTAACTTAGTCATGCAAGTATTATCAATCTTGCACCAACTCCCTTAATAGTACAAGAATGTGAATCAATAGTACACACATGTGAACAAATTGTTATAATCATGTGAATCAATACCAATTAATTGCTCATTTATCCGGTTAATTACCCGATTGGTCAAAATAACCTCCAGACAACAATTATTATCTAAATAAATGTCGATTTTCACTAACACTAATAATTCCAACACAACGGAACTATCAATTTCATCTTTAATCAACACAAACTTATTCATCATTAATATTATAATTCACAATATTTAAGAACCAGGTCGTTCCCAGGAAAGAGGAGGCTTTCCGATAAGGATTTCTCCCTATTGGCGCGCAATTAGATTATCTAACCTCTCCTTGACAGAACTTCTAGACATTGTCAATATTGCAAATAATAATATGAATAACTTTGTCGTCTCAATTATTGAAAATATTATGACAATAATTAAATAAAACTAAGTGACTTCTCATGTAAGCATCAATAATCAAAGATATTATACAATACAATGTGCTACTACACAACCACACGTATTACTATACTTTTATCATCGATTATTTTATGACAACTTGTTTACTTTGAAAAATTTTCATATATCACCCTTAACTTTAACCTTTTATCAATTTAACCATTTACTAAATAGAATAATTATAAGAAAATTGAATACTTTTATTTCATAACATTTAGGGTCTCACAATCTCCCCTCCTTATGAAATTTCACCCTCGAAATTTACATACCTGGTAGTTCGAAGAGATGAGAATACCTTGCTTTCTTTTCGAATTGTACCTTTTCGGTTGTTTCCTCTCTATCGTGATTTTCCCATTTCTCATCTCCTGTATTTCAAATATCATTCTAGAATATAGTTTGAAAATAAGGGTTAATTGACATACCACATAATACCCCTATATTCTGACCGACCAATTAAATAACAAATAAACTTAGGTAGGTTATACTAGCGAAGGAATTACCCGTCTCTCCTAGTTCTAGCCTCACACCTCAGCTAGGGATCATATCTCTAAGCTTTGATACCAACTGTGACGCCCCCAAAATAGGTATACATCACCCATCTTGAGTCGCCAGGTACATGGTACATGACTCAACTACAAAATTAATTATACAATTGTCGTGCAAAATACGACAAAACATAGCTGAGAGTTTAAACACGAATATTGCCTTCTAGACAATATCCACACTCAATGGAGTCCTCATTACAATTATTATCACACTATTTTATAAAAATAGTGAGGAGTACTATAGCCACCATCTCGGACCGTCAATCCATTCCTCGACCAGTCCCAACTATATTATCATTTCCTGAAGAGAACATTGAAAGAAAAGGGTGAGCTCAACTAGCCTAGTAAGAATTATTATGACTAAGATAATGTAGAATAAATTATCCTTAGCCTTCAACAGTAGAACAACTGATGGAATATAATAGACAACAAGTTTTAGATCAACAAGCTGCAATGAATAAGCAATCCATTAGAAGAGTCAAGTAGAACATAATGTCTACTATCTCTTACTAGATTAAAAATCCATCGTTAATATTTCATTCTGTAATACTCAACAACGGTTCTTTGTTATACCCAAGACAAAATGAACTATCATCACCTGTCTTCACCTAAACCACCAAAGATTATAGTTAAATCCACAATTCATATTTATAATCATATAACTCAACAGTTTCTCCTTGCCACAAAGGCTTAATAGAACATTTACTCAATATCCTTACCCCAAAGGCTAAAGATATTCAAATGTAATAACAATGATCATACCAATCAGTTGTCTACTTTTGCACTACGGGCCAAAGATATTCAACTATAAAACCAATGGTCATGATCACACCAATCAATTAATTCATCGATTGCACTACGGCCAAAGACATTCAACTTTTAACTAATGGTCATGATCCTACCAATCACATCATCGAATTATCCATGCACTACGGGCCAAGGATATTCGTTATTATCACCAGTGGTTATGATCATGTCATACACCTGTCCATTTTTGCATGTAAGCCAAAGATATACAACTATAAAACCAATAATCAACAGTCCATCTTTGCACGTAAGCCAAAAATATACAACTGTAAAACCAATAATCAACAGTCCATCTATGCACGTAAGCCAAAGATCATAATATAAGCATGAGGATGATGACAATGATATAAACATTAATCAAACGAAATCAAGGATAAATATTAAAGACTTTAAATTTATCCAGCGTTTAAAAATATCCAAATTGTCAACATGATACTGCTTTGTGGAGTAAAATTCAAGAATAATATTCACGTACCAAAAATAATTTGGATAGAAAATAAATATATTTTTTGGGTAAATAGTACCCCGTGAATAGTACTTTTGGAATAGTACCCCGTGAATAGTATCCTGACACAAAAAGTTTCCCGAATACCCGAGTGAATGATACTAGAGTTAATAGTAATCGGGTGAATAGTAACCCGTGAATAATAACTCATGAATAGTACTCCGGCATGAAAAGTACCCCGAATACCCGAGTGAATAATACTAGAGTGAATAGTAATAGGGTGAGTAGTAACCCGTGAATAGTAACTCGTAAAAAAAATACCAAAGAAAATGATATTTCATGACGAGTACAAAAGAAATGATATCTCAGACGAGTATAATAGAATATACGAAACTGTATATGGATTTTCACCCGCCATGCGGTAATCCACATAGACAGATCATTTCCATAATTTAATAAAGAATGAATACGAAGGATCATTCACCATGCATACGGTAATCCACATAGATAGGTTATTCCAATAGAATAATAAAGAATGGAACCAGGTCATGCGTAATCCGCACAGACATGATATTCCATCAGAATAATAAAGAATGGAATAACAGAAGAATTTCACCATGTATGCGGTACTTTGCATAGACAGGTTATTCCATCATAATAATAAAGAAAGGAATAACAACCCTTACGAGTATTGAAAGAAAATAACTCTCTTCATGAATACGAAAGATTAATACCCCTTACCTCAAAAGAAGACTGGATACTGGAATAGTGAGGTAGCAGACTTCTCTTCTTCTTTCTCTCTATAATTTCTCTCTATAATAATTGCTCTATAGCTTTAGTGAATTGGTGAAAAATAATGAAGGAATGAGCTTCTATTTATAGGAAAATATAGTTTCGATAATTGCACGTTTTGGGGCTCGAAATATTATAGTATAATACCTTCCTCTTTTCCTTCATTTTTAATTTGATCCTGCAGGTATTATCAAACTTTCACCACCTCCTCTAATAGTAAATCACGTGAATCAATAGTTCTAGACATGTGAAAATATGAATTACAGTATAGTACCTCCATCTATACTTCCATTTTTAACTTAGTCATGCAAGTATTATCAATCTTGCACCAACTCCCCTAATAGTACAAGAATGTGAATCAGTAGTACACACATGTGAACAAATAGTTATAATCATCTGAACTAATAGCAATTAATTGCTCATTTATCCAGTTAATTACCCGATTGGTCAAAATAACCTCCAGACAACAATTATTATCTAAATAAATGTCGATTTTCACTAACACTAATAATTTCAACACAATGGAACTATCAATTTCATCTTTAATCAACACAAACTTATTCATTATTAATATTATAATTCATAATATTTAAGAACCAGGTCGTTCCCAGGAAAGAGGGGGCTTTTCGATAAGGATTTCTCCCTATTGGCGCGCAATTAGATTATCTAACCTCTCCTTGATAGAACTTCTAGACATTGTCAATATTGCAAATAATAATATGAATAACTTTGTCGTCTCAATTATTGAAAATATTATGACCATAAATGAATTAAACTGAGTGACTTCTCACGTAAGCATCAATAATCAAAGATATTGTACAATACCATGTGCTACTATGCAACCACGCATATTACTATACTTTTATCACCGATTATTTTATGACAACTTGTTTACTTTGAAAAATTTTCATATATCACCCTTAACTTTAACCTTTTATATATTTAACCATTTACTAAATAGAATAATTATTAGAAAATTGAATACTTTTATTTTATAAAATTCGGGGTCTGACATTTTACATCAAGTCCAGCTGGGATGGTGATGCCAAAGGACGTCCTAGACAAGTCAAAATCGATAGTTTAAGTGAGAGCGTTTATCGAGGAACCCGAACTAAGTTATCATGGGTAAGTCAATCATAAACTCTTGCGAAGTCTATACCTTTTTAGATACCGGTTCTACCCATTCGTTTATTTCACCTACTTATGCTTAATGTTTAAACTTGACTCCGAAGAAATTAGACTTTGACTTATCTGTTGAAACTCTGTTGGGAGAAACCTTCGTTACATCCACTGTTTATAAATCTTTTTTGATTCAAATCGGCACCCTCACGTTACATGTTGATCTTATCTCTTTCACCCTATGAAAATAAAGTCTGAGGGGGAGCCAGAACAAAGTCTGAAGAGCAAAATAGAAGACAAAGAAGAAGAGCATGCATCTGAGCTAGAGCATTATGAAGTAATGAAGTATGCATCTAAGGGGGATAATATTGGAGAGGAAAAGAAAACTGAGTAGCCAATCAACAGACATCCTGGAAACATACATGGAGTAGTAAATGAAGCTAAGAAGGAATATTTCTAGCTATTTATGTATGTTCTGGATCTAAGATGTAGATTGCTATATAGTGTGTAAAATTTCATATTATCATCAATGCCATTCATAATTAACTATTTTAGAAATACAACTACTCACTGTATATTAAGATTCATTTATCTCATACATATCCACTTATTATTTTTTGTCATAATCAAATAGGGGGAGATTGTTAGGAATAAGCATATGAATGATATTCCTATTTATATAAGATTTGATTATGATATTAATGAATGAATATGCAAATATGTCTGCACTGAAATAAGCTATAAAGTCCTTGAATAGATAATAGGAATATATGTACAAGGACTTAGACTGAAATGATCAAATATGTTAGGTTGATTCTACATGACAAAACTGCTTTGTGAAGTCCTTCAAAAGAACATGATGTACAAGGACTATATATAGAAAGTTCAAGTTTGTTAGGTTGATCTTATATGATGTAATAGATAGGCCTGTCTTATTGTCGAGCACTGCACCAGCGTTTGAAGTCTGCCAGGAGAGATAAGAAACTCAGAGACTATCAATACAGAATCGTAGTCTGTCGAGCCAGCAGAGGGATTGCTAAAGCTAAGGCAGAATCGTAGAGTATCGAGAAAATTTCTACAGAATCATATTCTGCTTTGTAGGGCCTCACTCAGAGATTGTAGAGTTGGTCCAAGCGCCTGCCGAGCCAAGTCAAGAATCGTATGCCACACTTGAAGTCGTGGAGTCTACTAATCATATAAAAGGCAGAAATCGTAGTCTACTGCATGATCTACTCTCTGAGTCGTAGTGTCTGCAAAAACAAAGCTAGATCGTAGTCTATAGAATAATGTGACGACCCAAAAATTTGGGTTGTCCAGAATTTAAGTTTAAAGAATTAGTTATTAATAAAAGGAATTAGTCCAAAATCTGTGTTTATTAATCGTTCTAGAACCTAGGATGATTATAAGTTAGGAGGATTCTGGCTACGAGCTAGGTTGAATGAGTAAGAATTTTCAAGACGAAAATAAAAATTTTCTAGGAACAAAATATTTCTGGTGAAAAAGACGAAATAGGCACTATTCACCCGATGAAACCTAAGGGTTAGGGTTTGAATAACCTAAGCCATTCTGAGAGTTCGGTATGTCTAAATGACATTCTATCGAAAGATTTGTCAATAATATATCGTGAAAAGTTAATGTTAGAAGAATGCATATTGTGATTTGATGTTTTATGAAAAAGCTCATGATTATGTAAAGTCTTTCAAGGAATATATGTATAAAGACTTAGTAATAGATCAAAATTGTTAGGTTGATCTTAGCCTTTAATGTTCCCTTGTATAGATAAAGAGATCAAATATGTTAGGTTCATCTATGGCTAGAAAGAAATAGATATGCCTTGAAGAGAATCGTAGTCTATTCGGCTGATCAACAAAATGAAGAATCTAAGGCAGGATCGTAGTATATCTGCCTTGAAGGGCCTCTCCAGAAAATTGTAGAGTAGTCCAGACATTTGCCGAAGCTTACTTAGAGATCATGGTGTGCTTTCAAAAATGTAGGTCTACTAAACGAGCAAGTGGTGATCGTCATGTGAAAAGATCGTAGTGTGCAAATCCTTGTGAAGAAATCGTAGTGTTCTCTTAAGAGAAAGCATCAATATGACAAGACACTACGATTTGGATAGTAGAGTGTCATCTACCTTGTGTCAGAAGCATCAAGCCCTAACTTTTGTGTGAAGATAAATTCCAACAAATATGGAATGGCTTTTGAACATTGAAGCTCTCATCAGTCCCAACGGTACAAAAAGATATCCTTAGTATTGATCTAAAGAGACGTATTCAAGAAGCTAAGAAAAGGTCCATTGGGCAGAGGAAAACACCTTTTGAGGTGTTAGGTAAGAAAATAGTCTGCTGTGTCAGTGGGCCAGGGTGCAATTCAGAAGATGTGCAGAAAAGTCTCCATCAAAGCTCATAAATGTCAAACGCATTTAATGGCTCATCAGATGACTTCAACGGATGGATTCAAGATCACATATATACAGATCAAAGACAGATGAGAAAAACAAGCAAGCATTAAACAAAAACGCACAAGAACACTCAACGCCCAACTCTACGATCTAAGAAAAAGAGGAAGCTTGCTCAGCTACTCAGTTCTTTTGAACAAGTGCTTAATAGCAACTGAGTAGCATCAATCACGATCTCGACAACAACCAATCAACTGAAGTAAGAGTTCCAAGTCTGAAGGACTTGAAGAGTTCTAGGTGAACTTTAAAGAACCAAGTCTACTGGACTTAAAGAGTTTAAGAGTGAACTAAGAAGTACCTAAACTGCTGGTCTAGAAGGAATCTGTGAGATTTAAGAAGTGTAACAGACATCTGTAGTGGATTTCCTACTCAAGGAGTAGAAGAGTGGATTAAGAGCTTTATGTACTCTGAACCACTTAAAACTGTTGTGTTCATTACAACTGCTATAACTGCTATAACTGTTATACCTGCTATAACTGTCACAACTGCCTCACTCTCATTAACTCAAAATATCTAATAGAAGGTTTATTAAATACTCATTCCGCTGTGCATTGATTATCATCAACCTAAATTAGTTAAAAGAAAAAGTTTTAGATATCTATTCAACCCCCCTTCTAGATATTTATTGTGCCCCCGGGAACTAACAATTGGTATCAAAGGTGTTCTATAATGACTAAAAAGATTGAGTAGATCCAATGGCACACTTACCAAGCTTAATCAAAGATCGGAGGAGGCAAAGAAGCCACCAATGTGCAACAAAGAAAAAATTTGCTAATGGAAGGTTAGGGATGCAAGCTTACATGGATGCAATAGATGAAGATCTATTTGAAACTGTTCAGAATGGGCCCTATGTTCCTACAAAGCTTGCACCAACTACAGATGACCCAAACAGAGTACAAATCAAGGTCAAGGAAGAATGGACAGAGAACGAGAAGAGAGATATCCAGCTCGACAAAAAGGCCAAAAACATCTTGTTCCAATCTTTAGAAGATGATCTGTTCGAAAATGTGGTCAACAGCAAAACAACGAAGGAGGTTTGGGAAGCACTGCTCATCATGCATGAAGGAACAGAAGAGGTCAGAGAAAACAAATAATCTCTCTTAACTAAGCAATATGAGATGTTCGCTCACATTCAAGGAGAGAACGTTACTACCACTTACGAAAGATTTAATGTATTGCTCAACTCTCTACGAGCCTATGGGAAGATCTATCCTAACAAAGATCTAATCATAAAGTTCATGAGAGCCTTACCAAGCAAGCGGGATGCCAAACCCATCGCCATTAGAGAATCCAAAAATCTACATGAAAATGTATTCAACAATCAGTATGGCAACCTTCTCACATACTTAACTAGAGTCGACTCAACGAAAGCGTAAACCTTTATTCAAGGAAGGAAGAAGGATAAAGGTATAGCCCTTAAAGCAACAGATAACGCCTCCAAAGTCAGCACTGAAGTTGATTCTGACTACGAAGAAGATGATGATGAGGACCTTGCAATGCTAGTGAAAAGACTAAGAAGGTTCATGCGGCGAGGCAAAACCAACAAACCAAAGAAAGTCAGCAACTACAGTAGCCAGGAGCAAATGAATGACCTATGCTACAATTGCAAGAAACCTGACCACTTCATTGAAAATTGCAACAAACCTCTCAGAGAAGAACTCAAGAAGAAATCTCATTCAAAGAAAGAATACAAAGGCAACAAAGGTCCACAGAAGAAAGAAAAAGGTTTTGTAGCCGGAGGATCGTGGAGTGACTCATACAATGACTCAACTCCTGAGTCTAGGGATGATGACGATCCTCAAATAGCAAATCTCTGCTTGATGGCTAAAAATGCAAGAGACAAACAGAACTCCAACATACACGAAGTAAGTATCGATGAAGTATTTGACTTTAACTCTCCTGATGTAGATATTGATGATCTTAGAACTGCATTACATGACATAACATCTGATCTATACCAATACATGAAGTGGTTTAGAGTTTTGTCTAAGGATTATTCACTTCTTCAAAAGGAGAAAGAAAAGGTTCAAGAAGAACTGGAAACAACCCTTCTTAGAACTAATTCGTTCTTTGAGTTTGAAGCTAAGAATAAGCTCTTGAGACAAACAAATGAGCTCAGTTCAAAAAGAGAGTCTAGTCTAACCTCAAAAATTGAGGAACTAGAAAATACTATCTCTATATGGAATAAATCCTCTTCATCCATGGACTCTTTAATCTCTAATTAGAGAAGCATCTCTGATAGAACAGGGCTAGGCTTTGGGGGGTCTACCTCAGAGTCATGTGTGGAAAAAGAAAAGGAGGTTAACACTAGTAATGCCTCAGGTTTTAGTAGAGACATTATATTTGTGAAATCCTCACAGAATGATGAGCCTGTCAAACCCTGCCCGGCTAATTCAATTCATATTCCCAGGAGTAAGGGATCTCATGCTGGTCTAGGTTTTAGAAAAGAGAAAAGTAATCTAGCTACTACTCATCAACCTCGGAGGATCACAGAGTCCAATAAAATCAACTCTACGAACCAACAAGGAAGACATAGTAGAAGTAAGATACACTCTCCTCAGTTAATGAAACAAGAGAACACATGGAAAAGGGGATATCATCCTAGTAGGAGGATGACCAATAACCCACAAAAGTCCAAATGGAGGAAGAACTTTCACACACACACACTAACATGCATCATATCAAATGCTTTGAATGCCACAGCGTTGGTCACAAGGCTGCGAATTGTCATTATAATTCCATGCACGTGAGAACCAAAATCAAGCAGATTTGGGTCCCCAAAGGTACTAAAAAAGTAGGACCCATGCAAATATGGGTACCAAAATGAGGGCTTAATGTTACCTCAGGAAAGGAGCTCCACGAACACAACCTGGTATCTGGATAGTGGATGTTCAAGGCACATGACTGGGAACAAAGCCCTTCTATCTAACTATATAGAGAAGGAGGGTCCTTCGGTCATCTTTGGAGATAATGGCACTAGCAAGACAAGAAGCTATGGCTCAGCCGGAAATGGTACAGTATCATTCAGTTGAGTGGCCTATGTGGAAGGACTACAACACAACCTTCTAAGCATTAGCCAACTCTATGACAAGGTTCATCAAGTAACATTCATCAACAATCAATGTCAAGTCAGAGACCTGAAGATATCTGTAGTAAAGCTAACCAGAACAAGAGAAGGAAATGTCTACATAGTAAATCTTGGACAACTAAGCTCAGACGAGACAATATGCTTTCTGGCTAAAGCATCTGAAGAAATGAGCTGGCTATGGCATCGAAGATTATCTCATCTCAACTTCAAAAGCATGTCCAAATTAGCTTCAAAAGATCTAGTTGCAGGCCTACCCAAATTCAACTTCGTTAAATAAAGGCCCTGCAATGCCTGTCAACTTGGGAAACACACCAGAAGCTCATTTAAGAGCAAAACCATCAACTCAATTGACAAGCCTCTGCAATTACTACATATGGATCTTTTTGGACCAATTCCAACGACGAGCCTTGGGGGAAAGAGATACTCACTGGTCGTAGTCGACGACTACACCAGATTTACATGGGTATTCTTTCTAACCTCAAAAGATGAAACAAACCCCCAACTAATCAAGATGTTCAAGTTGGTGATAAATGAGAAAGTAGAGAAAATCAAGGTCATAAGAAGTGATCATGGCAGAGAATTCGATTTCTCAGAAATGGATCAGTTCTGCACAAACAATAAGATTAGTCAACTTCTTCTCACCCACGAACTCCCCAACAAAATGGAGTTGCTGAGAGAAAGAACAGGACATTAATAGAGGCTGGAAGGACTCTACTAGCTGCAGCTCATCTACCGGAGTACTTCTGGGCAGAAGCGGTCAACATTGCATGTTATACTCAGAACAGATCACTCATACACTCTACAATTAAGAAGACTCCTTATGAACTTTGGAAAGGAAGAAAGCCAAATATCAGCTACTTTCATGTGTTCGGCTGTGCATGCTATATACTCAACAATGGAAAGCAGTACTAAACAAAGTTTCAACCAAAAATAGATGAAAGAATCTTTCTTGGATATGCCACAGACAGCAAGGCCTACAGAGTGTTCAACAAGTAGACACTGAGTGTAGAAGTTTTGATTCACATCATCTTTGATGAAACAGACTTAGACAAAACAGTGCTCCAAGACGCTACGATCAATAGTGACGACACTACGAACGAGGACGTCGAGCTCAATACTACGATCGTAGAACCTCGATAAATGAAATCGCTGAGTGAGAATCGAGATCGTAGAGAACCTACGATGCATAAACGAACTCCACATCAAGAAGAAGAAATAGATCTTGAAGATCCGAGACAAGAAGGCATAAGAACGGATGTCCCAACAGAGATCTAATCAAGAGATCACACTCAAGATCTAATCATCGAGATCCGAAACGCAAGAGTCAAGACAAGAGTCGCCACTCAAAATGAATGTTTTTATCTAAGCTTTCTATCACAAATAGAACCAAAGAAAATTAAGGATGCTATGGAAGACACCAGCTGGATAGAGGCCATGCAGGAAGAACTTAATCAGTTCGAGAGAAGCAAAGTTTGGAGATTGGTTCCAAGACCAAAGAACCATCTTGTAATTGGAACCAAGTGGGTCTTCAGAAATAAGATGGATGAAGATATGGTGATAACAAAGAATAAGGCTAGACTAGTAGCCAAGGGCTACTCTCGTGGAAGAAGGCATTGACTATGATGAGACATTTACACCGCTGCTGCACTGAAGCCATCGTAATATTCCTTGCCTTTGCTGCTCACATGAAGTTCAAAGTCTTCCAGATGGATGTCAAAAGTGCATTCTTGAATGGTGAACTTCAAGAAGAAGTCTATGTAGAGCAGCCTCCAGGTTTCATCAATCCATCTCTTTCTAATTATGTCTTTAGATTAGACAAAGCCTTATATGGTCTTAAACAAGCACCTAGAGCATGGTATGAAACACTGACTAATTTTCTTATTGAAAATGGGTTCACTAGAGGTAGAGTAGATACCACACTATTCCTTAGAAAGCATGAGGATAGGGTCCTATTAGTTTAAATCTATGTTGATGATATCATTTTTGATTCTATTGATGAAAAGTTATGCAAGAGATTCTCCAAGCTTATGTAGAGCAAGTTTGAAATGAGCATGATGGGTGAGCTGAACTTCTTCCTTGGACTGCAAGTAAAGCAGACTGATGAAGGAATCTTCATAAATCAAGCCAAGTACATTAAAGACTTACTTAAGAAGTATGGCATGGAGTCCACCTCTCTCATGAAAACCCCAATTGCTCCTGCAACCAAGCTTGACAAAGATGAAAAAGGTAAAAGTATTGATACAACTCAATACAAAGGTATGACTGGCTCTATTTTATATCGAACTGCCAGTAGACCAGATATAATGTTTGCAACATGCATTTGTGCTAGATTTCAGGCTAGCCCTAAAGAATCTCATTTAACTGCTGTTAAGAGGATTTTCAGGTATCTCAAAGGTACACCACACTTGGGGTTATGGTATCCCAAGGAATCCCCATTTGAGCTAACAGGATATACAGATGCTGATTTTGCAGGCTGTAAAATAGATAGAAAAAGTACCAATGGCACTTGTCAACTACTAGGTAACAGACTTGTGTCCTGGTTTAGCAAGAAGCAAAACTCAAGATTCTACCTCAATCGCAGGTTTAGTACATTGTCACCGGCAGCTATTCTTTGTGCTCAGATCCTATGGATGAATAATCAACTAGCAGATTATGGGTTTGAATTCAAATCCATACCTATTCATTATGATAACATAAGTGCAATTACTATAACTCATAATCCTGTCATGCATTCTAGGACTAAGCATATAGAAATAAGATATCACTTGTTTAGGGATCATGTACAAAATGGAAATATATCTTTACAATATATTCCTACTGAAAATCAACTTGTTGATGTTTTTATAAAACCTCTAGATGAATCCAGATTCAACAAATTGATAAGTGATCTTGGCATGCTTAACTTGCAAACCTGAAATATTATGCTCTAGTTTGTGCTAACCATACAGATTTAAGGGCTATGTCTGAAATCAATGACATGATCAAAGGAAGTCCACGATCGTAGAGCCAAAGTGTCATAGAATGACAACAATCGCAGTGAAGACACAACGATCGCAGTGCAGACTCAACGATAGCAGAGCTACATCAACAAAACCAAAGGAGAACCCTATGATGATCAAGCATAAATCTAAGCATTCTTCCTGATAAGTGCCTCAAGGACAAACCTAACCCTTGTTTCATTCAAGAGGTTGGCCCTTCCTGAGCTACCTTAAACTAATAAGAATTCTAAGTCAAAAGTTCATAACGAAGACTTGATCAGACTCTACGATTGATTAGTCAGACTCCATGATCATGTATGACTCTACGATTACGATCGATAGAGTCGATTTATCACCGAACAGACTCAACGATGGATGAACAGACTCGATGATTCCAAGGACCATCTCAACGATCGTAGTCCTCCTGAAGAAAAAATTAGCTCAGAAGAAGTTCAGGGCAATTTAGTACAATCCTTCTCTATCAGATTCGTAGAGCCAAGCAAGATTCGACACCTGTCCCACGAAGTAAAATAGAGAGAGGGAAGTTATAAGTACAAATTAAAATTGTCCTTTTGAAATCTGAAGTTCAAAAGATCATCTCTCTCCTCCTCTCTTAAGTAGAAACCCTAAATCTGTAGCAAGCTCAGCCAGTTTCACTTCCTGCGAAGAAATCAATGGTAGCTTCCAGTGTTATCTACGGCTACAGACTATGCTTTGATGAGTTCAAAACTGTTGAACCCCAATTTCACAAGACTCTGTCGCTACTAAAGAAGGCAGGTCTCGAAGAAGCTTTGGGTATGGACACATTGATCTACCCGAAGCTGGTAAAGGAGTTCTACAATAATGGTGTGTTTGAAAACAACACCATCACTGCAAAAGTCAGGAATGTTGAAATCAAACTAAAGGCTGAGGACATCAACATAGCCCTAGGTCTCAAATTAGAAGGGTACCCGTCCATAGAAGGCATAGATTTTCACAAGGGTCTCAAGAAGATGCATCACAAGAAGTCACCAATCAAACTAAAGGTCGAGGACATCAACATAGCCCTCAGGTCTCAAAAGTAAGGGTACCCATCCATAGAAGGCATACAAGGGTCTCAAGAAGATGCATCACAAGAAGTCACCTTCTGTTAAAGGATACAAAAAGAAGGAGTTCCCACAAAGGTATGAGTTTTTAGCTGATATTGTTGGAAAATGTATATGTTGTAAGAGCTCAGGTCATGACTCTGTGAATGAAGTACAACTCAAACTCATGACTGCCATATGTTACAAAATACAACTCAACTATGGGGCTCTATTACTTGAGTCGATTGGAAAATGGTTAATCAGCTCAAAGAAAACAAAGAGCTCACAGAAGATGCTCTACTTGATGATTTATCAAGATTATCCCTGTTCGCTTCTTGGTGACCTAATTGAGGATGATGAAGGAGAAGCCATAAATCCAAATCGCCGAATGACCCAGCAGCTGTTTGAAAACTAGAAAAGAAATCCAGCTGAAAATGTGAAGATGATGTCTGAATCCTGTGGTCGAACTGGTGAGATAAAGGAAACAGGAGTGCTAGGAAATATGTCTGTTGTCAAAGAAACTGAGGAAGAAGAAGAAGAAGCTAGCAAGGAAGAACCCATTTCTTTGGTCAGAAAAAGCAAGGGTAAAAGAAAACTGAAGGCCAGAAGTACAGAAGAACCTCAAGGATCCACCACCAACAAGTCTGTAGAGTCTTCAGATATTGAGACTCTAAGGATCCTGAGAAGAAAGGAACAGCAGGCTGAGGCAGAAGAAGATAGAGCAACTATATCTCAGCTGCTTAAGATGAGTAAGATCAGCCACAAGAGCAAAAATCCACCAGCCTCTTCGATCGTAGAGTCTCCTCCGATTGTAGAGCCCAGACCAAACAAAGAAGCAGCTGCATTAAATGTATTGGCTGATCTAAAGGACAAAACTGAAGAAAGACCTGAGACTGTGCCATGGCCTAAAAAGCCAAGAAGGAAACTGGTCAAGAAGTATATTCTTGTCAATGAGAAAGCTCTAAAGAGGGAAGACAAATAACTGTCTGATGAAAGGGAACTAGCTGAAGGGGAGACACCAAAAGATCTGATGATAGTAGATATTCTTGCTGAGGGGGAGATGCCGGAAGATCTCCTGCCAAAGGATGCTCTAGTTGAGGGGGGAGCTATTGACATTTCAAACGAATGATCAAGCTGAGGGGGAGGATCATGACACATCAATAGCAGAAAAAGAGATTCCTGGAGGAGATAATGATGAATCAGTGCAAGAACATCCTAAAGCAATTAACATAATGGAATCCTCCAGTGAAAACAGAGAAGAAGATGATGAGATTGAGATCATAGCTGTAGGCATTGATGGGCACAAAAGAGCCAACTATGAGCAACTATTTGCATATGTTCCTATGATGCCCTTCCACCGAGTTCAAATTCTGAACTCTTGGGATCACATGTTCTGGAGTTTCAAAGAGTATCCAGCTATCTCAGTACTCGCAAACGAATTCCCAGGGAAATTCAATTTTGCCAAAAAGCTTCTCACCAACAGCTCTTCTTCAGAGAAGAAACTTGAGGTACTATCTATCCCAACTCTTTTCAGAGTTAATCACATGCCCTCATCCTCATTTAATCAATTCTATGAATTCCCACGATGGTTGGAAGTGATTCTTCATCCGCTGAATCAATTTCCAATTTTAGAATCCCAAAATTCTGTAACTGAGGAACCAAATGTAACCAACCTCACAATGCTCCAAACTCCTATCATCTCTACGATCACTGACTCTAACCCCATTAGAGAGTCTACACCTCAAATCGTAGAGCCACCAACCTTAAATATTCAAACCAGACCCCTCCATCAGTTATTCCCTCCTCATTAAACAATGACTACTTTAATCTTGATCTTGGTCTCTACTCTTTGAAAGATAAATTCAAAAGCACATCACCTAACTCCTCAAAATTTCCCCAACTGGATGAAATTCTTTCCGAGTTATCCACAAAGGCTGATCTGTCAGCAATGTCTGAGAAAGTTATCAAGGAACTCGATGACAGCCTTGAAGATTATATTGCTCTTATTCAGCTGAGATTAACAGCAATGATCAATGCTGCAAACAATCTTCCACACTCTCTAAGCTCTGAGCTGTCTAAAACACTCGAAGAAATCATCAAGGAAATGATTCAGAGCATCAAGGACAGGGATGACATTCATTTTCTAGCTGCCAAAAGACACAGAGATGTTGTTCTTATCCTACAGTCCACTCAGGAAGTCCAAAACAAACTGATGATGGAGAGCTTCTTCAATCTGCAAAATGCAGTAAGAGAGTTCCAACAATTTTACGTTAGCCAAGGTCAACAGACTGACAACATACTGGTAGTTCTTCAACAACGGGAAGATCGTTCTGAAGCTCTGATCACCGAAAATCAAGATGACATTGCTCACACTCAGAATCAACTCCACGAACTTGTCCAAGGAGTGACTCGCCTCTCCAAAGACATTCGAACCCTTGATGTTGACATAAATGGGGAGAATAAAGGCAAAGGAGATCATGGAGGTCAGGGAGGCAAGGGTAGAGGAAAAGGACAATTCCAAACCCAAGCCACGAGGAACCCTCCTGCAAGATAAATCACTCAGCAGACTCCACGATCCAGCCATCAGACTCATCGATCTGATCAGCAGGAAATTTTAATGGCTCAACCATTAAGGAGTCTAGGGCGATCTACCAGCTCTCATGAACTGACAACAACAGGCCTAAGAATGCCAATTGGAGATCTTGCATTCATGAATAGGCATGATCACAATCCCAGACTAAGTCCAAGTGAGCTGGAAGATTTTGCCAGAAGAGACGAAACAAGCAGAAAGAGGAGAGCTGAGGAATACGCAAATCCTCCAAGAAGCAAAAGGCCAAAGAAATAGAGATAAGTAGAATTTAAAATTTTATCGATGTAGTCAATCTTAAATGTAATATCTGTCTCCATACATCAATAAATTCATGCTTATTCTCTAGAAATTTCAGCTGCTCACTGAAATACTAAGTCATGTTTACTTTATCAAGAATCGATATAAAACTTTATAATCATGACAACAAATCTCCTTGGTTATGTCAACGTCAAATAGGGGGAGATTGTTGGAAGAATGCATATTGTGATTTGATGTTTTATGAAAAAGCTTATGATTATGTAAAGTCCTTCAAGGAATATAAGTACAAGGACTTAGTGATAGGATCAAAATTGTTAGGTTGATCTTAGCCTTTAATGTTCCCTTGTATAGATAAAGAGATAAAATATGTTAGGTTAATCTATGGCTAGAAAGAAATAGATAGGCCTTGAAGAGAGTCGTAGTCTATCCGGCTGATCAACAGAATGCAGAATCTAAGGCAGGATCGTAGTACTGAGATGATCGTAGTATATCTTCCTTGAAGGGCCTCTCCATAAAATCGTAGAGTAGTCCAGACGTTTGCCGAAGCTTACTCAGAGATCGTAGTGTGCTTTCGGAAATGTAGGTCTACTAAACGAGCAAGTTGTGATCGTCTTGTGAAAAGATCGTAGTGTGCAAATCCTTGCAAAGAAATCGTAATGTTCTCTTAAGAGCAAGCATCAATATGACAAGACACTACGATTTGGATAGTAGAGTGTCATCTGCCTTGTGTCAGAAGTATCAAGCCCTAACTTTTGTGTGAAGATAAATTCCAACAAATATGGAATGGCTTTTAAACGTTGAAGCTGTCATCAGTCCCAACAGAAAAAAAAGATATCCTTAGTATTGATCAAAAGAGACGTATTCAAGAAGCTAAGAAAAGGACCATTGGGCAGAGGAAAACACCTTTTGAGGTGTTAGGTGAGAAAACAAATACCGTGTCAACCGGTGGGCGAGTGCAATTTAGAAGATGTGCAGAAAAGTCTCCATCAAAGCTCATAAATGTCAAACGCATTTAATGGCTCATCAGATGACTTCAACGGATGGATTTCAAGATCACATATATACAGATGAAAGACAGATGAGAAAAATAAACAAGCATTAAACAAAAACGCACAAGAACACTCAACGCCCAACTCTACGATCTAAGAAAAAGAGGAAGCTTGTTCAGCTACTCAGCTTCTTTTCAACAAGTGCTTTATAAAGAATCGAGTAGCATCGATCACGATCTCAACAACAACCAATCAACTGAAGTAAGAGTTCCAAGTCTGAAGGACTTAAAGAGTTCTAAGTGAACTGTAAAGAACCAAGTCTGCTGGACTTGAAGAGTTCAAGAGTGAACTAAGAAGTACCTAGACTGCTGGTCTAGAAGGAATCTGTGAGATTCAAGAAGTGTAACAGACCTCCTTAGTGGATTTCCTACTCAAGGAGTAGAAGAGTGGATTAAGAGTTTTAAGTACTCTGAACCACTTAAAACTGTTATGTTCATTACAACTGCTATAACTGCTATAACTGTTATACCTGCTATAACTGTCATAACTGCCTCACTCTCATTAACTCAAAATATCTAATAGAAGGTTTATTAAATACTCATTCCGCTGTGCATTGATTATCATCAACCTAAATTAGTTAAAAGAAAAAGTTTTAGATATCTATTCAACCCCCCTTCTTGATATTTATCGTTCCTCCGAGAACTAACAGTTAAGTAAGCCGATAAAAGTTTTTCTCAAAAAACATGCAGAAATCGGACGAAATAAAAACGACGAAAAGTACTGCTATGTACTTTTCAATCGTTTAGCTACGTTAGGGGAACACGTGAAGGATAACGCTTATCACCAAAAAGTGTTTTTCAATTTTTCGGAGATCCAAAGAATACGTAAAAGTTAATCGGTAAAGGAAAGAAGAAATATCCAAAAATATTTGGATTCCGAGAATCGCAGTTTTCGGACTGTAAAATGCTTATGCTTAAGAGCTAAGTAAAGGATAGGTTACTTAATGACTAAGTAAACTTAAAGGCTAAGTAAACTTAAGGGTTAAGTAAACTTAAGGGCTAAGTAAACTTAGTGCTTAAGTAATGAATAGTAAGGAGATTTGGGGGGGGGGGGCGAAATGACTTTTTTGCCCTAGCTTAGGATTTTCTATAAATAGGAAGGTACCTTTCATTTAAATGGGATTTTCGAAGTTTCTATAACATGAGAGAGAGAGAGAGAGAGAGAGAGAAAGCTTGAGAGCTTGGAGAAGATGGAGAAGGAAGAGAGTGAGCATGAATGATTGGATCGAAGGTGATCGTGAAATAGTAAAGCTTACAAATCACTGGTTTTGTCTAGTGGAAGAAAAATAAAGAGGAAAGGTATTAAAACCTAACTCCTAAGTTAACTTTTCTTAAGTTTTTATGTTTCAAAACATAGCTTAATGAGAATAAGGAGTAAAAGAAGTTAGGAATAATTTCATATGGTTGAAATCATAAGAAAATGAAGAAATAAGAATTAGAAGTTTATTTTATAAATTTATTAAGGAAGTATAAGATTCGTAATGAATTAGAATGATCCGAGTGGATTATATATATAAGTAGGTGAAATAAGTAAGGAATGATGTTCTATAACATCAAATTCTAATAAAAAGTGAAATCGTAATCTAAACTATCGATTAAAATGAAGAACGAACGAAGAACACGAAGAACACGAAGAACATTGTTGATGGACAAATTTAAAACCATCGTAGGATAATTGTTGTTGATGGACAAGTTTAAAACAATCGTGTATAAGTTAGATGCTTATTTCTTGGTTAGGAACAGTAGAAACGTTCATGAAGAACGGATTAAAACTTAGCTATAACGAAGAAATGGCGAAAATTTTGTAAAAGACAAACGAGAATTAGAAAGTTAGTAAATGAACCCAAACGTGTAGGGTTTCATAAGAATGTAAGAGAACATAGAAAACGTGAGTCGTGAACTCAAGAATGAACGAATTCTGAGTTCGGATGACCGAATTACGGATGAATGAACGAAGAGCATTAAAAACATAAAACGAACGAAGGGTGAAGATTAAGCCAATTGAATGGCACGTTAATGGTTCAGAATGAAGTTCTATCCAAAGGGGATTGAAGTATATAAGATAAGGAAGATAATGGCTTTGGAACAACCTCGTTCTGAGTTATAACGAATAAATTATGGCTTGGCACTGCAGCGTGGACCGTGCCTTGGGAGGCTAAGCGTGACGTATTTCGGCGGTTAGACAACCGCAGAGTGACGCCTGCAGCAAAGGTGAGTGATAAAGAGGGACTGAAAGCTGGCTGGCAAGTGCAAGAGAGAGAAAGCCAGTATTGAGCTTTTAAGTGCTCAACTACTAGGGGATGTGCAAAAAAGAAATATGAACATGTAGTTCACCTAAAATAACACTTAAACAAGTGAATTAAACCTTTAGTACAAGTTGAACAAAATGATTGAAAGAGATTAAAAGATCAAGAAGAGAATAAACGTAAATGTAACGCAATTGCAAGTAGTCTTAGCATACAACGAACAATATGGCTTCGACATTAAGAAAGAGTAATGAACATGGGGTTCGGGTAATGGATAACGAAAGTATTAAGTAAGATAAAAATGGTAACAAGAAATCCGTAATGAACGATAATAAGATTAGTGAAAGCCGATCGTGATTCGGATAGAAAATGATAGAATGAATTGTAAGTATGGAACATTTTAACTAATGTGAAAGTTGAGTGTACGCAAATATTAAACGGATTGAACCTACACCCCGTGTATGGATTGACCGTATGATAATGAAGACTAATGATTAAATCGTGAATAGTAAAGAAGTTGAATTAAAGATAATAACATTTAACGTAACGAAGCCGAGTTAAGGATTAAATGGAATGATCACTCTGAGTATACAAAAGACTGTATAACTTATACGATAAAGAGTGAATCTTGAGGTGTGGCATTTAGTTGCCAGGAAGCCATAAGGAATGAGAAATTAACTTAACGAAGATTATAGTTTAATAGTTCGGATACGTTAAGATAAGTTAGGTTGTAGTATAATCGTAACCTTTGATGGTTGATATATGGGAGCTGGGCTAAACAATTCCTTCAGAGAGCAAAGGTATATACAAAACTAGCAACCGATCTAACTCACTGTGATGGTAGTGTAAACGAGACGGGAACTTGTTTGTTGGTTGTTTGTGGGAAACCACTCAGAGTACCATATGGACTACTAACGGAGAAGCGATGTGTGCTGAGTCCTAGAGAAGTTAGAAGAAGAAGATAAGAATGTAAAACATCAAAGATGATGAACGTATAAGTAAGACATCTCCGTATGTCATGAAGCTGTAGAACGATAATGAAAGTGGTAGCGTAAACTTAGGTTGCAAGAACGCGAACCCTATGAAGTAAAGTTAAGCAAACTAATGCATAAGTCAAATATACATGACTAATTGGTGTATGTGTTTTTTTTTCTTAAGTACTACATAGGAACTGGAATGAGCAGTTCACTGTAAGCTGTAGCTGTGCGTAAGGCAAGTTTCCTAACTTCATTCATATTTTAAATGAATGCTAGTTTCTAAAACTTCTCAGATGTTGAACTTGAGAAGTTCATCTACATATCTTGAATGTACGATATTTGTATAAGGTGGTAGAACGTATAAGGCCTTGAGCCACAATGTGAACACTTCGGTGTTTCTATGAGATGAACTATTCTGTGATTTAACTGTTCAATAAGAGAATGCTCTATTTATACATGATCCGTTATTGTTGAGTCTGTGCTAATGATTCTAGCCAGACAGAATGTGTATGAAAAAGGTAGAAGAATGAAAGTATTTTAAAATGAAAGTGAATATTGTTTTAAAATGATAGGAATCGAGATTATTCCTATTATTCAAGCTGCTTCATAACCTTTGTTCGGTTATTGAAGTCTTAAAAGAATGTTTGAATTCTTGAAGTTGTTTGTTCAACTGCTATGACTTGCTGAGCAATTGAATGCTCACACTTGCTTTAAATGAAAAACATTTTCAGGGAATGATGTTAGAAGAACTTAAGGATCCTTTAAAGATCAAGATGACTGGTATCCAGATGCAGTGCCATTCAGAATGTGGATGAGCGAGAAGATCGAGCGAAGACTTGTAATATAAAATAAGTTAAATGAACTTTAGATTAATTTAATGAACTATTATGTATCCTTGGTGGCGGATGAAAGTCACTCCTGTAAGATGTAAAGAATAATGTATGTATCATTATTTGTAATGAAATAGGTTATAAGGTTTCTAAAACCTGGGATTTGAGAATGTATGTTATTATATTTTAGTATATAATGATGTATGTTGGAGGAATGATGTACTCGTGACGTACGGACTTCGGGTGTGAAGATAGACCGGATTTCAGGGTGTTATAAATAAAGTCTTCTACAAAGTCTATCAGTGCTCATAACGCCAAGAAAGAATCATAGTGATAACACGATTCTCAACACATGAGAACTTCCAAAGCAACCAAATAATGTAGTTTCTGGTCAAAACTAAAGATACATCTACTTTAAGGTAGCCAGAGAGCAATCACCAAATGGCTTGCAAGCAAATAGAAGATCGAAGTATCAATTTAATCAGCATCCTGATTGAGAAGTGAAGCCATTCAAGGAAGTCTTCCACAAGCAATAATAACTAGACTTCAGATAATATGACTGACAAAAGGAAGTCACCAATGCAGTAGCTATCAAGATAAACAAAAGATGATGATCGTGGGAATGACCAGGATTGTAGTGCTTGCCAGATGAGGAGCAGGAACTGATGCGATTTATACAGAGATAATGGTCAACCTATAAAGCATAGACAAAAAAGATTGAGCATGGGTCAGTCCATTGATGATATGTGAACGGGAGATCACAAGGAGAAAGAGAGCTGAGCATGACAAATTAGATGAGTCTTGAAATTTAGGAGGGTTAGAGCATTCAAACTAGTTGTCAGTGTCTATTGCAAGTCAAAGGCGAGAAGAAGTGTTGAAGCACTGCAAGAGTTAAGGAAGAGAGGTTTGACAGTGAAAATCCAAAGAACACTCTCAGAATCGTAGTTTTGTCTCAATCAATCAACGAGCAATATTCAAAAGACTAACTACGATCAAGTTCAAGGTCATCTGCATCAGAATCGTAGAGTTTGATCATCTGAGTATTGAAGACTTGGTAACATCTTAATATAAAGAATGACATTCAAACGTTGTTGATTGAAAGCATCAATATTGAAGGACAAATCCTGATGTTCTGATCGAGGAGTCAGAAAGAAGAAATAAAGGTGACTCCTGATGCGTTAAAGTGACATCTTTGATGTGGTAGGTGAAATAATAGACTGTAGTGTAAGAAAAGTGAAGAAGGGGTTGTCACGTCACATCAACAGTTTGCACCAAATAACTCGAGATCTGCGAATCAATTCAAATAGCTTCCAATGGCTATAGTCCAACGGGAAGCTTGTAAAAGGATATTTAACAGCTGAAGCTTGAATGCAGAAGAAGAGTTGGTTTTGAAAAGTTATTGACTCTAAGAGTTCTACAGATCTAAACAGAATATGGCTCAGTGACAGTGAGACTACGAAAGTAGAAGTGAAGCAGATAAGAAAAGTGCTTTAACAGAAAGAAAAAGGGCTTCACTCAACAACAATGAGAATGCCATTAAGAATGTAAGCTATGCTAAGAGCCGAGAAGGCCAAGAAGATCGCTTTCAAAAGATTGGCAGATCAGAGAGAAGATTCAAAGAGACACTCTACAAATCACCATGAACCATCAAGAGCTGAAGAAGAACAAATATATAACCAAATTTGTACACAAGTCAACAAAGGTCCGGAGGATGCTAAATGCCAGATTGAGTCTACCAAAAGTGCAAAGACTTAGCAAACCTCAAATGGTTAAGGTGTGCAAGCTGAGACCAGATAAAGATAAGGACAACTTAACAGTCTGTCCATTAGTGATTAAATCTCGATGTAGAATCCAAAGAGGATCAGAACAAGCTACTAAGTATCAAAGGATGAACAAGCTTAAAGTCATTTTAGCATCTTAGCACCAACAACAACATCAACAAGAAGCCAGGGCCTGAGCGGTCCTTGTCCTAGGGACTAAAACAGAGTACTAAGTCTGCTGAACTTGAAGAGTTCTTAGTAAACTAAAGTTCCAAGTCTGCAGGACTTGAAGAGTTCTTAGTGAACTAAAGTTCCAAGGCTGTTGGCCTTGAAGGAATCTTAGGGATTCAAAGATGTAAAGACTTCTTTAGTGGAATCCTTGCTTGTTGAAGCAGAAGAGTGGATTAAGAGCTTGAGTCTCTGAACCACTTAAAATTCCTTATGTCTTTTACATACTGTCATTTACATTATGAATCTACAACTGCTAGAACTGCTATGAATATGATAACTACATACATCTAAACTAACTCTAGAAAAATGGTCAACATAACATCTATGATGGGGAACCTTAACTAATTCCGCTGTGTCTGAAATAATTCTTAAGTTTGTCATCTGCTAATTACTTAGCAATGTAAACTAAAATGGAAAAGATTTTTAAAATCTAAAAGGATCTATTCAACCCCCCCCCCCCCTTATAGATCTATTGTGTGCCCTCTGGGAACTAACAGTATGTGTGTAGGACTTGTGGTAAACGTGAGTAGAAATCGTTAGCCTACACACGAGGCAAGTTTCCTTACTCTATCATGTTTACAATTACGCAAGTCTCCTTACCCTATCTCGATTACAATTATGCAAGTTCTATAACTCTAAGCTTTCATTAAGCAAGTTCTTAAGCCTTATTATTGTTGAGCAAGTTTCATTTCAAACTGTTCAAATCATAATTATTCAAGTTCATGATTCCAAATGAAATTTTATAACTCTTTTAAAGTATTAACTCTGTTATAAAATGTTCATTCAATTATATAGAGTTGAGATTCAATCTTTGATTTAATTATCGATTACATTATTGTATTGAAACCTTGAATGGCTAATGATTCCTTATTGATTTGACAAATTCTTAGTTGATGATTATTGAACTCTAAATTACCTTGAAGTTAATCAAAACCAAACTTCCTTTGGTACGGACTCTAATATCAAAGCTGAGATGAACAACCTTGTTACGGGGGATTATATTATGGGATAGCATTAAGATGTTGTGCCCATATATGGTACTAAGGGCTGATCCCCCTAAGTACGACAAGTAAGGTCCATACAGTCTTATGACTGTTAAAGGTTTAAAGTAGAAATACTTGATAACCTAGGACATAGCTCTTGGTCTTGCAACCCTCAGATGTACTTTAAATTTCTATTCTAATCTTGATTCAAAAGTTGAGCTTTCTTTTATTTAGCATTCATTGTTTACTCGTGTAGACGCTTAAAATTTTGCATTCCTGTTACTAACCTTGCAAGAGGGCAAAATCATCTTCCAGAGATAACCTTGGATGTCAAATCAACTTAATCACGGAGACAACCCAGGATACTAAGTTTTTAATCTCAGAGATAACCCCGAGACACTCAGTTTCAATCTCAGAGACAATCCCGAGATGGTCAGTTCTAACCTCAAAGATAACCCCAAGGGAAGAAGTTCCAGTTCCGGAGATAACCTCGAAAAAGTTAGTTTCAACCCTATAGACAACCCCGGGAGATCAAGCACACCTCAGAGATAACCCTGAGGACATTCAACACTCACAGCAGCCCAATCTCAGAGATAACCCTGAGCAACGACGACTACATTTGCATAGAGCCAGAGATAACCCCGATGAGGGGAAAAATTATCAATTTTGCCACCTCGATACTACATTCACGTCATCTCAATATCATTTCAATCCACATTTCATACAGAAGTGTCCCACAAGAACCATAGCTCAAATCCCGATTGACTACTACACAAGACAGCACATCGGATAAAATTTGAAGACTTGAAGATCTGTTCATGGATCCCTCTTCCTGGCTTCGTACAACCTCTTATCCCATGTCAGTGTGTAGCTCTCGACAACAACATTCTGAAAAGGTACAACACACCTCTATTGGATGTCCGAATTGAAAGTTATGAAGGTTTGAGCGACACTGTAGCGCACAAGTGACCCAAGAAAGCTCCGAGAGGCATTTTTGGCTGGTAGCCAGGTAGACCCATGACTCCCGGTCTATAAATAAGAGCCTTTGGCAGCTCATTTGAAAAACAAAAGAAATAGATAAATGAGAGAAAACTCTGTCCATTTTAGTTTGTCAACACTTCTAGAGTGCTCTACACTGAGTCATTCTTCTTCCTAAACACTTGTAAGCTTGTGTTTTGCTAGATACTGAAATTTAACTGGTGGAAATCGAGTTTTCAGGCGTCAAAAGCTATCTGAAGTCTTATTGGTAGCCTACTGTAAGATATTTCAGATTTTTAAGCTTTTTATCACTTCTATATATATATATATATATATCACGTTGAGATTCGTGTTGTGTGGGTATGCCCGGATCGTCGATCCGTGGCTTTTTACTGCTTATATATATATATATACAGAACCGATCAGATGAGGGCTCCCTTACTTTGTTAAAATGCGGACTTTTTTTTTTTGGCTTTTTTTTTAAAACAACTAATTTTTTTAATATTGTATGGAATTAGAATTTTTCCATAATACAATGTTTTGGGCGTGATTTGGATACCTATACCAAAAAATGTATGTAGAGTCTGCATAAACTATACATACCTGTTTTGTTATATGTATCCAAATCACATCCAAAACACTGTATTATAAAAAAAAAATTAGTTCCATAAAATATTAAACTTTTTTTTTAGTTGTTTTAAGAAAAAAAAATCCAAAAAAAAACAAAAGAAAAAGTCCGCATTTTAACAAAAGTAAGGGAGCCTCATAAGAATCGGACAGATATATATATATATATATATATATATATATATATATATATATATATCGGGAGGATCTAAAGCGGACCAAAAGAACGGACCAAGGAGGCGGACCAAGGCAAAAACACATGGGTTTCAGAAGTGCAGGTCGGAAAAACACACGCAGGTTGACCTTTAAACCCCGCGTGTTTTTTGCCTTTCGTCCACTCCTCGTCCGATTCTTTTGGTCCGCTTTAGATCCTCCCGATATATATATATATATATATATATATATATATATATATATATATATATATATATATATATATATATATCAACTGCTTTATCAACCCGTTGAGCTAGATTTTCCTAAATGTGGCTATTTCTAACTCTAACCGGTTCATGGTGACTAAACCGGCACCATTAAAGCTCGAATGGTTTAGATTTACTCAAATCTAGTTCTTTTCCTAGCTTTTATTAGCCTGCGGGTTAGATTTACCTAAATCTTGCTATTTCTCACTTTGACCGATTCAATGTGACTAAACTTGAACTGTTGAAGCTGGAATGCTTAGATTTACTCAAATCTAGTCAGTTTTCTAGCTTTTGTACATATTGCTTTATTATGCGAGCCTAAGAATCATGTGATCACATGTTTAGTTTTTGAATCTAGATTCGGTTCCCGTGATGGACATTTGTAGTTGAAAACAACTTGTAAATTATCTACGGTGTCCGAATTTCCTTAGATGGCTCTCATGCCCACAAGGAGTTAGGCACTGCTATGTATCTTATTTTCTCGAAGATGCTTCCCATCTCAGAAATAAAAGCAATCAAGCCGAACTTATAATTAAATGGAAGTATCAAAGGCCTTAATTACTATTAAGCACAAGGGTTTGAAAAACCTGTTTTGCCAAACATCACTGTTATATCTTGTTAAAATTGAACTTTTATACAAAAGTCAAAACCTTTGTATATAGGTGCGAACGAGGCATAGCACTACTTCCAAACAACTGCACATAGACCTACACACACACACACACATAAACAGTTAAAAGTTTAAATTGGAAAGTGGTGGTAACTGTGTTATCAAGGAAGTCGAGGGTGCCTAACACCTTCCCTACGCTTAATCAAGCCTCCAGACCCTAACGAATTTCGGATTTGTAGACCAGTTAAACAGTGTCACATCACTAGGTCTTTGTGCAAACCTTTTCTCGGTTGTTTTAGTGCAACCATTTAAAAATAACTAGTTTGCGACTCTTACAGTCAAATCATCGACATATACATATCGGACCTTTTCAAACATGTTTTTCCAAAAAAATCTCAGCTAACATGAGAACACCAAAAGACAAGAACAAAAAGGGACAAATAAAAATCCCGATGTCGATAGGTAGCGACTCTGCTGGGGACTCCATTAAGTGGGCTTAAGCCGCTATTCAAACTTTTCAAAAAAAATTCCTTCTTGTGTGTGGATGTTGCATTTATATTTGAATGAATGTGTACTAATGCTTTATTTACTGCACTTAGTGCTTCACACCATATCTGCTTGTGATATTAGTGCTTCGCACATGTCATCATATCCATACGGTGAGACGCAATGTATGTGAATTTATGTTGTGTGGTCCCTCCATCAGGAGGCTATCCCGTCGATGTTTGATTATTGGACTCGTCGGGAGACTAATTCCGCGAGGCTCAGGAAAGGCACCACCCAAATTTGCTCAAGTTGAAAGATCGGATTAATTTCCCATCAAGTAAATTGCGATGATCTGGGGACCTTCATGGAAAAAAGCCGCGAGAGTAGCCTAAGATAGGCCAACCTCTGATAAACCAAATGCGGAGGGAAGTCTCTTCATACCTTCTAATTTCAATTACTTGTAATTTCATTTCCATGTCAATCTCAATGTAATGGAAAATATAAAGGAATATGTGAACATGTATTCCATTTTCATATCAAAACCTATCATGCTATCCTGTAATTAAAATAGCTGACATCTGTTTTCCAGGATAATACTCCTAAAAAATAGACACATTACATAACATATAACATTGCCACATTTCCCCAGACTAAACTACATAAGTTTTTTTGTAGGGAAACGATTGGTCCCGTTACACGTTCAAAGTCCAAAAAGGTACTAAGCTTGCTACATCTGGCCAGCCTAATCCTACTCCTATCTCTCACGAGGAGTTCGAAGGATTAAACAATCAAATAACAGAGTTGGCTTTTCTGCTCAAAGAATTACACAAGTCAACTCAGGGTCCACAAATACCCATCCACACATAACCCTCTGCACATGGAGGAACCCAGGGTCCGGACAGAGAAGTTTCAGCACCTGAGTCTCAGACTGATAAGACCAACAAATACCCTGAAATCACCCATCTTTAATAAGATCAAGACACAGGTGATATTTGAAAGAAGGTTCTACAAATAGAAGAGACCATTCGGTCCATCAAAGGGATTGGAACACACGAAAGTGTTTCATATTCAGACCTTTGCATCTTCCCCGGGGTTCACTATATGGAGAAATTTAAGACTTCTGATTTTGAGAAATATGATGGATTGGGAATCCTTATACCCACTTAAAAGTGTACATTGGAGAGCTCAGATCCTATGTCGAAAATGAAAAGCTCAGAATGCAGTTATTTCAGAAAAGTCTTACTAGAGAAGCTATAGCATGGTACACCAGATTGGATAACTCCAAAATTCATAGCTGGGAGGAGTTAGCCCATGCTTTCCTCAATTAATACAGCTTTCAAACTCAGATGGCTCCAGACCGGTATCAAATTACCAAGGTCAAGAAATAAGTCAATGAGTCATTCAGAGAGTATGCTCAAAGATAGAGGCGTCTGGCTGCTCAAGTTATACCTTCCATGACAGAGTCTGAAATGGTGATGACCTTCATAGATATTCAAGAAGCTCCATTTTATGAGAGGGTCCTAGCTGGAATAGGAAAACCATTCTCAAAAATGACTAAGCACAAAGAAATGGCTGAAATAGGATTGAAGTCTGGGAAGATTCAAGACCTCACTTCTTTAAAAGTCGTAGCTGAGCATATCCAATTTGGAAGTTATGGGAACAACCCCCGGAGGGTCTATAAGAAGAAAGAAGAGGATGTTTCCTTAATACTACAAGGACAACAAGGAATCAAAACTTGCCTATTCAAAGGAGAAATTACTCCCCTTTTCAAGCTCAGTCTTCAAACCCTCCCTTGCCAAAGAGTGGAGAAGTCAAGCGTTCAAGAGTGTTCACACCCTTAGGGGACTCACTCGAAAACATTCTTAAACTTCTAAAAACTCAGTAGAAAATAACTTACCTCCTTCCACCGGCCAACCTAAGTGGAAAGGGTTTTAATACAAACAAGAAGTGTGTTTACCATGTTGGAGCTCCAGGCCATGAGACTCAGGATTGTTGGGCCCTTAAGCATAAGACACATGACTTAATTGACACTGGTGAGATCGTGGTGACCAAGCCCGACAAACCACATGTCCAGATAACCCTCTCCCTCAACACAAGGAAGAGGAGGTTATTCAAAACATGATTAACAGTGGGGAACTGCAAATGGCAGACAATGACGTTGTATCATCTGAGAGTGGGGACACATTTCCTCTAGGATGGAAGGAAGTTGTAGCAGTTATATCCTTTGAGGGTGATTTGGCTGCCACACCACTTACAATTCAACCAATTCAACTCAAAGGAGTTGAAAACCTTTTAAAAGTGGTTGCACCAAAGCCAATCATATTGCCATTCAGGCCATAATATCTTATCACCAGCCTTAAGAAAGTGCCATGGAATTATGGAGAGGTCGAAGGATCAACATCAAACACAACTGTTGTAGTATCTAAAGAAAATCCATTGTATCTCCCTCAACGAGTGATGAAGCCTATCATCAGATCTAAAGGGAAAGTGCCCAAGGAGAAGATTGAAGAAATCCTCCGTTAGATGGACATAATAAAGCCAAGGTGGTTCAAAGCTTGAAAGAAGCTTCACAATAGATCTTTATTCTAGACTTGGTTTTCTCTTCAGAAGATCATCGGAAGGTCTTATTGAAAGTATTAGAAGAAGCCCACTTGCCAAAGACAGTGGTTGTTGAAAAATTCCATTATCTAGTTGATCACATCTTCAATAGCAATGTGATATGTGACGCCCCCAAAATAGGTATACATCACCCATCTTGAGTCGCCAAATACATGGTACAAAATTCAAATACAACTTAATTATACAACAGTCGTGTAAAATACGACAAAACATAATCTAAGAGTTTTAATAAGAATATTGTCATCTAGACAATATCCACACTCAATGGAGTCCTCATTACATTTATTGTCACACTATTTAACAGAATAGTGAAGACTACTAATGCTATCATTCGGACCGTCACTCCCGTTCCCCCAGACTAGTCCAATTACGTTCTCATTTCCTGAAGAGAATAGTGAAAGAAAGGGTGAGCTCAACTAGCCCAGTAAAAAATATTATGACTAAGATAATGCAGAATAAATTATCATTAGTCTTCAACAATGTTAAACTGATAAAATACAATAGACATCAAGTTTAACTGCAGCAGAAAAAGCAATCCATTAGAAGAGTCAAGTAGAGCATGATATCTACTATCTTCTATGATTTAAAATGTTTTCATCAATTTTTATCGCTGAGACTCAGCTTAATAAATAAACCACATCATCGAGTCATCCCTACACTACGGGCCAAGGATATTCATTAAATCATCAATGGTCATGACTATACCGAATAATCCCTGGTCATAATCAAACCAAAAACTTTCCATCAATGCACTACAGGCTACTGAGGACTTATACCACATCATTTATAACATTACAGGTCATGATTATACCGAATAATCCCTGGTCATAATCATACCAAGTCCTTCTATGCACGTAAGCCAAAGATGACTTTCATCACAATATAAGTATGAGGATGATGACAATGACATAATAATTCAATAAAACAAGTTCAAGAATAAATTTTAAAGATTTATAAGTTAATTTATCTAGAAATCAATTACGTCCAAATTGTCAACATGATACTTCTTTGTGGAGTAAAATTCAAGAATGCTCAGAAGAATATTTCCATGAAAAGATATCAGATGAAGCTCAAATATCTAGGATATTCTACTAATTTTATGGAGTATAGAAGCCAAAACTTTAACCAAATGAGTATCATAGAATATATGAAACTGCAAATGGATTTTCACCCGCCATGCGATAATCCATGTAGACAAATCATTTCCACAATTTAATAAGGAATGAATACGAATGATCATTCACCATGCATGTGATAATCCACGTAGACAGGTTATTCCAACAGAATAATAAAGAATGGAACCAGGTCTAGCGTAATCCACACAGACAGGATATTCCAACAGAATAATAAAGAATGGAATAACAAAGAATTCACCATGCTAGCAGTACTTCGCATAGATAGGTTATTCCAACAGAATAATAAAGAATGGAACCAGGTCTAACGTAATCCGCACAGACAGGATATTCCAACAGAATAATAAAGAATGGAATAACAAAGAATTCACCATGCATGCGGTACTTCGCATAGACAGGTTATTCCAACATAATAATAAAGAATGGAATAACAGAAGCTCTATTCATGAATACGAAAGAAATAATACCCCTTACCTTAGAATAAAGTTGGATACTGGAATAGTGAGGTAGCAGACTTCTCTTCTTCTTTCTCTCTATAATAATTGCTCTAAAGCTTTAGTGAATTGATGAGAAATGAAGGAAGAATGAGCTTCTATTTATAGGAAAATATAGTTTCGATAATTGCACGTTTTAGGGCTCAAAATATTACAGTATAATACCTTTAACTTTTTTTTCATTTTTAATTTAGTCCTGCAAGTATTATCAAACTTGCACCACCTCCCCTAATAGTAAATAATGTGAATCAATAGTTATAATCATGTAAAAATACGAATTACAGTATAGTACCTCAATCTATACCTCCATTTTTAACTTAGTCGTGCAAGTATTATAAATCCTGCACCAACTCCCCTAATAGTAAATGAATGTGAATCAATAGTACACACATGTGAACAAATAGTTATAATCATGTGAATTAATAGCAATTAATTGATCACTTATTCGATTAATTACCTGATTTATCCATATAACCCTCAGACATCAATTATCATCTGAATAGATGTTGATTTCCACTAACACTAATAATCCCAACACAATAGAACTATCAAATTCATCTTTAATCAACACGAACTTATTCATCATTAATATTATAACTCACAATATTTAACAACCGAAGTCGCTCCTCAGAAAGAGGGGCTTTCGATAAGGATTTCTCCTTATTCATGAAAGCAATTAGATGACCAAACCTCTCCTTGATGTAACTTCTAGACATTGTAAATATTACAATTTAATAATATGAATAACTTTGTCGCCTCAATTATTGATTTAATAATATATCATATTATGCGGATGATAATCTTTGTGACAATAATCGAATCAATAATATGAGAGATATGATGCAATAATTACTATACTAATAATTGAGTATAACTGAGTGACTTCTCACGTAAACATCAATAATCAATACCGTGTGCTACTATGCAACCACAGCAGACATTGTACTTTTATTACAAGGGTTGTTCAACAGTTTAACGGTAAAACTTCCGCCGTTATTTTTATAAAAAGATAATTCTGTCATTTTCTAACTACGACAATACTTCCGTTGTGGGGTCCACTAATGATTGTGCCGTCGTACGGATATTCCCCGACAAAAAGAATATTCCCCGACCAATCGAATATTATATAACCACTTGCTTACTTTGCAAATTTTGTAAATATTACCCACAACTATAACATTATATCAAATCCACACCATAATATTAAAAAAATATTTCGAGAAATTTAAATCTTTATTCATAAAATTTGGGGTCTCACATGATATCCTTCATCGATGATGACATATCTCCCGAAGGGATGGGTCATTGCAAACCATTGCACATAGCGGTTATGTCTTCCGGATATATGGTCAGAGGAGTGCTAATAGATGGATGATCATCCCTAAACATCTGGCCCTATGCCACATTGGAAAAAAAGAACATCAATCTCAATAGGATTCGAAGAAACCATATAATCATCAAAGCTTTTGATGGATCTCGGTGAAATGCTGTCGGAGAGATTTAATTACCCGTGGAAATCGGTCCACATACATTCTACGTATCCTTCTAAGTGCTCAAAATTACTACAGGATATAATTTACTGTTGGGAAGACCTTGGATTCATATGGCGGAAGCCGTCCCATCCACTCTTCATCAGCAACTCAAGTATATCATCAATAGTAACCTAGTCATTGTCAATGTTGAGCCAGAGTATCTTGTACAAAGTGATATACCTCTCATCAGTTTTAATGAAGAATTTGAGCCTATCAGCTTCCAAGCCCTTGAGGTGAGCAACACTCACTATCAACCCATTGGGGCTCTACCTCTGAAACCCAGAGTGTGACAACCTGAGAATTTAGAAAATTTTTAAAATCATAATTAATTGATTTAAGGTTCAATATTAGAACCTAGACAGAAAATAAGTGTATGCGTTTGATATTTTCGGGAAGGAATTTTGAGGATTTCAAATTTTGTGAAGGATTTTGGTGAATTATTCAGGATTAAGTGTATACGTGAATATGTTATGTGTATATGGTCATTTATGTGTTTAGAATGTGGTTAAGGATCAAGGGTTGACCAGATAAATTTTATCAGTGTCAAACCCTAGTATTATATTAAGAACGTCAACGTTCAGTTAGAAAACAATAACGACTGATAAGAAACTCTAAAACCAGCTCTAAAACCCTAATTTCAATTCTGGGAATTTTGAAACCCTAATTCTGGATATGAAACCCTAATTTGGGAGCTTGAAGATAAGTATAAAGGTTTTTATGTTATTGATTATATGTTTAATTAGGGATAACCCTAATTGATTATTAGAAAACCTTAATTGTTCAGCCCAGAAACCCAGAAAGGGTCTGACAACATTTTCGTGGCCTTTGTTTTTGCAAATGTTAAGGAATTTGGCTATGTTGTTGTTATAGATATGTAGACTGACATGTAGGCTACATGATCATGCCTTTAGAACACTTAGATATTGCACTGTTCCAAAGTTATTAAAGGTCAAAGTAGCCTTGACCATCTGTTTTGATAATTTCTGGAAAACCCAAAAAGTTGTAGAGCAAGTTTTCTGACATGGTTTGACCATGCTAGATCTTGCTCATATAATGATGTTATTATGTTATGATGCGATATACTTGTACTCTGACATGTGCTCTACACGATCGAACCATTATATCACACAAACAACACCTAGATTGCAAGTTATAAGGATTGAAAAGTAGTCTCGTGGACTGTTCTTCATTTCTGGAAAACTCAGAAATGAAGAACAACTTCTGACAATGATTTTGGAGGCCCAGATCACGCTTATATGTTGTTTTATGGCCATGAACTTGGTATTTTATTGTAGTATTACATAAATACTACAACTTTAGCTCAAATTCCAACCCAGAAAGTAACAAGAACATATAATTAAAACCGGTCAAACCTCCTACCTTAGTGTCTGACATGAACATTCTAGGTTTGCTGAAGAACACAATCAGCGACGATTTTTGTCACTAAAGCCACTTTTAGCGACATTTAATTTCTAAAAATAATTATTTTATTTAAAAATTTGAGAAAATTAGTTTTGTATTATGAAAAATACAAAATAAATTACTAAAAATTATTTTAAAGTCCAAAAATTAGTTTTTAATGATTTAAAGTATATTTCATAAATATTTAATATTTTGGAATATAAATGGTATTTAATTTATTTAATTATCATATTAAATAAATTATTTAAAAATAATTTTAATACTTGAAAAATCATGAAAAATTATATTATGGTATAAGAAAATATTTTAAGTTATTTTAATAACTTTTGATATTTTGTGATGAATTTCATTAATAAATTTTTATTAATGGTGATTAATTTATTTAATGATTATATTAAATAAATTATGGAAAATTAGAATTAATCCTTTAAAAATCATATAAAAATGATTTAAGGGTTAGAAAAATATTTTGAGTTATAAAATATAAATTTTGATATTTTGTCATGAAAATATTAATAGCAATTATCAGATAATGAATTTAATTGTTTAAAATCATATAAATATGATTTTAAGGTATTAAAAATACTTTGATATATTATAAATATATTATAATATTATGTTATGATTTTCATTAATATTTAATATTAAATAAATATTAATGATAAAGAGAATAATGTGGTATTTATATAAATATGATATAAGTGATTGAAAAATTATGATAAATGGTAATAGTTACTTGAAAATTATTACGAGCTTATGAAAAATATTTTTACTAATAATAAATTATCTAAAATATCTATGAACCAGTTTAGACCGAGTCTTAGTTATTTTAGACTCGAGATTTATCCGACTAGACCGTCGGGATGTTAGATTTGTGTTGGATTCAACTCAGACTAAAATAGATTGAATTGATACCGAGTCTTAGGTAGTTTGTGGACTGATAGGGTTATGTGTTGTGTTATGTGTTTAGGATTAATTTATAAATATATATATATATATATATATATATATATATAACAGTATTATATTGTGATGATATTATTCTAATATTGGAGATCTATATTACTAATATTAGGTCTTCGGATAAAGCGATATAAACTGTGTAGCAATAGTCGGTGATTCAAACAAGTTCCTAACCTTGAACTTCTAATTATTGTGCAAGTTCTTTAAACTCGACCCCGAGTTATTTTCTTTCAAATTATACTTGTGGTTAATCATTGCTAATTGCCATGTCTATGAATTGTTTAATTGCACTCTGTGCATATTTCATATATTCATCAGATATGAAAGGCTGATCACCTTCATTACAATTCGGTCCAGATATATTTCTTCATATTTAATGCTCGTTCAGTTATAAAAATTTGTTCATGCTAATTCACAACTATATTTTTGAATTATAGCCAGTTTATTATTCAAATTCTTTCAATCATGATATATCCTTAAATAAACTTATACTTGCTGGGCAAACTTATGCTCACCCTTGCTATATCATGATAAAGATTGCAGATTAAGACGAATATGTCGGATACAAGAAATGACAAAGCCAAGTTCCACTTTGGACTTTGTGTGCAGCTAGATTTGTAATAGAAATGTATTATAATAATAATGTTTGTTAGATAGGATATTGATTCAGGTTTTATGTGAAGGTTCTCGACCTTGGGGAATATTGTGTAATGTTTAATGTATAAACAATTTATGTTTATATCTTCCGCAATAGTTGTAGAATGATTGTACCAGATCCGCGGTGATTTGGAACCCAGATTTGGGGCTATTACACAGAGTTTCCACCGAGGGAATGTCGGCAAGTCAAGAAATGATATCCTTGGGTTTTCAACTTGGACAAGGGTTAGGAAAGGATCAACAAGGAATTAAATGCCCGATTCAAGTTCTCAGCTAGACAGAATCATCTGGACTATGCTATTCTTCTAGGTTCAGTCAGAAAAACCCGCATAAGCATACACAGATTCTTTTATCTACAATGTTGTTCCCTAAACCTATAGGTGCTAATCTTTTATAGCCTTTACGGAAAGTTCCTGCTATGACGCCCCCAAATCTAGGTCCCTTTGAACCTCTAATTCGGTCCACCACGATACTACTATCGTCAAACTATATATCTTTTATTCATAACTTAATGAATATAACCTTGCTTATTATAATTTAGAATATAAATTCTTTCCATTTCCAAGATCTGTGTAATGACCCCAAACTTTTTTAAGTTTCTAATCTTGGTCATTTACTATTCTTGTTTTACATTACATTCGATGTTATAAAAATATGCGAAATAATTTAAACTTTTTCAATCTCCTTTGAAAATAAAACTTTTATTAATTACTTAACTTGAATCACTTACAAATCCTTAAATCAAATTATGTTATGACTCATTCTATTCGAATTACTATATAAATATTTACATCTCGATTCGAATTCCTCTATGTATTACATAGAACAACTTAACATGTAGTACATAACATAAACTACCATCATGTACATCTCCTAGAACCTAAACATGGTTCAAGAGCATATATTTAAATAAATTAATCAATCTCCTTCGATGTTATTGAACTTTATCAATCAAGTAGCATGTAACTTTATCGTGAGTCCTTAACCTGCAAAAGTGGTTATTTGCAAGGGTGAGCTCAACAGCCCAACAATTCTAACAGTTTTCATGCAGCATATAACAAATAATAGCATATTCAGTTCATGCATTCATAATCAATTTATATTTACTACGCATGTTACTTCTCACATAACATGCATATAGATTTATATCACAAGCATATCATCAAAGATCAACTTTCACATTTCATACATATCTCATATGCATTTCATATATATACATCATCATTCTCATGGCATAATAAAGCTCAACTAATAGTTATCGAATTCATATAACAAATAAGAACTGAAAGACTTTCCCGATTCGTAGTTTATAAACTACAACTTAACTGTGTATCGCTAATTGCACTTTGTGTATCCCTACATAATTATATAATCATGGATTCATACCCATCAATCATACATTTCATACGCTCTTAATATAAGAACAAATATTATTTCCTAACTTGGTTTCATTTTTACTTGAACTTAGGATAACCATGCGACTAGCTCATTCTACTATCATATTTATCTAAACAATCTTGTTTCATACCTTGTAGTCTTTAAAGACAACATAACCATTTGAAGACTTTTTTTTGGTCAACGCTATCCAATTCCTCTTCAATGATTAAGGAACCCTCCATCCATCGGAAATAATATAACTTTTGGTAGGTTCCCATTTATGATGGCTAATGCATCAAAGTCACCTAGCATGCTCTGATTTGGTATGATCTTAATCAAGAACTTCCAACATCTAGGTGTTATCTCCATTATGTATGTGATCACTTTGGGGCATGGAAGCTTGTCACACACAATGGGCTCTTCGTCTATCTTCCCTCTCTCGTCCCACCATGGATTCAAAATTGTACTCGATATTATGTCATCAAGAGCTTCGCCGATGACATGACTACCAAGTGGGCATGATTTTTCAAATCTGACTGACTCTTTAATCTTTGGTGGAGACCCATTTAGATCTTCGTCGACCTCTATTTCATTATCCCCAATTGTCTCCACACTTTCGATATCTTGTGGCTCATCTAGTCGCAGATTTGGTTCGGGTTCTCCGTCAATTTCGTCATCCATGTCATAAAGCCAAGTGTTTGGAGGAAGGTTGATTACGGCTTTGGTCATTTGATCTATCTTATTATGAAGATTCTGAATTGACTTCTCTTGATTACTTATCTTCTCCTCATCTGCTATGAACTTGGACAATAATTCATCCACCCTTGAATTTTCTATTTCAGTCTCGGAAGCCATGTATTGAGGACCATTGGTTGAGGTAGTGACGAGTTGTTCCATCCGATTATTAAAATTTTTGGTTGACAGCTCTTGGCTAATCTTCATCTCCTCTTGGTCTGCTATGCCCTTCAATATTACATCCATCGGATTTGGCTTTTCCTCTTGTAGCAATGGAGGTGGACATGAAAATTCCGGTGTGTATGATGGATTTGGAGCGTAATATTGGTCATCAAAAATGTAGATCCCTGAAGATACCGGGTGATACCCCCAATCTCATTTATAGTTAGGCTCAGGATAGTTGTAGAGGTAATCACCACTATATGGTACCGGTTCAAAACTGACGGTGCATTGATGACTTTGATGGTTGCCAGCACAATAGTCACACGTAACTGCCATCCTTCGACTCCTTTGGGCTGCAATAACGTCCAACGTCCTCGAAAGTTCTTCAATCTGTGCTGATATTGCAGAAAATGCATTAAGTCCATCAATCCCTATTTCCCTTGGTTGGGTCATGTTTGCCATCCTTTGACTCCGTTAGGCTGCGATAACCTCCAACGTCTTCGAATTTGCCTCAATTTGTAATGAATCTATAAAAAATGTATTAAGTTCATCAATCTCTGTTTCCCTTAGTTGAGTCATGTTCGTGTATGGCCATTGATACACAAAGTCATCCATGGTACCTGAAAAGAGAGAAATATAGGAAGAGAATTAAAAATAAAAATAAAAATGTTTAAATTAAGACTAATTTGATTGAAATTAATATTGGTAGAAAATATTAAACTAATTCCCCAGCAACGATGCCAAAAACTTGTTGGGTAAAATCTAATTACGCACAACGCGCAAGTATATGTGGTCAACAAGTAATAAAGTGAAAGTAGAGTATCGTTCCCATAAAGAATTATTAATACAAATTACCAAATATTAACTCTTAACCAAACTAATTTTATTTAAACAATTCAATTTAATATTATAAATTAAATTATCTAATTACACTAATTCTAATTACCACTAATTAAAAATCAGATTATGGATATTTAAGATCACAACTTCACTTATTGCTTTATTTAAGTTAACACACTTCTCATCAATTATTCTCTATCCTGAATTGTTAATCAAGAACACTAAAGCAAATAAAACCACATCTCGATGCATAATACCCATACTCACTTAAATCCATAGATGACAGAATTAAGCAAGACACCCTAATTAACTAATCCATTATATCTGTATGTGAATTACAATTAAAAAGGATTTAAAGCACAATTTCTCTATAAGATTACATATGGTGTAAAGGCATATCTCTATCCTAAACATGAATCATGAATTCCATCTATGTAGAAATCACAAACACATACTATCATGATCATATCTAAATCTAAATCTAAACTTCATCTCTCGAGTTCATATAGATTATCATGTAATCTCTGCCTCCAACCATGCAGAATACTCTATAGAACGGCCTGGATGGCTAGTAATAAAATCAGTCCTCTCATGCTGGGCCCAACATACATAAATCCTGGACAAATCCTCTGCTGACAGAAGTCGAGATGACAAATGCTGACTTAATGCCCCGTCAAAGGGATGAACTTCATGAAATTGGTCAAATGTACCATCACAGCTAGTGGGTGATATGTGTCATGCCCCTCAAACTAGCCAGAGGAAGATAATTTACGCTAGATGCATGAGTGATAAAGTTATAGGGAGATCTAAGCCCTGAACACGACAAAATATCAAATGTGTCCTTGATCCCTGATAAGAAAACCGACCAAGAAGTAGCCTCTGTACACTCTGCTGGCTGAAAGGAGTAGGACATGGATATCTCATGGGAAAAATAATACCTATAGCGTCAAAATGTGCAATCGGTCTCAAGTGTGTCATAAACCACACGTACAACAGAACCAAACTTCTTGTAAATACCCCCACAGAATGGGTATGGCAATATGTGGCCAACCTCAAGGTCTCTGCTTAAATCATTAGTAAAATGGTATGTCCCTCCTAGAGAGCCTGCACTGCCATAATCACATCGATGTCCAAGTGGTCCATGTACAATGTCATGTACAGATAATGTGACACCCCCAAAATAGGTCCACACAACCCATTCTGAGTCGTCAAATACATGGTACATAATTCAAATACAACTTTAATTATACAATTGTCATACAAAATACGACAACACATAGGCTGTGAGTTTTAATACAAATATCATCTCGTAGATAATATCCAAACTCAAATAAAATCCGCATTATAATTATTATCACACTATTTTATAGAATAATGAGGACTACTATAGTAACCATCTTGGACCATCACTCCATTCCTTGACTAGTCCCAACTATATTCTCATTACTGAAGAGAATAATAAAAGAAAAGGGTGAGCTCAACTAGCCTAGTAATAATATTATAACTAAGATAATGAAGAATAAATTATCATTAGTCCTTAGCAAAGAAAAAGCTGATTGAATACAATAGACAACACGTTTTAGATCAACAACTGCAGCGAAAATAACAATCCATTAGAAGAGTCAAGTAGAGCATGATGTCTACTATCTTCTATGATTTAAAATTCCATCATCAATATTTTCTCCCTATAACACCAATCAATAAATATTTCACATTAACGAATTATCCATGCACTACGGGCCAAGGATATTCATTTATATCACCAGTGGTCGTGATCATGCCAAACATCTATCCATCTATGCACCACGGGCGAAAGAGGACTTTCACCACATAATTTATCTGTAACATTACTGTCGACGTCGGGATTTTTATTGTCCCTCTTCTTTTTTTTTTTTTTTTGTGTTGCTGATGAAGGGTGGAAGGGACGGCTCTAGCTATATGAATCCACGGTCTTCCCAACAACAGGTTGTATCCTATGGCTATTCTAAGCACGTGAAAGGATATACTGAATGTATGTGGACCAATCTCCACTGGTAGTTCAATCTCTTCAACGACGTTTCATCGGGACCCATCAAAAGCTTTGATAATCGTATGGCTACTTTTGATCCTCTTGGGGTTGATATTCATCTTCTCTAAAGGTAGCATAAGGACAAATATCCAGAGATGAACCTCCATCTATTAAGACTCCTCCCACCATGTATCCAGAGGACAAAATCGCTATATGCAACGGCTTGCAATGACTAGTCCCTTCAGTGAGTATGTTGTCATCAGTGAAAGATATCACATTGTTATTAAAAATGTGATCAACCAGATGTTGGAATTTTTCCACATCCACTAATTTTGGTAAATGGGCTTTTTCCAAGACCCTTAGCAAGATCTTCCGGTGATCTTCAGAAGAGAAAACCAAGTCTAGTATGAAAATTTATTGTGGAGCTTCTCTCAACCTTAAAACCACCTTGGCTTCATTATGGCCCATGGTACATAGGAACTCTTCAATTTTCTCCATGGGAACTTTCCCATTTGACTTAATGGTAGGTTTTATCACCCGATGGGGAAGATATAGTGGATTCTCCTTCGACACTGCAACAATTGTATATGAGGTAGATCCTTCAGTCTGCCCATAATTCCATGGGACTTTAATCAAGCTAACAACAGGATACTGTGGCCTAGATGGCAAGAGAATTGGCTCTGGTGCAACCACTTTCAAAGGATTGTCAGCACCTCTGAGTTGAATTTCTTGTATTGTGAGTGGTCTGACAACCAAATCATCCTCAGCGGATATAACTGCTACACTGTCCTTCCATTTTATTGGACATGTGTTCCCATTCTCGAGTAACACAGTGTCATCGTCTGTCATCTGCAGGACACCGCTATCAATTAAATTCTGAATGAGGTGGCAGAGTGCCCATCATTCTTTTATGTTGTAACCGCGAGAATGGGAGTGGTACTGGCATACTCCATTAGAATTAAATCGTCTAGAACGGGGATTGATTAGAGGCAGAAGGGATGTAATTCTTCCTTCATTGATCAGCATCTAAAATATCTCCTCCATAGGTTGGCCAAGGTATGTAAATTCCCTCTTGTTGGCAAAATCCTGACGGGCTTTGGAACTTGCTCTTTTTGCAACTTTCTCCTCCAGTGTTTCACTTTCTGAAGGTGATGATGGAGTATTCATGACCAAAGGAAGGAGACTAGCATGCTCCTGACTAACTAGCGTGTGACTTGGTGTTGATGGATCACCAGTTCTGCCAATTGGTCTACTTGCTTACAAAGAGCTTTAATCTTTCATTCCATCATAAACTGGAACTGCGCATAATCCCATCTATCAGCACCGTCCTTGTTAGTTTGCGAAGATTCAACAACGTAGTTGGAACTTTGTCCACTGCTCTAATTAATCATATTAACCTCTTTTTCTTTGTGTTGAGGAAGAGGGTTATCTTGTACATGAGGTTGGTCGGGCTTAGTCACCACAATCTCCCTGTTGTCGATTAAATCTTGGATCTTGTGTTTCAAGGCCCAGCAATCCTGAGCATCATGTCCCGGTGCCCCGGCATAATAAGCACACTTCCGTGTAATATTGTAACCCTTTCTATTAGGGTTGGCTAGTGGAAGAAGATGTGTAATTTTCTTCTTAGTAGTCATAAGATTGAGAACATTCTCGAGTGAATCCCCTAGGGGTGTGAACACTCGATTGCGTCAGACTTCTCCACCCATTGGCAATGTGGGGTTAGAAGACTGTGCTGGAAAAGGGGAGTAGTTTCTCCTTTGGATAGGCATGTTCTGACTGCCTTTCTGACCTTGTAGTATCAAGGAAATATTCTCCTCTTTCTTTTTATGGACCCTCCGGGGGTTGTTTCCATAATTTCTAGACTGGATGTGTTCAGCAATAACTTTTAGAGCGGTAAGGTTTTAAATCTTTCCTGACTTCAATCGCATCTTAGCCATCTGTCCATGTTTGATCATTTCAGAAAATGGCTTGCCTATGCCAGCTTAGACTCTCTCATAAAAAGGAGTTTCTTGTATGTCTATGAATGTCATCACCATTTTTTACTCCGTCATAGTAGGAATAACTTGAGCAGCAAGGCGCCTCCACCTTTGAGTATACTCTCGGAAAGACTCATTAGATTATTTCTTAACCTTAGTAATTTGGTACCGGTCAAGAGCCATCTAATACTGGAAGCAGTACTGACTAAGGAAGGCATGAGCTAACTCTTCCCAGCTATGTATCTTAGAATTGTCTAATCTGGTATACCATGATCGGGCTTCTCCAGTCAGACTCTTTTGGAACAACTACATTATGAGCTTTAAGTGTGTGTAAGGATCTCCTAACCCATCATTCTTTTCAAAGTCAGGAGTCTTGAACTTCTCTGGATAATGAACACCAGGGAATATATAAAGATCAGCATAGGAAACACTCCCGTGTGCGCCAATCCCTTTTATAGACCGAATGGTCTCTTCTATTTGAAAGACCTTTTTCCTGATATTACCGGTGTCTGGATTGGTTTTTTCAAGAATTTTGTTGGTTGTATCCAACTGAAGTTCCAGAATTATTTTATCCGAACCTTATGCTCCTCCCTGTGCAGAGGATTCTGTATGTACGGGTATTCGTGAACCCTGAGTAGACTAGTGTAGTTCTTTAAGTAGAACAACCAAATCTGTAATTTTTTTGCTTAATCTGTCAAACTCTTCTCGAGAGATAAGAGCATGATTAGATTGGTCAAATGAAGACATAATTGGCTATAGGCTCGGGGCCTTTTTGGACTTTAAACGGGTAACATGCCCAATTGTTTCCCTATAAAAACTTATGTAGTTTAGTCTTAGGGAATGTATATAATGTTTACATGCTATCATAATGTGTCCATTTTAAGAATATTATCCTGTAAAACGGCTGTCATTTGATATCATGTCAAGCCTTAATATGCATGTACACATATTCTTCATATTTTGCATTACATAGAGATTGACATGGAATAAAATTACAAGTAATTGTCTTTACAAGTAATTGAAAATGGAAATCATGAAGAGACTTTCCTCCGCGTTTGGTTTATCAGAGGTTGACCTATCTTAGGTTACTCTCGCGGCTTGTTTGGCATGAAGGTTCCCAGATCATCGCAATTTACTTGACGGGAAGTTAATCTTGTCTTTCAACTGGAGCGAATCTGGGTGGTGCCTTTCACGAGCCTTGTTGGAATTAGTCTCCCACGAGTCCAAAGAATCAAACACCCAAGCGGGATAGCCTCCTAATGGAGGAACCACACAACATACATTCACATACAACGTGTCTCACCAAGATTATGGGAATGATGACATGTCTTGACACTAATATCACAGATAGATATATTGTAGTGCAATAAGTAAATGCATTCGTACACATTCATCAAAATGTAAATGCAGCATCCACACACAAGCATATAACAGTTTTGAAAAGCTTGCAGTAGCGGTTTAAGTCCTCTTACTTGTATCCCCAGCAGATTCGCCACTTCTTGACGTCGGGATTTTTATTGTCCCTATTCTATTCTTATTTCTTGGTGTTCTCATGTTAGGTGAGAATTGTTTGAAAAAACAAGTTATGAAAAGGTCCGCCATTTATATTTCAACGATTTAACTATAAGAGTCGTCAGTTGGTGTTTTTAAATGGTTGCACCAACGCAATCGAGAAAAGGTTTGCACATTGACCTAGTGATATGACACTGCTAAACGAGTCTGTGAAACTGAGATTCATTAGGGTCCAGGACTTGCTTATACGGAGGGAAGGTGTTAGGCACCCCCCGACATCCGTGTTACCACGGTGACCGCCACTTTTAATTAAACTGGTATATGAATGTGTGTGTGTGTGGGTCAATGTGTAGTTATTTGGAAGTAGTTCCATGCCTCATTCGCACCTATATACACAGAGTTTGAATTTATAAAAAAATTTAGTTTTAAACAAGATATAGCAATGATGTTTTGTAAAAGAGGTTTTTCAAACCTTGTGCTCAATAGTAATTGAGGCCTTTGATACTTCAATTTTATTAAATGTTCGGCTTGATTGCTTTTATTTTTGAGATGTGAAGCATCTTCGAGAAAATAATATATAAAGCAGTGTCGAACTCCTCATGGGCATGAAAGCCATCTAAAGAAATTCAAACACCGTGAATAATTTACAAGATGCTTACAGCTGAAAATGTCCATCATGGGAACCAAATCTAGATTCGAAGAGATGAATCAGTGATCTATGATTCCTAGGCTCATATGATGATCATAATTTATATGAAAGCGATAGCGCTATATATATAAAAGTTGTAAATATATATATACAGACATGATCAACCACCACAACGTACCTCCATTGGGAATCAGAAATATAAATATATAAAAGCGGTAAATATATATATAGAGACATGATCAACCACCACAAAGCACCTCCATGGGGGATCAGAAATGTAAATAAAGCAATAAAGACGATCAACCACCACGAAGTAACTCCAAGCGGGACGGAATGTAAATAAAGCAGTAAAAACGATCAACCACCACGAAGTAAACTCCAGGCGGGACTAAATGCAAATAAAGCAAAGAAAAGGCCAATGTAAGTAAACTCCAGTTCGACAGAAAATGTATATATATATATATATATATATATATATATATATATATATATATATATATATATATATATATATATACAAGAGGTAAACGACATGATATATCGATCCCTCGGTTTATCATTTCATCGATTTGTAGCTATATATATATATAAAAGCAATAAACGCACTGGGATGTAAAATCTGTGCTCATCAAGCGAGTTCGACAACGTTCAATATATATATATATATATAAAGCAATAAACACTCAATGTAAAATCAAGGCTCATCGATGCGAGTTCGACAACAATTCGTATATATATATATATATATATATATATATATATATATATATATATATATCTAAAAGGAAATAAAAGCCACGGATCAAAGTCCGGGCATACATACGCAACACGACTCTCAATGTGAAGAACGGTGTCTGCAAAGTAGAAGAGAAAAGCTTTAAAGGGTGTAAGAAGGCTTACAGTGGACTGTCAAAGAAGACTTCTATAACTTTAATGGATAACAATCGGCTCCCGCCGGTAAAAATATGACTGAATATTAGCTCACACGTGTTTAAAATGAGAACACACTCAGTTTTGGCTGTGTACAGAGCAAATTTGATAGGGCTTCCTCACTGTTTTCTCTTACAAAATGGCCACCCTAACCCCTCTATTTATAGAGGGGGAGCCGCAGGTACAACTGCAGCAGCTGTAGATGTACCTGCGACTGCCCGGGGTGCCTCGGGCTCTGCGAGTCCTGTTGTCTTGAAGTATGTGCACACGCACAACATAATGTCCGCTCAAACTTGCAGAACATCAATCCGAGCCTCCGATTGAGTTGTATAAGATCTTTTACGGAGTGCTATTGTCGAGAACTATACAAATGACATAGGATTAGAGGTTGTAAGAAGTCAGGATGATCGGACCATGCCCTTGGTCTTCAAGCTTCAAATTATATCCGGTGTGCTGTCCTGTGTAGTATTCACTCGGGATTGCAGCTATTTAGCTCCTGTGGGACATTTCTATGTAGAATGTATGTTGAAATGTTTTTGAGGTAGAGTAATGTGGGATCGAGGTGGCAAAATAATGATTTTGCCCCTCACCAGGTTTATCTCTGGTTTGGACTGATAAAGTAGTTGTTGCTCAAGGTTATCTCTGAGCTAGGGCTGCTGCAAGTACTGGATGTCCTCAGGGTTGTCTCTGAGGTGTGCCTGACCTCCCGGGGTTATCTTCGGGTTTGGAGCTGAATGCCTCGGTGTGGTTTTCGAGGTTGAAGCTGACTACATAGTTTGAAACGAGCATCTCTGGGGTTATCTCCAGAACTGCAACTGCATTCCTCGGGGTTATCTCAGAGGTTGACGATGTCTTTCTCAGTGTTATTTTCGAGACTGAGAATGAGTATCTCGGGGTTATCTCCAAGTTGAAACGGCCTTCTCCGGTGTAATTTCCGGTATTTGAACTGCATGCCTCGGGGTTATCTCCGAGGTTGAAAATGACACTTTCAGTGTTGTTTCTGGGATTGAGCTGAGCTGTCCTCCATGGTTATCTCTAAAAGACGATTCTGCCCTCCTGCAATGTTAGTAAAAGGTATGCAAAAAATTTCGAATGTCTATAATTATAGGTCATGATTATACCAATACACAATTCCTGGGTATAATCATACCAATCAGCATTCCATCTTTGCATTATGAGTGAAAGATGACTTTCATCACAACATAAGCATGAGGATGATGACAATGATATAAAGAATCAATCAAGTGAGATCAAAGATAAATATTAGAGATTTCTAATTCAATTTATCCAGAGTTCAAAAATGTCCAAATTTTCAACATGATAACTATGTGTGAAGTAAAATTCAAGAATGATATTCATATATCAAAAATAATTTAGACAAAAAAGAAAATTAGATTCTATTGTGAACAGTACTCATAAATAGTACCATATGAATAGTGTCATATGAATAGTACCATATGAATAGTATCGTATGAATAGTACAGTATGAATAGTACCCATGAAAAGTATCCCAACATGAAAAGATTAAAATTTAATATGAATGTTTAGACCAATATTCCAACGAAATGATATTAGATGAAACACAAAACTTAAGGAATTTTTAAACATTTCAGGAATTATAGAAGCAATACTTACCATAGTAAGTTTAAATTTAAGAATATGAAATGAAATAATATCTCTTATATAATATGGAGTATGAAAGAAAAAGATATTTCTTACGAGTATTGAAATAAAACAATATCCTTTACGAAAAAAATAATATCCTTTACCTTAGTAAAAACTAGATTTGACTGGAATATCGGATATTATTCTGAGAAAATCTTGCACAAAAAGCTACACTCAAAGTATCCTTATACTCAAGAGAAATACTCACAATACTATAGAAAAAGAATTTCTGATATTGAAGGTATGTTTAGGAAGGAGGGTTAGTCCCCCTCTTTATAGTGCACCGGAGGGTGAAAAGTTAAGCAGGTTTGCCTAATTTTTTTTCTTCCATGTGACTAACTTCCTTATTTCCTTCTCTTTTCCTTGCCTAACCATCAACACCTTAAGGGCCCACACAATTGGAAAACACCAAGGATTAGCAGGAGAATCATGCACGTGAAGTTTGAAAAAAAAGAATTCAAAATCAAAATGATAACTTTCACTCCACTTTTATTCATATACTAGAAATTATATATCATTTAAATTATAAAAAAATATATTATTATATTATCACATTATTATAATGTAATATTATAATAATATATTTGAATGAATATTTTATAGGAGAAGATAATTGCCAAACTTTCAACAAATGTTTCATGCCAACTTCCTTCATTTATATCAAAATTGAACCAATATCCACCACATAATAATTATTCATAATTCATATTTTAAGCACATAATATTAACAACCAGATTATTCCCAGGAAAGAGGGGGCTTTCCGATAAGGATTTATCCTTATCAAGCGTAGTAATTATATAACCCAACCCTTTCCTCTACGTAACTTTCTGTACATTGTCAATAATGCTAACTAATAATATAAATAATTGTGTCATGTAAATTATTGATTTAATAATATAAAATATTATGCAGATGATACTGTAATAATAATTGAATCAATAATATGAGATATTGTGCAACAATTACTATGGAAATTGTTGAATGAAACTGAGTGACTTCTTACGTAAGAATCAATAATCAAAAATATTGTGCAATACCATGTGTTACTGTGCAACCATGCGTATTACTGTACTTTTATCACTGGGTATTTCAACATTTAACGATAAAAGTTTTGTCGTTATTTTTAAAAAGGTTATTTCTATAGCTTTATATATCTGATAGTTATTCCGTTATGTGGTCCGCCAATGATTGCGTCATCGTACGAATATTCCCGGACAAAAAGAATATTCCCTGACCAAAAGAATATTATATGACCACTTGCTTACTTTGCAAAATTTGCATATATCACCCATAACTAAAGCATTATATTAAATCAGCAACTTATTATTCAAAATAATAATTAGAGAAATTAAATCTTTATTCCTAAAAAGTTAGGGTCTTACAACCTCCCCTCCTTATGAAATTTTGTCCTCCAAATTGATATATATACCTGGTATGTCAAAGATGTGAAGATATCTTATTTTCATTTCAGATTCTAACTCCAAGGTCATTTCCTCAATATCATGGTTTCTCCATAAAACTTTGACTTGAGGTATAACCTTTGAGCGTAAAATATGTTCCTTCTTATCAAAGATTTAACAAGTACATCTTCATACGTTAAATCTTCTGCTATCTCGTCTAGTTCTAATTTAATAATGTTATTTGGGTCTTCCACATATTTACATAGCATGGATATGTGAAAAACGTTATGAATACGAGACATACTTGGCGGTAAGGCGAGTCTATAGGCCACAATTCCTACTCGGCCGAGGATTTCAAATGGAGAAATGAATCGAGGGTTGAGATTTCCCCTCTTCATCAACTCTTACTTCTGGTTTAACACATTCTTGTACTTTCTTCTTCTCCGGGTCTGTAGCTTGAGCAACTTTAACTTTATTGATTAAAGTCGGTTTTACTTGTATATTTGACATCATCACGTGGGTCCCTAGAGTCTTTAACTCTATCTCCATCATTTGTAAGTTATACAAAATGGGTCTTTATGTTTGACAATATCGCACTCGTACCCGCATATGATCTTCTGCTCAATGCGTCAGCTACTACGTTCACTTTTTTCAGGATGGTATTGTCAGAACATGTGCTAAAATAAGTTTCCTCTTGATTTCTTAGAAGCTCTTCTCACATTCCTCTCTCCATCCGAATTTTGTATTTTTTTGAGTCAACAGAGTTAATGGAGTGGTGATTCGAGAAAATCCTTCCATGAATCTCCGATAATAACCAGCTAAGCCTGGAAAGCTACGTATTTCGATTACTGACTATGTTGCTCTCAACTGTGACTCATATCTCAACTTTGGATAGCACCTCACAATGGCACCTATCAGTTTACCACCGCATAAATATAGCTTCCCCTACGGAGTGTTTGGCTTCAGTGCATTCCACAAAGGAAGTCACCAGATATAGGTTCGGGTACTAACTCCTGTAGTTGGGTTTTTAACTACTGAAGTTGAATAGGAGCCATTCGATATGGGGTTTTGGAAATGGGTTTGGTACCAGGTTCAACGTCAATACAAAATTCAATTCACGCTCTTGAGGTAGGCCATGAAGTTCTTCGGGGAATACGTCAATATATTTATTAACAATAGAAATATCATTCAAATCTGACGTATTTTTGTTTAAATCCGTGACATGGGCTAAGAAAGCTTGACATCCATTTTTCAATAAATGAATGGCTTTATGGCTTGATATGAGAGTAATTAACTTTAGTGGATTGGTTGCCTGAATTCTCATAATAGGTTGGTTAGGAATATGAAAACTAACGACCTTACGAAAATAATCAATTTTAGAATGATGAGTAGTTAACCAATTAATCCCTAAAATCAAATAAAATGCAAGTATTTTCAAAGAGATGAGATCAACAGGTAATGTAAGGGTGCCGATTTGAATCAAACAAGATTTATAAATGGTGGATGTAATGAAGGTTAGTCCTAATGTAGTTTCTACCGATAAGTCAAAGTCTAATTTCTCAAGAGTCAAGTTCAAACATTGAGAACAATTAGGTCAAGTAAAAGAGTGGGTAGAACCGGTATCGAATAAGGTATAGTGTGAAGTCCCCAAAATAGGTATGCATCACCCATTATGAGTTTCCAAATACATGGTACAGAATTTAAATACAAACTTAATTTATACAACTGTTAAGTGTCGTACAGAATACGACAAAATATAAGTTGTGGGTTTTAATACAAATATTATTTCCTAGACAATATCCAAACTCAAATTCAATCCTTATTACATTTATTATCACACTAAATAGTGAGGACTACTAAAACAACCATCTCGGACCATCACTCCATTACCTGACTAGTCCTGACTACGTTCTCATTTCCTGAAGAGAACAATGAAAGAAAAAGGGTGAGCTCAACTAGCCCAGTAAGAAATATTATGACTAAGATAATGCAGAATAAATTATCGTTAGCCTTCAACAGTGTTAAACTGATAAAATACAATAAACATCAAGTTTAACTGCAGCGGAACAAGCAATCCATTAGAAGAGTCCAATAGAGCATAAAATCTACTATCCTCTATGATTTAAAAAGTTTATCATCAATTTTATCGCTAAGACTCAGCTTAATAAATAATCAACATCATCGAATCACCCCTATACTATGGCCAAGGATATTCATTAGTATCATGACCACGAATTATCCATGCACTACAGGCCAAGGATATTCGTGTTTTCATCAATAGTCATGATCATGCCAACAACTGTCCATCAATGCACTACGGGCCAATGAGGACTTTTACCACAATATTTGTAACACTACGGTCATGATTATACTGAATAATCCCTGGTCATAATCATACCAATCAACAGTCCATCTATTCACGTAAGTCAAAGATGACTTTCATCATAATATAAGTTTGAGGATGATGACAATGATATAAGAATTCAATTAAAAGAAAGCAAAGGATAAAATTTTAAAGATTTATAATTTAATTTATCCAGAATTCAATAATGTCCAAATTGTCAACATGATACTGCTTTATGGAGTAAAATTCAAGAATAATAATGTATCCAAAATGATTTGGACAGAAAAGAAATCAATTTTTATCATGAATAGTACCCCGAGTGAATAGTAACTGAGTGAATAGTAACCCATGAATAGTACTTTGGGAATAGTACCCCATGAATAGTACTCTGACATGAAAAAGTTAAAACTTATCAAGAATGCTCAAAATAATATTTCCATGAAAAGATACTGGATGAAGTGCAAAATTTCAAGGATATTCTACTAATTTCATGGAGTATAGAAGCAAAAACTTAACAAAATGAGTATAGAATTGAGAATCTGAAACGAAATAATATTACTTACATACTACAAAGTATGGAAGAAAATATTATTTCTTACGAGTATTAAACAAAAATAATATCTCTTACCTTAAAAAGAAGAGTATTCCAATTGGTATAGCGGGGATATTCTTGAAGAAAACTTATATTATTTTCTATGGTCAAAGCTTCTTAAAACTCTAAAGAAATACGCTCAATATTATAGCAGAAGAATTCTCTGATTCTGGTGTGATTTTCAATTCTAACTAAGCATCCTATTTATAGGAGAATGGAAAGGATACTATTTGAATTTAGAAATCACGGATGCACAGTTTGAGAATTCAAGGGCGCTGCAATTTTGACTGAAAAATTTTTATGAGTTACTATGCAGTCACTACGCAAACACTATGCATAATAAAATATAATATATTCTATTTTTCTTTAAAAAAACAAAACTTATTATAATATATAATAATAACATACCCTTATCTCCCGGGCAACAACCTTGCCCCCCATTTTCATTTACATAATCAAACACACACACACACACATTAATTATATATATATATATATACATTATACACCAACACACACTTACTTACACATGACACACTTCCCTCTTTTTTTCCTTACATGGCATCCCCCACAACATACCATATATATATATCCTATATATATAATACCCACCACTCACACACATTCACTTTTCCACCAACATGTCACTTTTATACACATCACTCTCACACACATCACATTCATATTCATATATATATATATATATATATATATATATATATATATATACTCCATCCTTTCCCACCATTTCCACCATTCTATTATTCCATCACTACGCCCTTTCATCCTTCCATCATTCAATATTTGAATATCATCCCCCTCCATTTTTCATCTAACAAGTGGGCCCTACATGTGGTCCCCACACATTATATATATATATATATATATATATATATATATATATATATATATATATATATATATATATATATATATATATATATATCGAATAACTTTCTACCGATTATTTTGAAAAATAGGTAAATGGGGGTCCAAATAATACGCCAAAATATACAACAAATACTTTATAAAAATTCCATCATTATTTTTAACAACATTTATTCATCATCATTATTATTCGCAATATTTAACAACCAGATCATTTCCAGAAAAGAGGGGACTTTCTGATAAGGATTTCTCCCTATTGGCGCCCAATTAGGTGACCAAACCCCTTTCCTCGACAGAACTTTCTAGACATCGTCAATAATGCAAATAATAATATGAATAACTGTATCATCTCAATTATTGATTTAATAATATATAAAATATTCACAATAATTAAATTAAATAACGTGAGATACTATGCAGCAATTACTGTAGCAATAATTTAGTATAACTGAGTGACTTCTCACGTAAACATCAATAATACATATCGTGTGCTACTATACAACCACGCGTATTATTGTACTTTTATTACCGGGTATTTCAACAGTTAACGGTAAAACTTCCGCCGTTATTTTCATAAAAAGATATTTCTGTCATTTTCTAACTCCGACAATAATTTCATTGTGGGGTCCACCAATGATTGCGCCATCGTACAAATATTTCCTGTTAAAACGAATATTTCCCGACCAATCGAATATTTTATGACAACTTGCATACTTTGCAAAATTTATAAATATTACCCACAACTATAACATTATAACAAATTCACACCGTAATATTCAAAAATAATATTTTAAAAAAAATTATTCATCTTTATACATAAAAGTTGGGGTCTTACATATAGACTTCGCAAGAGTTTATGATTAGCTTACCCGTGATAACTTCTTTCGGGTTCCTCACTTTTTTTGGGAAGTCACAAAAAATGTTCTCCCTTAAACCACCGACTTTGACTCTTCTGGCACAGCCTTTGGTGTGACCATCCCAGCTGGACTTGACTTTGATGTGTTGCGCCGCCAAATCCGGGTCCTAAATCACCATGAATCTGGTACACTATTTCTATCTATTGCGGAAGATAAACATAAATTGTTTATACATTAAACATTATACACTATCCCCAAAGTCGAGTAACCATAACTTATACACAATTCATTATACTATCTAACATACAAATATTATTATAATAAATTTTTTATTATGAATTCTATCTACACATGTTAGTCCCAAGTGGAATTGGCTTTAACCTTTCCTCAGATCCGATGCATCATTTTAATCTGCAATGTTTTATCATGATATAGCAAGGGTGAGCATGAAAGTTGCCCAACAAGTTTAAAATATATTTAAGGATATATCATGATTGAAAGAGTCGAATAATAAGTGGCTATAATCCATCAATGTAGTTGTGAATTAGCACGAACAAACTTTTAATTTGAACAAGTATTAAACATGAACAAATATATCGAATTGAATGGTAATGAAGGTGATCGACCTTTCATACCGACTTATACATACAAGATGTACAAAGTATAATTCTACATGGCAATCAATAATGATTAACCATAAGCATATCTCGAATGAAACAACTCTTAGTAGAGTTAAGAAAACTTGTATGTTCTAGTTGATTAACAAGCATTATGAAATATAACTTAGCTTTATCCGAAGACCTAATATAGATAATATCGATCTCCAAATATTAGAATAATATCATCATAGTATAAAATAACCTAAACACATTACCACATAATCCTATCAGCCTATACAACACATAAGACCTAGTATCAAGTCAAACTATCGCGATTCGAAGTTGAGTTCTAAGATTATTATTACATCTCGATACTACTTAACGGACAATTATCGAGTTTAAGTTTAATTAAACTCTGTCTAAACACTTAAAAATTATCTTAGATAAAATCAGTCAACATAATTTTCATAGGCCCATAAAAATTTTCAAATAATTATTATCATTAATCATAATTTTTCAATCAATAATATCATATTTATATGATTTAAATACCACTTAATTCTATTATCATTAATATTTATTTAATATTAAATATTAATGAAATCCTTAACATAATATTATAATATATTTATAATATCTCAAAGTATTTTTAATACCTTATTATTATATTAAATGATTTTAAAGTAATTAAAACCATTATTAATTATTGCCATTAATATTAAAATATTAATATTTTTATGACAAAATATCAAAAGTTATATTTTATAACTTAAAATATTTTTATAACACTTAAATTATTTTTATATAATTTTTAAAGCATTAATTCTATTTTTCCATAATTTATCTAATATATTCATTAAATAAATTAACTACCATTAATAATAATTTATTAATGAAATTCATCACAAAATCAAAAGTCATTAAAAATAACTTAAAATATTTTCTAATACCATAATATAATTTTTTATGATTTTTCAAGTATTAAAATCATTTTTAAATAATTTATTTAATATTATAATTAAATAAATAATATCCCTTTTATATTCCAAAAATATTAAATATTTTTGAAATATACTCAAAATAATTAAAACTATTATTCGTGCTTTAAAATAATTTTTCATAATTTATTATGTATTTTTAATAATTAAAATCCATTTAATACTAATTATTTATTAAAATAATAATTTTGAAATAAACTGTCATAAAAGGGTCCCTATAGCATGTAACCATCGCTATAGGTGTTCTTGAGCATGTTCATCACCAACCCGTAAACTCATGTCGATTAATGGGGTGGGTAGTTTGACTAACTCTGTAATTCATAGATCCAGGAGGTATCTCGGGTTTGATTAAGTGTTAGGATTATAGTATTGATGCAATACTACAACCCTAAACAAACAACATGGCCATCTTATATCTAATCGTAGAGATCCTGGGCTCTCAAAGATCTTGTCGAGTGCCTCATCTGGGCTTTCGGGTTTTCCATATTTCAAATCGCTTTTGAGTGACCACTTGTGGCTAAATTTTATACATGTTCCAGTCATGTTTCATGTGATTTTAAGGTTCAAATCTATAGTAGGTATGTCAAGCTACAACAACAAATCACCAGATCAACTTAACAACATCAAAACAATAAGACCTAGGTCGGTCAAACTGTTCTTGAACATTTCTAGAAAACCCAGAAATGTTCTTGAGCAGTTTGGTCAACGGTGGTTTGATTAACAATAATTTTGATTCTGAGAAAGATCTGTGTTATCTACTCGTTTGGATGTGTAGTTCTTATACCATTTTATCATGTTATAAAAATAACATGACCTGTCTATCTAAACAGAACAAGATCTGAGCCCACGAAAATGGTTGTCAAATGTTTTGGAAAATCTGGGTTTTCCAGATTCTAAGTTTTCAGGTTTCAATAACTGTCTTTGACCGATCATATCTTGTAATCTAAACATGCTATGAGGTTGATTCAAGTTTTGATTAAAATCCTAACATCAAAAAGAATGATCCATATCATAAAGTACACCAAACATCAAACACACACACAAATCTAAGGCCTCGACATATATGATTTGCCAAAGCCACATTTTTCCAATTTTTAGATTTCTAAAACTCAAATTTTGAGCACTTTGATGTTATGGATCTGGGATTTAACAACCCAGATCACTGATAAACACCCTCTAAAACAACTTTAAACAACAAATCATAATAACTAACATAAGATCACACGATTTCTAAAATTTAGGTTTATACCTCTTTTAAAGCTCGATCTAGATTCTCGATCATTGAAGTTCGATCTTGTTAAGCTAAAACCGATATTGGCTCATCTTATCTCACTCTTTCACTCTAAATTTGAATTTTGAAGAGAGAGAATGGGCTTGGAGAAAATGAAAATGAAAGTATGCTTTTCACTCTCTCTTAGATCTATATAATAGATATGATTCAATGTTTTGCTAGCAAGTTGAATGATTAAAGTTGGTTACTAGACCATGTGGCTAGCTAGAGTTGGTCACCAACTCCATACTAGGGCTAGATCTACACACCACCTTATTAAAATATTAAGAAGGGTAGTTTAGTTTTTTGACTTATAAAGTGAATGGCAACTTGGTAACTTCTCACAATCATTAGGTTTTAACCCTTAGGGTTTGACCCTAACGTTACACAAATTTATATTCTAGACTTTTCTAATTAGGTTCTAAAATAGAAAATTATAATTAGGGTTCCCTAATTATTATAAAGTTTACTAATCACATTCAAGCTTGCTAATTAGGGTTAAGCTTTCCTAATTAACATTAAACTCATAAATTAATAATTAGGTTTTCTCTAATTGTAATTAGGGTTTCCAACATTAGAAATTAGGGCTTTCTAATTAATCAATTAGGGTTATCCTAATTATACTTACAATTAATAACATAGAAACTTTATACTTATCTTTAAGCTTCCTAATTAGGGTTTTAATAATCCAAATTAGGGTTTGATTCCTGTTTTAAAATTAGGGTTTCCATATAGCCGGTAATAGGTTTCTTATCATTCGATAAGGGTTTTTCTAAACCGAACGTCGAGGTTCTTAAAATATTATTAGGGTTTGTGACAGACATAATTTATACGGTCAACCCTTGACCCTTAACCACGTACTGAACACACATATGACCATATACACAAATACTCTTAACACTGTAAACCTTCAAAAGTTTTTAAATTCACAAAATTCATTCCTAAAAATGTTAAATACATACACTTATTTTTTGTCTAGGTTTATTATTTAACCTCTATTCAATCTTTTAAGATTTTATAAAATTGTCTAAATTCTCGGGTTATCACATTCATCTCTTCTTCTAAGAATTTCATCCCCGAAATTCAACTTACACCTCATACCTTGCATACACAGCATCACATGCTACCCAATACATCACTCACAAGAGTAAAAAATTTCAAATTGTGTTGAGGAGTCATATAGACTATTTGTCTCGTCATTTTGCTAAGGTTTTATGGAAATTCATCCATAAACCGTCATAACTTATGGACACAAAGGGTGATTAGCCCGATATGCCCGATCATCGCCAAGCATCGCTGGTTGGAACCATTTGTTCCATGTTCTTCTATTCCATCCGCCTCAGGCGCACAAAATTTCTTACCTCAGTCTTTTTAGATTCCGCACCAAAATAATTTGGTTTGGGAAATTTCTTTCAATGAACACTTAGAGTTTTTATAAACATTAGTCTAGCTGAATCTTATAGCATAGACTCATATCAATAATTCAATTCAATCGAATTATTTACGTGTAGCCAAACCCCGTTGGCAAATTAAAATTTTGAAAATATATTTTTGAGAATAACGTCATGATGCCATATTGTATTAACAAATCCATTTGAGGATGCCATCATCGTGATGACTTTTGTCATAACACATCATACAATAGTGGAACAATGATTTTTAGATCGAATTCACACTATGTATTTCTCAGTATTTATAACTCTATCAACTTTTATCATCTCTCGCACAAAGTTACATGGTACATGAGTGATAAATAAAAATATATTTTGATATTTCAAATCATTTGAGTCTAGCCAAAATAAGTAGCATAAACTATAATTAAACCGTTTCAAAAATGATTACGAGTCTTTATATATATATATATATATATATATATATATATATATATATATATATATATATTTTTAAGCACATAGTGCGAATTTAGCTTGATGTCAAAATTTTGAATTCTAGCATAGCTATGAGTTTTGGAAAACTTATATCTCCACTAATAATCATTTGTTTAACAATCTATATGTTCCTATAATCCTCAATTCTCCATTCACATAAAACTATTCCCCGTTCGTCAAACTTATCACACTTATAAGTTCAGGAACTTTCCACAATCATATGAGTTTAAGAACTTGTCCTAGTCAGACTTTTGGCATCCATTCGTTGAGGGGTTCATAAACATTTCATATAACCATGAGTCACGAATGTAACATAAGTATGAGTTTTAAGAACTCGTACTTAACCTTATATTCTCTACTTATAACCTATCTATACATATATACACATGATAAAGGAATCACCCTCTTAACATGCATATAGCAAATAGCGCGACACAAACATTTCAATGATTATCAGATTGTACAGAAACTAAGTGGTTTTACACCAAGTACAATTCATCTCCCATACGAAGAATTATACAACTTAGTTGCTGTCATGAGTTCTCAATTGAAATCCCCACCTAATCCTAACTCCCTTCATAATACTGAATTTCATTCAACTCAGATTTATAATCCTTTCACGAATTTGTACCAATTCATAGTACAATTTGGCACACAACAATCTTTTTGTAACTTTTCAATCATTAGATTGATTCTTCTCCTACTATCACTTTATCAGATCACATGGTGATCTCATCGTATATATTATGATTCATTTCTATATCTTGATCATTTTGTTTTACGATCTCCTATCCCTGCACTTTTAGTCTTTTAGACTCTATCTATTCATCTCTACTGTTCACCTTTATTATCGTGAGTTAGGGAACTCCATATCTTTATAACTTCCGAGATTCGTCTTTGAATCTTTTGACACACACTAACTCTATGTGAGTTAGATCTTATCCTAATCACTGCGGTTATTAGTTTAAGGTAACTCTACCCTAGGTTTATAACCAACAGCTTTGATACCAAATGTAGCGCCCCCAAATCCGGGTCCTAAATCACCACGGATTTGGTACACTATTTCTATACTATTGCGGAAGATATAAACATAAATTGTTTATACATTAAACATTATACACTATCCCCAAGGTCGAGTAACCATAACTTATACACAATTCATTATCCTATCTAACATACAATTTTTTATAATACATTTTTGTTACCAATCTATCTACACACATAGTCTAAAGTTGAAATTGGCTTTAACCTTTCCTCAGATCCGCGCGATTCGCTTTTAATCTGCAATGTTTTATCATGATATAGCAAGGGTGAGCATGAAAGTTGCCCAAGCAAGTTTAAAAATATATTTAAGGATATATCATGATTGAAAGAGTCTAAATAATAAGTGGCTATAATTCATCAATGTAATTGTGAATTAGCACAAACAAACTTTTTAATTTCGAACAAGTATTAAACATGAACAATTATATCTGAACCGAATGGTAATGAAGGTGATCGATTTTTCATACCGACTTATACATACAATATGTACAGAGTACAATTCTACATGGCAATCAGTAATGATTAACCATAAGCATATCTGAATGAAACAACTCTTAGTAGAGTTAAGAAAAACTTGCCTATTCCGTTGATTACCGTTACGAAATATAACTTAGCTTTATCCGAAGACCTAATATAGATAATACCGATCTCCAAATATTAGAATAATATCATCACAGTATAAAATAACCTAAACACATTACCACATAATCCTATCAGTCTATACAACACATAAGACCTAGTATAAAGTCAAACTATTACAGTCTGAGTTGAGCTCGGTACTATTATTACATCCCGATAGCACAGTCGGACAATTATCAAGTTTAAGTTCAATTAAACTCTGCCTAAACACTTAACAATTATCTTAGGTAATTTATAAATCAGTCAACAATAATTTTCATAGGCCCGTAATAATTTTCAAATAATTATTACCATTTATCATGATTTTTCAATCAATAATATCATATTTATATGATTTAAATACCACTTAATTCTATTATAATTAATATTTATTTAATATTAAATATTAATGAAATCCTTAACATAATATTATAATATATTTATAATATCTCAAAGTATTTTTAATTTATTATTATATTTAAAAGATTTTAAAGTAATTAAAACCATTATTAATTATTCCATTAATATTAAAATATTAATATTTTTATGACAAAATATCAAAAGTTATATTTTATAACTTAAAATATTTTTATAACACTTAAATTATTTTTATATAATTTTTAAAGCATTAATTCTATTTTTCCATAATTTATCTAATATATTCATTAAATAAATTAACTACCATTAATAATAATTTATTAATGAAATTCATCACAAAATATTAAAAGTCATTAAAAATAACTTAAAATATTTTTCTTATACCATAATATAATTTTTATGATTTTTAAAGTATTAAAATTATTTTTAAATAATTTATTTAATATAATATAATTAAATAAATAAATACCTTTTATATTCTAAAAATATTAAATATTTTTGAAATATACTCAAAATAATTAAAAACTATTTTTCATAATTTATTATGTATTTTTAATAATTAAAATCCATTTAATACTAATTATTTATTAAAAATAATAATTTTTGAAATAAACTGTCGCTAAAGGGCCCTATAGCGACAGAACCGTCGCTATAGGTGTTCTTGAGCATGTTCATCACCAACCCAGAAACTCATGTCAGTTAACAGGGTGGGTAGTTTGACCAACTGTAATTCATAGATCCGGAGGTATCTGGGTTTGATTAAGTGTTCAGATTATAGTATTGATGCAATACTACAACCCTAAACAAACAACATGGCCATCTTATATCTAATCAGAGAGATCTGGGCTCTCAAAGATCTTGTCAGGCCTCATCTGGGTTTTCTGGGTTTTCCAGATTCCCAGTCAGTTTCGAGTGACCACCTTGTGGCTAAATTTTATACATGTTCCAGTCATGTTTCATGTGATTTTAAGGTTCAAATCTATAGTAGGTATGTCAAGCTACAACAACAAATCACCAGATCAACTTAACAACATCAATACAAGAAAGGTCAATAAGAACTAGGGTCACAACAATGTGTTCTTGAACATTTCTGGAAAACCCATAAATGTTCTTGAAAGCGGCTTAAATCAATCTGATGGTTTGATTAACAATAATTTTGATTCTGAGAAAGATCTGTGTTATCTACTGGTTTGGATGTGTAGTTCTTATACCATTCTACAAGGTTAAAACAATAACATGACATGTCTATCTAAACAGAACAAGATCTGAGCCCACGAAAATGGTTGTCAAATGTTTTGGAAAATCTGGGTTTTCCAGATTCTAAGTTTTGTGCTCGGTCAACGGTCTTTGACCGATCATATCTTGTAATCTAAACATGCTATGAGGTTGATTCAAGTTTCAGATTAAAGTCCTAACATCAAAGAACAGATCCATATCATAAAGTACACCAAACATCAAACACACACAAATCTAAGGCCTCGACATATGACTGTCAGGCCACATTTCTCCAGATTTTTAGATTTCTAAAAACTCAAATTTTGAGCACTTTGATGTTATGGATCTGGGATTTAACAACCCAGATCACTGATAAACACCCTTTAACACAACTTTAAACAACAAATCATAATAAATAACATAAGATTACACGATTTCTAAAATTTAGGGTATATACCTATTTTAAAGCTCGATCTAGATTCTGATCATTGAGTTCTGATCTTGTTAAGCTAAAAACTGATATTGGCTCATCTTATCTCACTCTCTCACTCTAAATTTCGAAGTTGAAGAGAGAGAATGGGCTTGGAGAAAATGAAAATGAAAGTATGCTCTTTCTCTCTCTTAGATCTATATAATAGATATGATTCAATGTTTTTGCTAGCAAGTTGAATGATTAAAGTTGCTTACTAGACCATGTGGCTAGCTAGAGTTGGTCACCAACTCCATACTAGGGCTAGATCTACACTCCACCTTATTAGAATAATTAAAAGGGTAGTTTGGTCATTTGACTTATAATGTGAATGGCAATTTGGTAACTTTTCACAACCATTACGTTTTAACCCTTAGGGTTTGACCCTAACGTTACACAAATTGATATTCAAGGCTTTTCTAATTAGGTTTAAAAATAGAAAATTAAAATTAGGGTTCCCTAATTATAGTAAAGTTTACTAATCACATTCAAGCTTGCTAATTAGGGTTAAGGCTTCCTAATTAACATTAAACTCCATAAATTAATAATTAGGTTTTCTCTAATTGTACATTAGGGTTTCCAACATTAGAAATTAGGGCTTTCTAATTAATCAATTAGGGTTATCCCTAATTATACTTACAATTAATAACATAAGAACTTTATACTTATCTTCAAGCTTCCCAATTAGGGTTTTAATATTCCAAATTAGGGTTTCAGATTCCCAAAACTGAAATTAGAGTTTTTATAGCCGGTAATAGGGTTTCTTATCAGTCGATAAGGTTTTCTAACTGAACGTCGAGACTCTTAGTATATTATTAGGGTTTGTGACTGATATAATTTATCCGGTCAACCCTTGACCCTTAACCACATACTGTACACATATATGACCATATATACAGATACTCTTAACACTGTAGACCTTCACCAAAAGATTTTAAATTCACAAAATTCATTCACAAAAATGTCAAATACATAAACTTATTTTCTGTTTAGGTTTATTATTTAACCTCTATTCAATCTTTAAGATTTTATAAAATTGTCTAAATTCTCGGGTTATACATCACTCACAACAAAGAAAAATTTTAAATT